>OX463839.1:44496909-44623010 GCA_949825065.1 Odontocerum albicorne
TAAACAGGCCAACTTTTGATGTAACTTGCCAGGTTAGCGTAGTACATTATTTTTACAGTATGATTAGTTAAAGTTGGCTGATAAAAAATATTATTTTTTATGATCGGACAAAAACAATTTTTTTTTCAAACGTGCAATTTTTTTTGTTTTATATCTGACTCCGACTAATAGCAGGTCTATCTAGGATTGCGATACAACCATTAAAATCATAAAATATGGCAATTTTTAGTCACAATATACAAACATTCGGCTCAGGGTAGCTACTTTTACAATTTTCGAAGAAATGCCTATAACTCGAAAAGTATAAGGCTTTTTCAAAAAAAATTTTTTAATTCTGAACCCTCATAAGCTGGCCTCTTCCTCGATACTATCTTGACGTTGCCCTTTGGGACACCCTGTATATATATATATATATATATATATATATATATATATATATATATATATATATATATATATATATATATATATATATATATATATATATATATATATATATATATATATATATATATATATATATATATATATATATATATATATATATATATATATATATATATATATATATATATATATATATATATATATATATATATATATATATATATATATATATATATATATATATATATATATATATATATATATATATAAATCTAGAATGAATGGCGTAGGAAGATGTGGCTGAAGAAAAAATAGAAGAATATAGTTAGATAAGCATTCGAAACAGAAGAACGTGTATGACTGAAGACGAGGCTGTATGTATGTATGGAAATAAAGGTGTGGAGATCTGTTATTTTTGCTTACCACAAAAGAATGTAGCGTCACAATATGTATTTGTTGTAATTTAAAAACAAATTACAATATCTTTAAATCTCCAAAATGTTAATGCCTTAACTATAAATTATATATGTATTGAATTTTTTTAATGTTGGTGATGTGATAATTTTATTTAAATTAACATTTATTGCAACTTAGATATATTGCAAATTTAATTTGAATATAAATTTCACAACTTCAATGCAAGTAGAACAGTTGAAAGTATTGTTAGTTTAACATACGATTATTCAGTCATGTTTTCTCTACATAAATCTTTAACAGTCCATTCACATCTGCTATAAAGGCACCACGTAGTGTGACGTATGCAAACTAGCCGTATCATTAAATCGTACTCCTTTCAGTCGAACTTTCAAAGGAAACACTTGTACGCGGGAAAGAGAGAATTTTCTTTTATGTGAAATGGAACTTGATTATATTATACGAACATGAAATATGTTTTTTTTTCTAAGTATATTTTTTAAGTTCATGCAGTAAAAAATGCAATGACATTAAACGATCTCTTCCTTTGACAAAATCGAAATAAGACGACCAAACAAGAACCAAAGCTCTCGAAGGTGGAAGATGATTGATAAACATATAGTTAATTTGAGAAAACTTATGAAAATGAGTGATAAACAAATAGTTCTTAAAAGCTATCAGACTTAAAAGTAAAATAACAATTTATATAGCGTCGTTAAGAAAGCTGACCTCTCAAGGGCGCTTTTACTTAGAATTCGAACCCACTATCATTAACAGATTAAAAATATTACAAAAAATAATTTAATCTAAATATAGGAATGTGGAAGCTGCATTCGTTAGATCGAGTAGTTCCTCGCATTTACATATATTTAGAAAATCATTTTTGGTAAGAAAACAGCAGAAAACTTACCAAGGAAAAACGAACTACAAAGAAACCTTTGTAGATCTTCCGATATGTGATAGTAACATGCTCTATTTTAAGTCAAGTGTTGTGTTCATAACATATATCTGTGGCGTTATGGCAGAAGTTGATATGTCCGTTTTACTTTATGTTAGTTTACAGGAGAAGCAATATTAACTTTGATAAGCTGTTAAAATCAGTACAAAAAAGCATTTTTTAAGTTTTTCCAAGCAATATATCTTTTGTTAGGATAATGACTGACACAGCAGTTTTAGTTTATTTTGTTAGGATAATGACTGACACAGTAAGTTTTGCCACAACATGGTGAGAAATATTTTCTATAAAATGGGAGAATAAACACAAAATGACAAAAAACGGACATATCAATTTTTGCCATAACGCCACAGATATAATCATATCCAATCGTGCTCCATTTTATTCGAAAGGGTTTCAAGTCAAGTTTTCACTTAAGGCTTGTTTAACACCATGCTGCTTGGTTTGAAGAGATTACCATGGGAAATAAACCAAGGTTGTATTATATTCAACAAAAGTGTAATAATTATGAAAATATCTCTAGACTTATACAAGTCACTATATCTTATTTGTAAACTTCAATTATCGTTATAAATATAGAAAGGATTTCATACATGAGTCTCTTTTCTTTTCTTCTACGTTTTCGTCTACATTAATCACTATATCATATTTTTCATGGTATTCTCGTTCTTACACATGATAATAATAATAAAAAGACAATTTATTGTATGTGTATGTCGCCTTTAAGATATCAGACTCTCAACAGCGGCGGCTGGTCTGGAGGTGCGTTGGTGCGCTGAACCGGAGAAATAATTCACAATAATCAATTATATATTCGCAAACATGACTTCCGAAAATGTTGAATATTCATATAGATTAAATATGTATAAGAATACTGACAAATAGTACGAGTATTTTATTTAAATGAAAATTTAAAAAAAATTAAAGAAATGTTCCTTTCAAATTGACCGGCCAAGCTTGCCAATACTACGGGAGCGATCCCCAATACGCACCGGACGAAAACAAAAATTCATATAGAGTCGACAGACACATACAGTAAACCGTGAGACATCGATATTTCATATTCTCTCAGCGTCTTGAGGTGCGTTGGTGCTCAGCGCACCAGCGCACCTCGGGACCAGCCGCCGCTACTTCTCAAGGTCGCTTTTTATTGGTAATCAAACCCACTTGTGTTTAAGAATTGAAACATTCCAAAAAATGAATTTAGTATAAGGATCGAAAGGTTTTGGCTGCGGCCATTGGGAAATCATCCGCATCTGGGTATGTTTAAGAAAATATATTATGTAAGAACACTGCAGAAAATTTACAAAAGGAAGAAGAAAAGCTTAGAAACATTTGTAGATCTTGTTTTTTTAACCTGGCGAGTTTATTGCCATGGGGCAATCTCTTCCAACCAACCAGAAAGATGTTTTTATAGGCCCTAAGTAAATAGTAACATATTTGGCTTTAGGTGGATATATAACATTTTTTTTAAGATATCCCAAAAAAGTTGTCTTCAAGTGTTTTCTGAAGCTGACCATGCCATCAATATATACAATAACATTTATTGGCAGACAATTTTATGTACTGGGACCAGCAGTGGCAAAAGCCCTGTCATAATATAATACTCCACTCTATTACGTAGATAAGGAACAATAAACAAGATGAAACCAACCTCCAAGTTTTACTTCTCTCCGAAGTAACATCTCTAACAACCTTCCTTGCCTTGGTTGGTAGGACATCTGTCTCCTAGCCAGAGGGTTAAAGGCTTGTTTCCCGTTAATACCTATATAAAAAAAGAGTTTAAGTCAGTCAGTAAGACCTCTGTAACATCTTTCTGGTTGTTTGAGAAAGATTGCTACGTAATAATAAACGTTGTATTGTATACAAAGAAAGTGTAATGCAGTACAATATTTCTCAGACACAGATCCGTAAAATACAATTAGTACATTATTTAACTTGATGCATTATGAATCATAAGATGTACCTTAAAATTCAGTATTTGTGTAATGAATCATAACTGGGCAAAAAATATTGGGTTCAATTTAATTTAACTAAAAATCTATAAGTTTATGAAATACCACTTAACAAAATATTACATGTAATTATTTTTTTTTTGTTTATGAGATATTTATTTTATATAGATTAATCTAAAATATTTTTTTTAACACATCTATTCTTATTCTCCGTAAATTATTTTAGACCCATTGTATTATCCACTTCCGAATTTCCGAAGTTTCATAATAGATTTATTTTATTCACCATACACCATAAATACCTTTATTTGTCTGCTTCTTAGGAACATCTGCCATTAACGCCGTACAAATACAATATACTCAATCACAAGAGCATGTTATTTACTTTACAGAGAAAATAAGAAAACAAACAAAAGCGCTGAATGTACCCGTAACTTCTGTGAAACAATTATTTTACAGAAGAACCAAAAGAAAAAATACCCTTTTTATCAGCAATAAAATAAAACATGTAATGGTAACTTAAAAAAACGCCATCAATTTTTTAATTAAACAAAAAAAATCTGAATTATTTAATTGTAAAATAAATCACTATTAATCATTATTTCCTAATAACTTAATAACTTGCAAATGGCCGTTTTGTTATGTCAAATCACCTAAAGAGCGCTTTGTTTTTTAATTTATAAAAATCAGCTTATAAGCACTTCTAAATACAATAATTTAAAAATATGTCTGAACAACGTGTGAAATAAATACATCATGTTGATAGCTTCTCGGAGATATCAAGAATTACGCAGCAATCGTCTCCAACATTATGATGAGTCTAACAATGATCTTTCTCTAGCATTTATGGTTCAGTGTTTTGAAGCATACTTGGATATTGAGAAGAATATAAAAAATAAAATAACAATACATATAGAAAAAAAGATAAACAGAAAAAAAACAACTATCCATAAAATAAGCTATTCAGACATGTTTTCAGGCTTTTGCGGTAATTCTTATTAGTGGTATAAGGTATTTTGTATGTGTTGTACTGAGGCCCTACTATAGGCCAAGCGGTATCTGGCGCGATCCAATTATGGCGAAGTTAACTACGAACAATTTCTAAAGATGAATACAACAACGTTTTTAAAACACCACAAACCATGCGGTACAACATTCCGAAATACCTTAAACAACAAATGAGATATTGTTTAAATATATTTAGTTCATAAAAATATAAGGACATCATAACTTTGTATCAAATTATGAATGACACATTAATTTTACAATACCAAAATAATGTAATAGAATTTGAAACGAGATATGTGTATTTCAAGAATATGTTCACCTCTGCTCGTATTTATATAATTATTTGAGTGTATTGTATCAGGTTTAAATACCGATTTAGTATAGAGCGTGGAGTGTGTAGGGTGGAAGGCTCAGTCTCGTGTTGACATTCAGCGGGTGTTTGTCAGATAAATCCTTCCAAGGGCAGTGCGCCCAGCAGATGTGTACCCTGCCCTCGACCGCGTCTGGAAATGCTACCCCTGACCATAAAGACGAGAAAATCAGTAGGATAAGACATATTAATATGGTAAACTGTGTTTTATTAGATTTTCGAAAACCCAATTGTATTGTATTATTTTATTTTTGCATTTTCTAAATTAACGCTTTGATGATTGAGTATGTAGCTGTGTACAATTTTCCATTATATTTCTAGTTTTTTCCTTGATTCATTTTAGTCAATGAAAGTGTATTTTTCGTCATTTTAACGTGCTTATTGTGATATTGTGATAGTCACATTATTATTGCGTAAATTTTAATGAATTTATGAACTCAATTTTTAATAAATGTTCGTTTCTTCGAATAATAGTCAATTTAAACGATTTTTGTCTACATATTTATATTTTAAATATATATTTCTATACATATGCAGATGCGGGGATATTCCTAATTTAATGATTGTGGTCACCACTTTCTTATCCTTAACTCAACTTATTTTAAAAAAATATTTTTTAACTACCAATAACTGTGGGTTCAAATCTCGAGCTGGAGTACTCTTAAAGAGATTGCTGTCGTAATGATGCTATACGAGTATAAATTATTATTTTATTATTAAATCAGAATTGTGTATTATATTAGAAATACAAAACTATTTATACAACTTATATTTTTTATTTATATTACTGACGACATCCGTGGCATTGTTGATAAGATGCTTGACTTCCCTCCGACAGTTTTGGTTTCAATTACCGATGGTACTAAAAAAAAAGATCCCTGTTTGGTAAAAGTGTTTGTCTGGTAACAATACTTGCACGCGTCGAGTACGTGTGTGTATTATTGTCTCTATATATGAGATAGATTTGCCAGCACGTGCATTAACAAGTCACAAGTTCCGTGTCTACTCCAGTGGCTCTAAATCTGAATGGGGCAGAAGACAATATTGTTTTTGGTTTTCACCCACGATCTTCAATATATGTTCCAGGATATTGTGATATGTTGAGAAGTTTTATATAACGTACAAAACCTACGTAAACACAGAGATCAGCGCCTGTGTTTGAAATACGCATGTGAAAGATACATCACTTGAGATACTCCTGACGGAAAAGATGGTTAATTTTACTTATTTGTCAAAGGAGCTGGATAAATAGAGGGAATGAGTGTGCTCAATCTTAGACGTAATGCTTGAAACTTTGCTCGACTCAGTGAATCAAGGTTTGTTTTGCATTCTTTATCTTTTTTAAAGTTCCTCTCCTTTCCGACGGTTGAAGGTTATCAAGGCTAACTTGATCTCTGAGCAGCATCTCTGAATAAATATATGGTACCGTAATGAAACTACTCGTGTTAGTTCTTCAGCCAGGAGATGTGTCTTCTCTCGCACTTTTCTGCCCTGAATTGTACCCGATAATATCAGAAAAAGATCTTACTGTCAAAGGCCTGCATAGTCACAAGAAGAAACATCTCTCCACACGATATCTAAAACTTACAGGGAATGCAATGAATTCATTGTCCGTCGTAGACAAGTGCAATTGTGATGTACACACAAAACATATCGACTTTTCTCCTTTGCGATAGATAAGACCTCTCTATCTACAAATAAAGCTTTTATAATATCTTCATACATCGTACATATAGTCAGGCATTCTCATTTTATATATCTCAATGTTTAAACAAGTATCTCCATCCATTTTTACTGAATTATTTTCTTTAACGCTCTTTATCAACTCACAACCAATATATTTAACCAATAAGTGTTTTACAACTGATTGTATTTGTTCAACGTTTAATCATCTTTGATGCCTTGTAGAATGCTTGACTTTTAATCCAGAGGCTTCAAGTTCGATTTCCGATGAAACCAAAAGAAAAGTGTCTCAGCCTTGTTTGCAAAAGTGATAAATCTAAGGCTCCGATGCCAACAAAAGTGAAATATACTTTCAGTTAGGAGCGAATTATAATCTATTAGATTTTATTGAGATATTAGAAATCACAATCGAAGCTCGTCAATTTAATAGATGATTTTCCATAAAATTTCAAATATGCATAGTTATGACTCATATATGCAAATTACATCAATTAGTATTCCACGTTGAAATTTCAAATTCTCATCCATATCACGTGTCCTTAGTATTTTCAGTGAATTATCCCCAAGCACAGCGTGCCCCCTGAATCCTGTACCCTTTTGTGTGAGTGTAACCTGAGCTCGCACAACACCCCTCCATAATGACCAATTAGAAGGAGCCTTCGCACTTCGAGCTTGAGGTTTCTATGTCTGAAACATAGTTTTCAGCAAGGGCTGTTGCTCTCAATATGGGTATTTACTTCTCCTAGACTGGGCTTAATAAAATGATCATTGTGACCTTTTTTAATGCAATGAAAAACCTTTTGAATAGTATAAAAACTCACAATTAAAAAAAAAATCATGAAAATATTATTACAAGAATATGAAGACAAAATGAAGATGTAGGCTTCTTGTTAGAACGTTAATTTATATTGCGTTTAAAAATAAAAATACCTTAAAACGATTTTTTAAACAATATAGAAAATTAGTTTTCATTAAGCATAAAAATATTAACCTTTTAAAAACAATCTGCTATGATACTTTTGAGACCCCCAACGATATATTTAGAATAAATAATAAAATCAATGCAGTCAACTGGCTGCGAGAACTGATTTAGATGAGTACTTTCCGTAAAAAAAATGTAATTGAACGGGGTAGTTATTCGTCACATGATACATTCAGCCATTGATTTGCATACTAAAACACTAAAAACCCTGCGTTTTGCATAATCATTGCCTCTCCTCCGAGTCTCTCAATTAGTTAGCACTACGAGTTTTGTAATTCTTTCTTATAAAAAAGTATGTTTGACTGACTTTAATACAAGCTTTTCAATTAAGGACTTTTACTTGTGAAAAACATATCTATGATTTTAATATTTACCCTTGTGTCGCAAATTGTAACCACTGCGAGACCGCTAATTGTTGCACAATTCTCCGTAAAGAAACCATTGGGCACTTTGCAATAATCCATGCTTCTACATAACATATGCCAGCTTATAACGATGTATATGAGCCATCAAGATACGAAACCCGCTTTGAAAGACAGCGAAGTTCAAAATCAATCAAAAATATAATTTTTTTCATTGTGTTTCTGTTAAAACTTATCAAAGTATTTATATTATTGGGTGTTTTAAAAGGCAGTAAG
Organism: Odontocerum albicorne; assembly: GCA_949825065.1. Classification (NCBI taxonomy): domain Eukaryota; kingdom Metazoa; phylum Arthropoda; class Insecta; order Trichoptera; family Odontoceridae; genus Odontocerum; species Odontocerum albicorne. The sequence continues at coordinate 44,505,302 of OX463839.1, forward strand.
CAAAAAATATGCCACGTTAACATTTTGTTTACATTTAAAGTAATTAATCATAATTTACTCAAAACCGAAAAAGTCTTCTAGAGTAAGTTTTACATCTTAACAACTTATATACGAACTTTCAAGTTGATAGTTTAAGTGTGTCACGTCTTGACAACTTATATAAGAACTTTTAAGTTGATAATTTAAATGTATCACATCTTGACAACTTATGTTATATATGAACTTTCAAGTTGATAATTTAAGTGTGTCACATCTTGACAACTTGTATAAGAACTTTCAAGTTGATAATTTAAGTGTGTCATATTTAACTGAGAATTTGTATCTAGAAGAAAGCAGCTATGGCTTCTCAATGTGTCGCACCTGTAAAGAAGCACATATTTTTTAAGGTAGCTTATGTGCTAATCTCATAAAGGATATATTTTTTAAGGCAGCAACTATACGTTTAAAGACATACAATATGTCATCCCTGTAAAGGAGAATATATATTTTAAGGCAGCTTCAGTACTTTTAAAGGTAGCTAAAGTATAAACCATGCAAACGAGGATATAATTTTTTAAAGCAGTTACAAAACCTCATGTTTCTTACTTACGTCTAAAATAAGGGTTTAAACTTTAAACTGAAAAAAATTGGGAATAAAAGCTGAAATTTAGAACCTTTTTCTTTCCCTTTGTCTAATTATATTTCATTTGAGGTCAGTTTTTTTTATAAATGAACTCTGAACTCGACTATTCTGGATTGTATCGTGCTCAGTCTGAATTCTCCTGAGGTTGCTCTTCATATTGTACTACGATGTCACTTATGGACTTCCCATTCCTCGGCTGTCGTAGATGTTTTAAGTAATGTCTTAACCATATCGCTATTGTCTCTGCGCATGATATGGCTATACCACTCGATATAATTTCTTGAAGTTTTTTTTAACAATGATAACGATTCGAAACTTCCTCTAATTTCTCTTTCCTTTTATCTCATTTGTATGGAGCTATTTTAAGGACTTTTTTAAATGTTCATCACTCAGTTTCATGGTGGTTTAACTGCGGAATTGTATATTTTGCCATTATACTTTGTGGATAACATCTGTGTCGACATGTATGGTATATCTTAAGGAAGCAATGTACCGAGATTTTTTTATTGTTACACCAAAATAAGGAGAGTATCATAAATATATTATAAAGTTTAATAGATCTTGCATAATCAGTAGGAAAACGTTTCTACTGATACATCACATGTTATATTTTACTTCTTTTAGAAAGTTTATTGTTTTCTAGAGAAATTTTTCCCTCTTCCAAAATTTATTACTAAATCTTATTGACTAAAAACGATGTCGTCTGCATAGAGAATATACAAAAATGATGGTTGCTGAATAATTTTTATAAGGGTATTCGTTACAAAATTAAACAGTTAAGGTCTCAGGGTTGAACCTTGATGAACACCTACTTTTACTCCATAGGGATTGTGTTTATCGTAGTTAAAAAACACTTTCACTAATATAAAAGAATTTCTTGTACAGAAATATTGATATTATTTTTTTTATCAACCACTGTTTAGTCCACTTTATGAAATGGTAAAACAAAACTTGTTTGTGCTTCCCTGATGATGAGGTGAAAAACTTGAAACTGGTAGGATTATACCGTTACATAAAGTGAAATAAATAGTGTTTGATAAAACAAATCACAATGTCTTTAAACCTCCACAATGTTAACTATAAAAAATAAATTGATATTAACAATTAAGTAGAAATTAATTTTGTATTTGAATGAAAAAAAGTTTAATTGAAAATCTTTCTGCATGTATGGTATGTGAAAGAGAACCTTATTTAATTAATAGTTTTGAGAACTTTGGAACTTGATCACCGAGCAAACCTGGTTCTATATATTATATATTATTCTAATCGGATTAATGATCACAATTGATAGAAACTGTTATGAAATCTCCGTAATGAAGGATCCAATCAAATATCAATGTTCACCCAGTTGGGTTTGACAAATATTTAAACGGCATCATATTCCATTGTTGATTTACGTCTCTTCGAATCTAGTTACAGCAGAAACTGGTAAATATTATGTTTATGGAGGAAAATGAAAAAGTATCATTTTAAAATGTTTTTCACTTGCATTTGATATGTTTTAAAGAATCTATATTTATGCTTTAATTTAGTTGAATATTTGATACATTATGAGTTTAATGATCACATATCAATTGTATTTGATTAGAATTCAAAATAAACCAATTAAATTTATTATTACAATATAAACTTGTCTTGAATAAAAATTTAGATAGAGAATTGTTACTTAAAAAAATATGAATTTTTCTAGCGCAAATTTGTGATAGGCAATCTTATCAAAAATTTATCTACTTATTATTTTTATATTTTTTTCGATCAAAATTTAAAAAATACCCTTATATTTTGTAAATAAAAAATAATTCAGAAATACGAGTATCAATAAACAATACAAAAGAAATATCCATTTGTTTTTCGAATTTAAGACAAATAAGTATTGAACTTATTTGTATGAAGATTTAAAATCTTTTTTCTCCCAAAGAAATTTCATTACTTCTAGATAGGTAGATGTCTGTATCAACTAAGCAACCTCGGTGATTGTTGGTTCTTCGGTAGTATTTGATGTTCAATACCATAGATCCATAGACGGAGGGGACCACTTGATAAACAGAAAAAAGTGGAATAAAACATTTTCCCTAGTTGATTACTTCTGCTATTGAAACCTCTTGACAAGCAACTTCATAAAGAGGCACTGAGTTCAAAAGAGAATCTGAAGGGTTAGAAAAATACCTGTTTTCATGACCTTTCATTGATATCTTTTTGGGGTATATTAAAAATGTGTTTTTACAAAAAAAAAAATTTAAACTTAGGATAAAAAAACTTTGCTTTGATATTTTAATGCCAGTGAATATTTTAATACCCGCGTACGGAATTTTATATAAAAAGAGATTATTTATATTAAGTTAATGAATATCACAAAAAGGTAGTAGGGAAAAGCTGTATTTCTGTGATTTGTTTGATTGCCGATTGGTTTTGGTCTTCTTTTACATTAAGATCTAAAAATATCAGTTTTTTCACGATTATTTTTCATATTATATATCTTTCAAGACAGCTTACAAAGTATTATAACTTGAAAGAGTGTATGATATTTCATTGTTTTTTTTTATTATTTTGTGCTTTTTTAAATAAAAGCTTTTAGTTACTTATCTTCTCAAATGATTATGTATATTATTGACCAAAACAAAATAATTTTGTGCCAACTTTGATGTGTGGGAGTGAAACGTGAAGTGGAAAAAGACTCTGAGGAGCCAAATAAATGTTGTAGAAATGTGTACATTGAGAATAATATATGGAGTAACAATGTTTGACAGAATACGAAGTGATATGATAAGGGATGAATATGAACCTGAAGCTAATATATTAAGATAAAGAAGAGTACGTTAAGATGGTTTGCGCACGTGGAACAAAAGAATGAAGAAAATCTAACAAAACAGATATATAGCGACAAATATTAGTGAAAGGTATATAAGAGGAAGACTAAGGAAAGCATGGTTGGATCAAGTGAATGATTTTTTGAAATAATAAAACGTGGAAAGTCAGAGAAATCGTAGAAATTGTATTAGAAAGTATAAGAGGCTAAGGATGTGTGTCAAGATAGAAATGTATGGCGCTCTGTCCTCTCTTCCTACTCCAACAGGAAAACGGCATCATGGTATGTATGTACGAAAAATGTGGTTTTTGGTTAAGGTATTTTAAGTTTCTTACTCTCCGGTGTTTGTATTCGCTATTTTATATAACTTATGTATTATTTTAAACGATGCTGGATACTCTCCTATGAATCAGGTTGATTGAATCAGTACGCAACATATTATGTAATGTCGAAGCTTTTCTCTCACTGAACCTTTATTAAACGTGTTCAGAATGATCATAGAATGTTCAAGTTGGAATGAGTTGTTTTCCAAAGAAAAGTATTCTACTGAAGTCACCGTCGTGAGGTTTAGAGAAAAGAAAAATATTTTTGGGAATGAAAATTTTGTATTTCTGAAAATCAATTGAGTTCAATTCGACTTATAGTTATTTTATTCTTTAAAAACTGATTGTTTTGGGCAATAAAAATTAAATTAAATATGTTTTTTTAATTTTGAAGCAATTCGAAGACGTAGTACTTTTGACTTGTTTCTCCACCATTATCAGATTATCAGCAAACATGAGACTTTGTACACACATTATGTAATTGTTGACAGTACTCAGTCGTTAAGCAAGTGTTTACTCATAAAATTTACTATTTTTATGAAAGCTTAATTATATTTGTTGAAGCTTAATAATTGTAGCTTACTCGTATTTATGGTACGTGACTGCTATGTTAGGATTTTTTTAACAATATTGATTGCATTTTTTCTAGATTTCTTTAACAGTTAATCTTATTTCCAAACGAAAATATAATTTCTTTAATTCGATATTCTAACACACTGTTTTTCATATCCAATTAAACTCGACTTAAGTGATTTACTTATTCAAAACAAACTTTTAAAGACTCACAATTTGGTTGGTTTTAAACTAAAAATCTTCTGTAATGTAACAGTTTTCATGTATAAATTGGTAAATAAGTAAAGAAATGTATTATTATATGGTACTGCATTTTAGTCATACACAGTATTTCTTCGTGGTATTATCGCTTGTGAAAACCTCTTTCAACCAACCAGAAATATATTAAAGAAACTTTTATAAATATCTGGATTCCAACGAGCATCGAACCCATAACCCTCAGGTTGAAAATCAGGCGTCTTACCAAATAGACCACGGAGATCGTCGCACTTCAGAGACAACGAATATGAATAATAATGTAAATTGACAACTCATTTATTAGAGTAATTGCGAGTCAACAACTCATATTTAATCATATTATTATTGCCATAGTAAATGTCACGCGAAATCTGTTTATTTCCCACGTTAAACAAATATTTAATATATCTCAAACTGCACACATTTATGAATTACCTTTATTTCCCCACATATTCTTTGTCTCTGGTTATTTTTAACTTCATGACCTACTTCCAACATCAACCATACTATGGCCTTCCAAATATTCATACTAGCACAACCTCACTCCATGTATCCATCGTTGGTGACTTACCAGTCTGATGCCTCCTCGAGTTTCATTGTACAAATTTTACTTGTTTGGTAGTCACTTCAATATTCTTGATCCACTTCTATATTCTTGAATGATAAATTGTCTTGACTCACTTATATATAATACAATGAATAACGTTTGTTTAAAATCAATCAATTTACTTGTCTCAAATGAACCAAAGAGTGGGCACCCTCCATGACAAAGTTGGTAAGGTTGTCTGTTTTATAGCATGGAAGTTACGTCTTTGATTCCTTTTGTTACCCATTTACAAAAAAAAAGGGTTCCAATCTGATTTTCGCTTAAGGGCTCTTCGCAACAAGTTCGTCATTTTGTATTGTGAATGGAATGCAATTCAATAATATATTTTTTCGACACTTCAGGCTTGGTACTTTTGTAAAATGGAATTTCGATTTCCGTGAACTAGTTGGTAAGACAATTTTCATCAAACACGTGGTTTGCAGGTTCGTTTCCCATATATGCTCGGATATTTTAAAGAGTTCCAGTATAATTTTCCTTTGAGACTTGTTGAATACCTTTCTGGTTGGTTAAAAATATTGCCACATACTCGTAGCGATAAAGCTACAGGTTTTACTGTAAACACTAGGTTTAACTGTACACAACGAAATTATAATACAATATAATACAACGATCACATAATTCACGAACGTAATTTTTTTATCACCTTTGTTGAGCAGAATGTAAATCAATTTACGTTTTCTCGCGAAGTTTTCTTCTTCGAATAGCCCACGGGGGATACAAAAGCTTTTGCTCTTTTGTACGCCGTTTAAAAGTTAACAATACGTTTTGGTCGAACTTTTCTCTTTTCAGAAATTTATTTATGTTCTTTGGTCATTTTGATAAAGTTTTTGTAAGTGGAACGTAAAAGAAATTAAGGTCAACATCTTGGTAATTTACATATTATTCTCTCGAGTAAAATTTTGAACGAGAATTCTGATGCTTTTAAATTATGTTTGGGTAACTTTCTTGTGGTGATGTTAAATACATGAAGAATTTAAAATTGCTCATGAATTAGAGTTTTTAAAAGCTTATAATTTTTAATGAAATAAGGATATAACATTTTCATTCTTATTTGTTGAAAGTTGTATTCTATCAAATTATTATCGCAAGACATTAATATGATTACACTTCTAATACCCATTTCGTATACTCAAAGAACGCAATCAACTCAGCATCGCTCACTGGCTGGAAACACTCAAAATTTGTATTCTATCAAATTATTATCGCAAGACATTAACATGATTACCCTTCTAATACGTATTTTGCATTCTCAATGAACGCAATCAACTCAGCATTGCTCACTTGCTGGAAACACTCAAAAGTTGTATTTATCAAATTATTATGGCAAGAGATTAAGATTATTACAATTCTTATACATATTTTTATACTTAATGAACGCAATCAAATCAGCATTGCTCACTGGCTGGAAACACTCAAAAGTTGTATTTATCAAATCATTATGGCAAGAGATTAATATGATTACACTTCTAATACATATTTTGTATACTCAATGAACGCAATCAACTCAGCATTGCTCACTGGCTGGAAGCACTCAAAAGTTGTATTTTATCAAATTATTATCGCAAGAGATTAATATAATTACACTTCTAATACAAATGTTGTATACTCAATGAACGCAATCAAATCAGCATCGCTCACTGGCTGGAAACACTCAAAAGTTGTATTCTATCAAATTATTATCGCAAGAGATTAATATGATTACACTTCTAATACATATTTTGTATTCTCAATTAACGCAATCAACTCAGCATTGCTCACTTGCTGGAAACACTCTAAAGAAAATAAAAAAATACACGTTTTAACATTATAATACAATTATTCGTTAAAGTTACTTCTCAGATATATTTTAGAATAATACGATGATGATTAGTTGCTCTTTCGTTAATTCACGTTACTTTCAGTTTTTGTTTCACCTAAAGGGCGCATCCTTAATATAAAAACATGTCTAAAATATTTCTTATCGCAGTCTTATTTTATTGAATTATGCCTATACAACCTGGCATGTTCATCATAATGCGGCAAACTCTTTCAAACAACCAGAAAGATATGTATCCAACTCTTTAGTAAAAATTTGATTAGAAGCTTTTTTTAAATTTAGATACAAACGATAATCGAACACAAAATCTCCCGCTTGTAATACAAGCGGCTTACCAACTATCCCATGGAAGTCGTAGATTGGCTGTAGATTAGATTTGAACTTGACCGTGGTGAACCAGTATCAAATTTTGAAAAACGTGAAATCGCAACAGACCACTTAATGTCACTTGACAACAAAACATATGCAATCTCATCGGAAAGTTAGGTCAGCCCAACGACAGACTGGAAGTCTACGGATTGATTGAGGTCAATCGTTTCATCGCTGAAACTTTAACCTAATAATACAAAATGAGTCCATAATTAAATGAAATAAAAAATGATGAGCTTTGAAGTTATTGGTGATCCAGAAAGTAATTTTGAATATTGAAGGGGATATTCTACTCCAGAAATTAGATTTTTTTACATATTCTTAAAGTTTAGACCTTCAAGAATATGTTCTCAAAAGTAAATTTTAAAATTCTCAATATTTTCGAAGTTATAGCTATAAATGAGGCAGCAATTACGCCGCGCCGGAATGACTCGGAAAATAATATCAAAACTTCAAACGCGTTTTTCTCGAAACTACTTTTTTCGATCTGGTCGACAAAAAATATCAAGTTTTATTATCGATCGCCTTCAAATTTCGTATGAAAATTTGATTAATATTTTTCTATCGTTCCTACATTGAAAAATTCAAAACTATTATTAAAAAAATTGAAAAGGGTAAAAAAAATTTTTTTTTTTTAGATATTTTACGATTTTTTTTCTTTGGTACCAACTATATCGACATTATTTTTTATCAAGAAACTGTGTATGATTTTTGTTTTAGATTTACGAAAGAGCTCCAATCAAGTCAACTAGCTCACTCCCTTATGTTGCAAGATATAACAGCTGACAAAATCTTGAATTTTCAATTTTTTTTTTCAAATTTTTTTTGCTCATTTTCAAATCATCAATAAACAAATTGTAAAAAATGTATAGGAGAAATATATATATTTTTTTTTTTTTTTTTTAATTTTTTTTTTATTTAGTCAGTACAAACGCCCGAAATTCACGCCTCTAGATTAGAGCACTCCCCATCAAATTCAAACGCTATTTTTTGTAACAGATGCAACTTTAATCTGTAAGGTTTTTTTCCACTACCTTAAGCCATCTCAAAAATGATTAAAGTTGCTTCTTTCTGGACGAAAAACTGCTCCAAATGATTTTTGCATGCATTCAGGGAAGCAAAGTTCTCATCCTTAGGGAAATTTTGCAAGGAATTGAATCAGTAGTAATCGGAGCTCACTAGGTTCGGTAAATACGCCGGGTGGGGTTTCCCAGCTCAGTTCCACTATTTTTTCCGAGTCTGCAAAGAAATGTGAAGGTTGGTGGTGTCTTGGTGAAAGATGACACATTTTTTTGACTAATTCTGTATGCTTTCAATCGTTTGCTGCTTTCAATTAACCGGATTGTGAGCATAATGTTTTTGACTCGACTACCGGATTATGTGAGTAAGTAATTGTTATAAATAATTTTATTTCTATCTCAGATACAAACATGATGTTTGTTGAATGAAAACCAGCCTTCAAGGTGTTTAAAAGTGGTTCACCTTGCTTATACCATCTACTTTTCATTACCTGCCACAATTAATTTAAATAATGGTTCGTTTTTGTTGTGTTTTTGTGTAAGAATTATCTTACTAAATCCTGATTCATTAAGTTTTCATATTTCCCCCCACTCAACCCGTGTGGTATTCAAACATCATAGCAATCTGCGTTACTTTACCATATGATTGTGGATCAGGGTTTTTGATAAATTTAGTATCTTAGCAATCTCTCGTGACATAGAATGCTTATTATTTTTTAATAAAATCTTATTTTGGTCGTTAACAGTGGTCGTTAGTCTTTCAGAGTGAATACCGTCTTCAAATGTCGTATCACATCTACGGTGTAAACACATTTGATTCATTCGATTTCTTACTGCACCATCGCCGTACACTGTACATATATTTTTTGTTTGTGTCATATTTGAAGTTGCTTCGTTTCATTTCTTAAATAATTCAAGTGATTTTGGTAAAAAATATCCGAAAAAATACGCTGAATTATTACCTATAATTATAATATACATTCAACTTGTTTGAAATTGACCTTCTCCTCAGTACGTCACTTAAATTTTTGGAAACGTTTTCAAAAAGGTTTAACGGTTACATAGACAATGTGATACTCATAGAAACTTTTACAATTAAAAGTGAAATCTTTTTGAAAGTTTTAAAGGTTTCAGTCTGTTTATTTGTCACGAAAACATTAGTATAACATGAGATGTAGTTTGTCAGTTCAGATTAATTTAGTACTTTCAAATTAGTCATTTTCCCACCTTAACTTTATATTGTCTAGGGAATGTCTTTTCTTATTCATTAGCAGTAATATAAACTCTCATTTAAATCCATTCGCCATTAAACATTCCAAGACAACTAATATATTTGAACCGCTTTTCTATTCAACAGAAATAGTCTGTTAAATGGTAAAACAAATGTTTTACACATTGCTTAAATATTTATGTAATTTTTTTTATCGAGAGAACAAAGTAACTCATGAAAATTCTTTTGATTTTTGTGAGCTCCATTGAAAGTTTTAACGTATTGTATTAAACTTCTTTTTTCAATGTCATTAAATCAATTAACTTTTTGTATTGTACCCTTCATTTTAACTGAATTGATTGAGTATGTTGAAAAGTGTAATTTCTAATCGATTAAGAAAAAAACTGCACACCTACACATACTCGTCACGTGCAAGTATTGTTACCAGATGAACTATTTCACCAAACTGGGACCCTTTTTTTATCGGGTACTATCGAGAATCGAATCCCGAACCCCTTTTTATCGTGTACTATCAAGAATCGAATCCCGAACCTTAGTGGAATTTAAACGGGTTACCAATAACAACCGAGCCCCGGTGGAATTCAAATGGACTACCTATGTTATATAGTAACAATCGAATCGTCAACCTCGGTGGAATTCAAACAGATTACCAATAACAATCGAATCCCGAACCCCGGTGGAATTCAAATGGATTTTCAATAACAATCGACCCCGGTGAAATTCAAACGGATTTCCAATTCAAACGGCTTCATTATTAATTATGATTATAATATATTATTATTTTTAAATTATTAAGTAATATTAAGCCACCTCTAGGGCGCCTTAATTAATTCTCGAAAAGGATCCTAAATCCAAAAAAGATTATAGAAGATACTTAACCTTCTAAAACCATCAAAACTATCCCCTTAAAACAAGTCTACAGATAAAATTATTGTATTATATAGAACACGACCGGCGACACAAAGTTTTGTTGGAAATCTTTTATGTCACCTTTGTTTTATTAATTTATTGAAAATATATTTGATACTTAAGTGTCTCCTACAAGTATATTTACGGAACAAAATATAAGATAACAACATTTAAAAAACAAAAGGTAATCCAGTGATTTTTGGTCAGACCATGGGATGCGACGTTGATGTTAAGTCACCTTGAATGCACAGTGGTTGTTTCTCTGTACTAATCTTTCACCTAAAGTTTTCTTCTGACCTGGTTAAGAAAAAATCAGCTGTCGATAACACGTTGAGTTTCATTAGTAGGTGCCCCGTCGACTGCATTAATTTTCTGAAGCTCTTAGTTCCTCCTCTCTAGGAATTAATACCCTTACACTCTGAAGAATCTTCAGAGAGATTGTGGATAGCATTAAAATTCCTAAGTTTTGATTGCGATGGTGTTTGGCTATTTCTAAGGAGTTTGGGATTTTTTTAGATGTTTCGTACTTCACTCGTGCGTGAAATTCTGTTGTGGATATTTGGAGGCGTCTAAGTAAATATAAACACATTTTCTATTAACGTTGATCAGAGACACCCAGTTATTAGGCGAATAAAATATGTTTCTGCTTATAAAGGCATACTTTGACCTAACGGGGCTGGTTTTGGATATTGAAAAACAATAATTTGATGTTTGAAACTTAAGTGTGTGAATCTAAAACTTAAAAAAGCACTTTTACACGCAAACCGCATAATAGATTAAAAATCTGTTATGCAAATCGATTGCCTATTATCGTCATATTCAGAGAATATCACAAATATTGTAATAATTAGCTAATATTATTGGATACATGTATCGGTTACCCACGAATGCCACAAAACAAAGCTTTTAGCGCCGTTCCTTTGTGACCCAGTAAATATAATATACGGGAACTTCAAACATGTTCATACAAGCCTCAACTCTATCAGCCGTTACCATAGTGGGGTTGTGATCTAATTATTTCAAAACCAGGTTGCGGCAACTCACTTTGTCAAACATTTTACTGTCAAACAAACATTGATGATTTTATTAGTGTCCACATGTGAAGATATCGTTACCACATATGTACGAGTATAACATGAAATCACTTATCGGAAAAGTAATATTGTGGCTTATAACATACTCGTATGTGAAAAACTGTATAAATATAATGGTATTGCAATGCCCTTATTCCATTTTAAAGTGTTTTTTGTAACTATTTATTTACATATGGTACCGTATACATGTGTAATTAAGTATCACTGTTTTTGAGATTGATGAGAATGTGCAACGGGGTTTTATATAATCAAAAAGCGGAAAGAAGTATTGATTTTTTTACATGCTATATGTCCTCAGTGATATATGTTATAGGCAAAAACCTAATTTACTGGGGACACGACAACTGGAAGGCAACAAACACAGATACATTAAAATTGTGTGTCTAAATGCAATTACCCGGCGTTTTGTTTTGCAAATTGTATATATTTTTTGTCATGTGTAAAATTTAAAAAAAAAAGGATTTACGAGTAGTAACTAGCAAAAGCCCGTCGATAATAACAGAAGTAAATCAAACACTTTAATATATTTTGAATTTTTAATGATATTCTCCTCTTATTTAAAACATTATTTGCCATTGTTATTTTATATCTTGATATCAAAAAGTGACAGCTGTCAAATAATATTAAAAAAAGTTCCGAAGCATGTTTTGAATACAGAATTCCTTGCATTACTAATTATTTATACGATTAAGTACTGTACCAAGAATGATTATCAGAAACTCAAAAAAAAACATGAATTTAAACCCAAAAAATCTATATTCAAAATATTTTTCAGTGTATCTTTATTTTTCCAATATAACAGCTGTCATTTCTTAATTAATTTTCGAGTGTTTTGGTTTCTATAGTTTTTTTTTTACTTGAACACGGCGAGAAGTATATATTATATTATATATTGTTTTCGCACGTCTTTGGACAAACTTTATAAAATATTTTTGCAATAAAAAAAAAATGATTTTACACAATTTTATTCAGTTTTAGGGCAGAGATAATCGAAGTGAAAGTTCAAATAGGGTTTGGAGTTACTGTGGGCCTTGACAAAAACTTCGTTGCCTCACCTGGCGGAAGCCAAAAAAATACCCGAGCCCTATTGAATTTGTACCAATTAATCATTTTGACGTATTTACTTGCGTACTTATACTATCATTAAATCCACCGATACGAGTTTAGCATTAACTTTGCATGACTCCAATTTCTGTTAAATACGTCACCATCGTCATTATTTAAAACCGTTCACGTGTTCGTTTAGCAAACTGGAGCGACCAATTCAATCGAAATTAGACTTGGTTTCATTTTCAGACCCTTTTTTATCTGTAATAAAGTGTACTATTATTTAATTAAGAGACAAAAATAGCACTGTATAAGTCTTCCAGACAAAATGATGCAGCAGATTAAACTTATTGAATGTAGTGGATTTTTTGGTATCAGTATTTCAAGGTTTGGACTATTGAGACTTTTTTTCTGAAGTGCAACAACTTTTATAGAGCATACACCAATACAGGTACATGTATTATCCATCAAAAAGATTCATTGAAAATCTTAACATTTTTCAAATCATTTTTAGACAATCCTCTACATCAGATAATTCCTGATAAATTAAAGTTATATAAATTCATTTATTATAAAATAGTTTTTATTTAAAAAAAGTATATGAAAAAGTGGTGTTGAAGTATTTTAGGTTTATTTTTTTTAACGCCATTTATATTAAAATTTACTTTGCAAATTCAAATGATACGATTTTTTTAATTTCGACATCTTTCATTGGGGTTTTCTTTAGATAATATTTAGTAAGAAGCTTGAAACTTAAGTCCGTAGTAAACAATTGAGTTGTCTGAAAGAGGTTTCATTGTTTTCGGACAGATGTCAACGCATTAATGTTTATTATGAATGTTAATAGTTTAGAGCATTATTTATCCAAATTACTTGAGGGCTTTTTGCTGGCGTCATTTTGAATATGGAACCGAGCCATTTATTTTTTTCGGTATTTCATGCTTTTTTACTACTCTGAGATAAAAAAAAATCTATAGAAAGCCAAATAAAAGATATGTAACAGTAAGCGATCGTATAAAATATAGTTTCAAACAAATTTATTTGTGAAACGACACTCGAATATAGTCTCCTCTCTGAAAGGGCTAATTACCACCGATGACAATTAATGAAAAGGGTAAAGCAAGGATGCGTTATGTCACCTTGGTTGTTCAATATTTATATATTGGGTATTAACATAAGTTCTGTCCGTTTTTATCCAAATTTAAAAATTAGCACCAAAAGTTAAACAAAATGCTAAAGGTTATACGTCATTCGAAAGAAAGTTTTCTGCTCTACAAAATATTGTGTTTGTTTTTACGTTACATATATTATTTTATTTGATTACAAGCCTTCAAAATGGAATGTCAAGTAGACGAAAGTGAGCATTTTCGACACGTCCTTCTGTTCGCGTTCAATCGAGGGAATAAAGCTGCAAAAGCTGCTCGCGATATTTGCGAAGTGTACAGTGAAGATGCTATGAATGAAAGGACAGCTCGTCGATGGTTTTTGCGTTTCAAAGACGGTAATTTCCACCTGAAAGATGTGGAGCGTTCCGGATGACCAGTGGACTTCGATGAGGAGGACAATTGATTGTCGAACGTTGATTTCTGTTGTTTTCACTCAAAACATGTGGAACCCAAGCGCCGAACTTCTAGACTTTTTTCATTGATTTAAGATGGCGGTATACAGTCATGTGACTACAATTAATCTGCTCAGCCAATTCTACGGTGGTTTGAAGGGGATCTTCATAAATAATATGGTTTAAGCGGTCCTCATCGAAGTCCACTGGTCGTCCGGAACGCTCCATATCTTTCAGGTCGAAATTACCGTTTTTGAAACGCAAAAACCATCGACGAGCTGTTTTTTCATTCACATCATCTTTACCGTACACTTCGCAAATATTACGAGCAGCTTTGGCAGCTTTATTCTCTCGATTGAACGCGAACAGAAGGAGGTGTCGAAAATGCTCACTTTCGTCTACTTGACATTATATTTTGAAGGCTTGTAAACAAATAAAATAATATATGTAACGTAAAAGCAAACACAATATCTTGTAGAACAGAAAATTTTCTTTCGAATGACTTATAACCTTTATTATTTTGTTTAACTTTTGGTGCTTATTTTTAAATTTGGAAAAAACGGACACAACTTATGTTAACACCTTATAGATCCATGTGTGAAAGAGCTGTAGAGATCAATTGGTGGTACGCAAACGTCAAATGGGAACGTTTGCGGATAACTGTATTTAGATGACATGGAAGTATTAGCGAAGAGTAAAGATGAATTGCAGAGTTTGATATGTACCATAAATTACTTAAGATATGCGAAGAGACTGATCTCAAAATGAATCATGCAAACTATGAAGGTGATATAAAAGAGAAAGAAAAAAATGCGATATACGAGTATATGGGTGAAAAAATAAAGATTGCAGGAAGTTGAGGTATTATCTTATTTGGGTAGTATACGAGTATTCTCAGATGATGGAAGAGTTAAGAGGGATGTCGAACAGCGTATAGCGTTAGGTTACAAAGCCAATGGGGCACTTAAACATATATTCTCGAACCGGATAATATCAAAATCTGCTAAGATAAAAGGCCACAATATAATTTTGGTGCCAACTTTGATGTGTGGGAGGGAAACTTAGACATACTGAGAGTAGTCGAATACATGCTGTAGAAATGCGTGCATTAATAAGAATACATTGAGTGACAATGTATGACAGAATACGGAATTAAGTAATAAGGGATGAACGTGAACTTAAACCTGATGTATATTACATTAGTTCAAGAAGACCACGCTGAGATGATTTGAGCAAGTGGAAAGAATGAATGTAGAAAATTTTACAAAACAAATATAAAGTTCAATTGATAGTGGAAGGCGTGTGAGAGAAATACCAGCGAAAGTATGGTTGGATCAATTGAATGATATTCTGAAAGAAGGAAATGTAGAAAGTCAGAGAAATTGTAGATATATAAGAAAGTTTATGGATGTGGAAGAGGCGAAGGACGTGTTTGATATGGAAAAGTCTGGCGCTCTGTCCTATCCCGTTAGGGAAATGGCGTGATTGTATATATGTCCGAGTATACCAAATTAATACTTTGAAATTGACCTGCGTTTTTTGACAGGATATCATATATTGCTTTAATACTGAAATTATTGGAAGCCACCATTTGTGAGCATTCGGTGAAGCTTAACTTCGTAAAGCATTACGAGTCTGACCTAAAAATACTATATTTCCTTTCGGACAACCTATTAGAATTGTATCTTGAAAAATACGAGTACATCGATGATTAGCGAACTTAGCTATTAAATCTGATTGAATGTTCATACTGCTGAGAACTAATTTTGTTTATGAACCCCTTTTCTATTGAAAGAATATTGATGATGGATATAACATAAATATATGAAGTAAGAAAATACGTTTTAATTTTTTTACTAACAATTAAGGCTCAATTAACATTATAAGATATAACATTGAAAAAAAAAATGTTTATTAATTAAAACTATATGTTATACGAGTATATATACAGGAACGACATCTTTTTGATTAAATTAAAAATTATTATCTTGAATCATTTGTTTATGGTTTGACAATACACCTGATATCTCATAAATTTTATGTACGAGAGTAATGTTGAGAAAAAGATGAAAAGCTGAAAAATTCGTCGGCATTTTATCTAAGCACAGAACCAAAATATAACCAACTTAACCCGAAAGTTTTAAAACCTTTCCATTTCCCGGCCATAGATGGCGATAAAAGTATAGGATTTTAGACTGATTTACAACCCTTACGAGTATAGAAAAATTGGAAACACGTTTTCTTTCGCTTTATTGAATTTAAATCCCCATCTTTAACAAACTAGATTTTAAAATGAGGAAAAATAATCCGTTTTCACAAATTAAATTACGAGTATGTTGACCTTCGTTGATAAGACGCTGGTATACCACCCGGGTGCAAGGGTTCAACTCTTGATGGTTCCTTAAAAATATATTAAAAAAAGGGATCCTGTTCTGGTTCATTTTTTTTGTTGGAAACAATATTCGACTTCGTCTGGTGCATGTTATTGGCGAAATGTACTCGTATAATGGCAAACTGCACACACACTGTTGATGGTCTGTACTCGGAATATCCGTTTGATTTAAGGACACCTTACTCCTTCATTGGACTTGTGAAACGGAGGTGGTATATTTAAATGTGAGGATAAAAATACGGTGGAAAAGAGGAAAGGATATAATTTTATATGTACAAATGTTTTAAATATACGTATACGTTACTTATTAATATATTTCAATTATTATATGTCACGCGGATTATATGTACAGATTAAGGACAGACAAATATAGATATCTTATATTAGAATACAATACTACAAAGAAGGAGTCAGGGGATAACGGTGTGACGTTATAAGATATATATTTAAATAAATGAATACAAGGGATCAATAAATACATACTTAACATATACGTGGGCTTTGCACAATTCGGCACCTATCGTTGCGAATCGGGGACCGTGGAGCAGTTCGTAAGATTTGTTTGGGTCAGGGGTGAAATAGATTTATGTTAATAGCGTCGTAGTGTGATAGAGAGCTAATCAGATGGTTGGGGTGGTTCGAGAGTGAGCTGTAGAATCTCTCGGCCAGAGAAATCACGAATTCTTGGATGGTGGGTAGACTGTCTTCACGAAGCCGTTTGTTGCTAACAAAGTACGGCACGTCCATATTGGCGCACGTAGCTTTGTTTTGCAGGACCTGAAATTTGCGCATGTGATTTTTGGCCGCACGGTCCCATATCGGAATGGCGTACTTCATCTGAGGACGTATGATAAGGATCGAGAATAAGTCGTTAGAACATTTTACCTAGAGTCTGCAATAAACTTATCGGGCGGTGATTTTCGGGGAGAGTTCATTTTTTATCTGGTTTGAGAAACATTATGGCGTCTGAGCATTTGATAGCGGACGGGAAGAATCTATGTCTGTAGCAGGCATTAAAGATTGAAGTAATGGCGCAGACGGCTTTGTTGGGGAGTTTTTTCAGGGTGAAATTGTTTATTGAATCTGGGCCGGGAACTCTCTTGTTCAAGGAGGTTTTAGATGATTTTGTGGATTTATTGCGGAGTGAAGAAATTCAAAGTCGGGGGAGGTCGTGGCGAATTTTAAGTTACTTGCTTGTTTTAGAAGTGTTTAACCCGAAGGTTTGATTAGTATACAACATTGACTCCCTGCAACGCTCTGCAACAAATCAGCATCGCCGATCGTAATATATTTTTATTTAAGGGTACCATAAATATGAATGAATTATTATTTATGAAATATCATTTGACTTGGTTTCAAATTTTTTTTTTTGTTTCAGGTAAGAATTCAATTTGCACTGAAAAAACAAGAATGCTGAAAACTTGATGAGGTAAGATGTAGGTAGTATGTTTTTTCAAAGGTTTTTGAAATTAGAAATCTGCATTATGTGAGAAAATAAAGATAAGTTAAATGCATGTTTAAGAAGAGTTGGCATAAAATTCAGTTTTTTAAGACGAACCTGTCTGAAAAATAAATACATTCTCAAATAAAATGGATATTCCACACCCTGCTTTTAGAGTATAAATGTGTGACTAACATCAATGTTGCTAAGTAACATGCCAGAAGTAGTCAATTTCGTCTTAAGGGTAGCGAGAAAAGAATGGTGATCTTTAAGAAGGACCTGCTCTCTAAACAGCGCTATATAAATTGTCGTTTAATTATTATAATTATAATATAGTGCAATAATTATTATACTTTATACTTAGTTACTTCATTTCCAAACTGTAACATTGTCATGTTTCCAACCTTTCTTTAACAATATTACGTATTAGATGTTAACATAAGTTGTGTCCGTTTTTTTTCAAATTTAAAAATGAGTATCAAAAGTAAAAGAAAATGGTAAAGGTTATGTGATTCGAAAGAAAATTTTCTGCTCTATAAGATTGTGTTTTCTTTTACGTTACATATATTATTTTATTTGATTACAAGCCTTCAAAATGCAATGTCAAGTAGACGAAAGTGAGCATTTTCGACACCTCCACTGGACTTCGATGAGGACCGCTTAAACGATATTATTCATGAAGATCCCCTTCAAACCATCGTAGAATTGGCTGAGCAGATGAATTGTAGTCACATGACGGTATACCACCATCTTAAATCAATGGGAAAAGTCTAGAAGTTCGGTCCTTGGGTTCCACATGGTTTGAGTGAAAACAACAAAAATCAACGTTCGACAATTTCTGCTGGTTTGCTCGCGCGTCATCAAGCTGCGCATGGCCACAATCAAAGGTTCCTTTACCGCATCATTACTGGTGATGAAAAATGGTTTAAAAATGGTGATGAAAAATGTTTGAAGGGGATCTTCATGATTAATATGGTTTAAGCGGTTCTCATCGAAGTCCACTCGTCGTCTGAAACGCTCCATGTCTTTCAGGTTGAAATTACCGTCTTTGAAACGCAAAAACCATCGACGAGCTGTCCTTTGATTCATAGCATCTTCACCGTACACTTCGCAAATATCGCGAGCAGCTTTGGCAGCTTTGTTCCCTCGATTGAACGCGAACAGAAAGAGGTGTCGAAAATGCATACTTTCGTCTACTTGACATTCCGTTTTGAAGGCTTGTAATCAAATAAAAGAATATATGTAATGTGAAAGCAAACACAATATCTTGTAGAGCAGAAAATTTTCTTTCGAATTACGTATAACCTTTACCATTTAGTTTTACTTTAGGTACTTATTTTTAAATTGAAAAAAAAAACGGACACAACTTATATTAACACCCACTATAATACTCTATGAAGATATTTAGTTTGTAATTTAGGCAACTTATTATTAAAACGTGTTTTAAAAAAAGCCTTGAATATTGTTTATGATCAAGAATAATTATTCTCATATTTTATTCCTATCCTTACCATTTTTTACTACAGAAATTTCTCGATATCCATATCTTTCATATCTTGATGAAAAATTAAGGTTCGAGCTCCTTAATTATTATTGATAAATTTTAATAAAAAAAAATTGGTTTATGTTTTTATTTCTTGCTGCGATTTTTTGTTTTTGCTAAAATACCAATATTCATAACACCAGGGCAAAATACAGACAAGAGGAAAGAATGTCAAAGTATAGAAGGCTACCATGTAGCTTTGGGTGATATCCCGGAGGTATCCTGAAAAAAAAACACATCCTTTAATTAAAAAAGTGAATAACTTTGTAGAGTTATAGGTTTAATTTTTGTGTAGAAATGTGACAAAATTAAAAAATTTATTCTGAACGTATATATTACAAAATTACATTAAATATTACACAACTTATTAAGAAACAGAAAGGAGAGGTGTGCCTCTTAAGATCACAGATTCCCATCGATGTTCAAAAAATGTAAGTTTTTCTGACCGGTAACGAAAATAATAATTTAAGACCAAGGAAAGTATGTTTTAATACAATGAATTATATTTTCAAATCAGGAAACATAAAAAGTCAGAAATCATTGTTTTATGAGAAAGTGTATGGACGTAAAAGAGGTGAATATACTATATGTGTCAAGATGAGAAAGTCTGTCGCTCTGCCCTCTTTGCTTATATCAACAGAGAAACAGCGGGACATTTTATATGTATGTATGTAATAAAATTTATCATAAATATCAAACTAACCAGCACAAGGAAGAATCAAAGAGTTTCCATTCCCCATAAACAAAATGCTAAGACCATAAGCCGCAGTGAACTTCTCCGGCGAGAACTCTGCGTAAATCAGAGGAACGGACAACTGCATTGGACCTCGCCATAGTCCCATTGCACACGCAAGCACCACAAATACCAAATAGCTTGAGCATTGCAAGAAAACTGAAAATTGTAGACACTTGATTATTTTTTAATTCGCGTTCCTAACATATATAAAAAAATGTTAATTGTGATCAAATGAACCATTACAACCTTTGTTTATTACGAGTACATTATGAATTACAATTAATACGATACATACATCCTATCGTTACTGGTGATTGATTAGACAGTGTAGAATATTTAAAATATCTACAAAATAAGTATGTTTCTTGTACCTTATTGTAAAATCCTAGAAGAATTGTTTTCCTACTAAGACCACCTTATACTTTGCGACAATCATTCTGAACCGTTTTCTTTTGAATAGGCATTAAGAAATGCAAGTTATTCATGCAATATTAATAGATAGATGATATAGATGAAGTACCTAATCTGATTTTATTTTATTTACACATGACAAGAAACCTACAAATACACAATTTGCGAAAAAACGACAGGTAATTTAATTTGGATGCACAATTTTAATGGTTCTGGGTTTGCTGCCTTTAATTGTCTTGTCCCCAGTAAACTTGTATTTTGCCTGTATGTGTAAAATAAATAAATTTAAATTAAAATGATATGTGGGAAATTAAGTAAGTTCATAGTTATAATATATAAATTAGATTAGCTATTAAGATATAAATTTGTATATACGGTAGGTATAGCCTTTGGCAAATATTTTTTTATTATCATCATCATCATCAATGGCACTACAGCCCATTGTGGGCCCCGGCCTCCTCCAGCAGTCGTTGCCATTCCCCCCTATCCTGGGATGCACTCCTCCAGCCCCTGATGCCAATCACGTTTGCATCATTCTGCACCCCATCCATCCACCTAAGCTTTGGCCTACCCACGCTACGTCTTCCTTGGGGCTTGGAAAAGAGTACTTTGTTAGGCATTTCCTCTTCTTTTTTATTATGGATTGCTTTATTTGTAAAATAAAAAAAATAAAAAATAAAAAACATAAAACATAAATGAACAGCAATCGTGACAGAGCTGTTTTATAACAGGAAGAAAATATTTTTTATAAATTTGAATTAACAGTTATGCGTTTAAATAAATTAATCCGTTACTGATAATAAACTTACGTATCTTAGTTATTAAACTTCCAACGACGCTGATGAAGAATACACTTCTACTAGTGATTTTCTTGAATCTTCCTACAGCCAGAATACCTCTGGAGACCAGGTCAGCTGCAGATACCAGAAAGATGCATGTTGCCACTTGAGACTTAAATACCAAAGTTTTATTTCGTGTTATTAGTGTTTATGCATAAAGAATAACATTTAACCTTACTAGAAAACACATTAAATAAAGCTCGACATACATACAAACTATCTCGCCGTTTCTCTGTTTATATAAGCAGAGAGGGCAGAGCGTCAGACTTTCTCATCTTGACACATATATTCACCTCTTTTACGCCCATACACTTTCTCATACAACTATGATTTTACTTTTTACGTTTCCTGATTCGAAAATATCATTCATTTTATTTAAACATACTTTCCTTGGTCTTCCCCTTTCACGCCTTCTTCTCAAATTTGCACTGTTTATTTGCTTTGTTAGTCTTCCTTCATTCATTCATTTAACGTATCCATAAAATTTCTTTGACATTTCACATTTCTTTCTTTAAGAATATCATTTACTTGATCCAACCATACTTTTCCTGGCGATTTTCTCTCACATGCCTTCAACTAACAATTGCACTGTTTATTTGTATTGTTAGTTTTTCATTGATTTGTTCATGCATAAACCTTCTCAGTGTGTTCTTCTTGATCTGACCTTATGTATCCGCTTGAAGTTCACATTCATCTCTTATCTCTTCATTCCGTATTCTGTCATTCATCGTCGCTACACGTATTATTTTCATTACACGTATTTTAACAGCATTTAATCAACTCCTTTCAGTATTTTTTAAGTACACATTTCCCTCCCATAGACCAAAGTAAGTTTTAAAATTGGTCAGACATATTTCGCATTTATTTTCCTTATCACACTTTTCTTTAAGCATGACTAAAGAAAGGTGTCGTAACATATATTTTTATAAATAAACCATCTCAGTATGTTCTTCTTGATCTGATCTTATACATCAGCCTGAAGTTCACATTCATCTCTTATCTCTTCATTCCGTATTCTGTCATTCATCGTCACTACACGTATTATTCTCAGTACACGTATTTTAAAATCATTTAATCAACTCCTTTCCGTATTTTTTAAGTACACTTTTCCCTCCTATATACCAAAGTAAGTTATAAAATTGGTCACACATACATCGCATTTATTTTCCTTATCACATTTTTCTTTAAGCATGACTAAAAGTGTCGTAACATTTATTTTTATCTATCATATCATTTGTTTATCAGACTCTGCAGTTCATACTCATTCTTTGCTAACACTATCATGTCATCAGCTTACAGAAATCCGCACTCATTCCGGTTTAACATTTGTATGCCACTTTTTGATCTCGGTAGTTCCTTCACACTGTTTCTCATACAAGAGTTTTATCATTTAACTTACATTTAGTAAATAAAGTATGACTCTTACCACTGAAAAACATTTTTTAATTAAAATATAATTCTTAAAAAAATAGATATATTCAAATTCATTTAATTTAGTATTTGGTTTGGCGAAGTAAGATCTAAAAAATATCTTCATCGTTCTTAAATCTGCGTGAAGACACTTTTATGGAAATCAAATAAATTTTAGTTGAATGATTGGTTCTCAATTCAATTCTCGAATCTTCATTCTCGTTTAATACGATATACAAAGCTTATTAACATAGTAAAAATATTTGAAAAATACTGAAATTAACTCAAAAACCTAAAAGGTTTGCCTTTACGTAGTTTTAAGTAAGGTCACTGGTGCGGTAACAGACTATTACATTTTCCATATTACTTCAATATTATCAAAAGTTGCTGCAAGATACAAAAAAATACGAAAATGGTGTTTTCAGAACTATAGGGATATTTTGCCTGTCTTTTTAGGTATTTTTATAGAAATGCTATATATTGTAGAGGGTCTCAAGTCGCAAATTTTGGAAAATTTCAATGCATCATTTTTATCATCACCAAAAAACTACCATTAATACCAGTGTATAATAAAATGTTTCAATAGAATGATACAAATTGGTCGAGTGCCTATAGAGTACCATAAACACAGGAAATATGCTTTCCTTTTACACATAGACAAAACTACATTCTTGTGGTGATCAGTGTCGGAAAGACTTTTTATCCTAAGTTTTCAAATATATTTAATTGACAAGATATTTTCTGAATGGTTCTAAGATATGTCGAAGTACAATTAAAAAAATGTTTTAACTTTAAAAAAATGCTATGAAATACATTATTGGGAAAAGTTAATTAAAAAAATGCTAATTAATATTTTATTATGGAAAGTTGATTAAATAAATGATACGAAATACATTATAATGAAAAGTCAATAAAAAAATGCTATGAAATACATTTTTATTATAAAAGATAATTAAAAAAATACTTACGGTTGAAAGTCGTTATGAAAAGTTAATTAAAAAAATGATATGAAATACATTATTATGAAAAGTTAATTAAAAAAATACTTACGGTTGAAAAGTCGAGGGAATATAAGTACAAAGGAAATAAAAGGAAAAATCCCACATCACTGGCGAGCGCTAACGCAATACCTAATGTTATGTTCACGTAGATTACATCTTGTAGAAGAGTAAGGTCCATATACTCAATTATAGTTTTCCTGAATCAGTACAAAACAAAATAGCGGTGAATATTGAAAGTGGTCTTTATTTGTCGAGTAGACTATGAATGGTCAATAGAAAATATCAAGACCATCATTCATCCTATTTGAAATAAGGTGAATAGAATGTTTAATTGTCACAAATGCTTTGGTAAGCAGCCTCACTTGTTTATGATGTTTACTCTTTGAATTGAATTAGTTTTTTTCAATTGTTCTCGATTTTTTATCGTGTCAACTATTTGTTTAAATTTTTTTACTTTATTTTTTATCATTAATTCTCCTTACATTTGTTAACTATTTTAAATAATGCTTATTAGTATTTTTTTAAATATGAAGTTGAATAGTTGAGACTAGGTTTTAGATTTTTTTGTGAAAATAGTAAAAAATGGAGCCTTGCTTGGATAATTAAGATGTATCATTCCAAAAAGTTATTCTAGTCTATTTAAATAAAAACATTAACACAGAAAAAGTAGAAAGTATACCATTTACTAGATTTGTCTTCAGTTTCTTCCACCATTTCTTCAATTTTAGCTTTTTCTGAGATTTTAACCCCTTCATGGATTCTTATAACTGATTCATCTACAAAAAAATAACGATATATTTTTTTTAAATTCTTTATGTGAATTTCATTTTCAAAAATTTAAGAATTTCAAAAAAGAATAACATGTATGACCCCTGAAGACTGGTAATGTTACTTTAGATGTTTGAAAATGATTAATACATGTCACTGTTTTATAATAGAATCGAAGAATATTTTTTTTAAATTTATGACAATCAGCTCATAAGTGTCTCTAAATAAATTTACTTCAAATGAGGTCTGAAATTAAGATTTCAAAACCAGGGTATCAGTTTAAAATATCAAATATAACATCTATTACACCCTCAGTGATGGCGATACTGCGTCTGATATTTGAATAGATATCAAGAGTTATACTATCGAATAATGTAACAGATTGATAATAAGTCTAATTAGGCATGTTCACAACCCCCCGAGGTGTTTTTAAAATTGCCCTTGAGTCTAGTAATAAGACAAGAGATATATTAAAAATTTACCTGCAGGAACTGTGTGGTAAAGAGGTTTACGTTTTTTATACCATTCTACAGGTTGAAAACAGGCGGTCCCGATTATGGTGTGTCCCATCAGTGCTCCTAAGATAAGAATAGACCCACGAAACCCATACTCTTTCAGTAGTTGTTCCAGGAATAATGGGTAAAGCATTGAAGCCACTCCAACTATTACCTGGCAGATGCTCAATACCATCATTCGTTTCTGGACGAAGTATGTATTAAAACTGGCAAATGTTAAGGTAGTGACTGCTCCGAGACCAAAACCCTGAAACATTTATTTAATAGATTAATTATGCGTTACACAAATTTTCATTTGTTAGAATGATTTAAAATGGCAATATGCTTATTTGGCTCCCATTACATACAATAGCGTGCCGAATTCAATAAAGATAAAGGTAGGAAAACCATTTAGACAGTCGATCGAAGCGTGGTTGTTATTGCGACAGGATTTTGAGTACTTGGGCTTTCAGGATAAATGACGAGTGGAAGGGATTTATGTGAGCTCGTGAGTGTGGGTTTCTTCTTGTTGTTTTAATTTTGCTTGTTTTGTATTTGTGTTTCTGTGTATTTTTTGTTTTAATTTTTATTCTTATGATTGTGTGCGGTATATTGTGGGATGAATATTTTTGGTCTTTCTGGAGTGATGATGTGTGAGGAGTTGAATTTCGCAAGATGTTTCCAGTTGTAGTTGAGTGTCACTGTTTGTCAGGTTGATGAGAGCGTGCAACGGGGTTTTGTTTTTGTGTAATCAAAAATCGGAAAGAAGTATCGATTTATTTTTTCATGCCTCAGTGAGATACAGGCAAAAGCCTAGTTTACTGGGGATACGACAAATGAAAGGCAACAAACCCAGATCCATTAAAATTGTATGTCCAAATCAAATTACTTTTCTTGTCATGTGTAATAATAAATAATAAATAAAATAAAAAAAAAAAAAAAAAAAAAACCTTTTGACTCTTAGTCGCGTTGAGATTGATCTAGCGTTTAGTCTTTATAACCACAAGATTAGGCACGAAACTCGCAGTTCACCATTGCACGTGTTGGGAATACTACAGTGTTGATTTTATATAAACTCATATCATGAAGTGTTTTATATTAAAAAAAAGGTTTAGGAACAAATTACGCGAAGAGCGTTCAATTTGGTTTTTTGTTCGATTGTTTCATAACATATAATTCAGTTCTTTGCAAAAAAATAAGCTTCATATTTTTAGATTATTTTGATGTTTAAAATTAGTAAATTAATATTTTTAATTTGTTTTATCAAACATTGTTTATTCCACTTTTTCCATTCCACAAAAAATCCATAAAAAGTGGAATAAACAGTGTTACAACGTACAACGTTAATGCCTTAACTATAAATAATGCATTAATATTGTATGCCATCCAACTGTGCTATAAACATGTTTAAATGTTGATAGAAAATGAAAACATTTAAAAATATATAGTATACCATTTTAAGCAGAAATACCTCACTGATTCTTTTTCAGCTACATCTTCAGCAATTGTTTCCCAAGTTATCAAAATCTTCAACTGCTTTAGCGAAGCTTTCAATTGTTTTATTTTAGACATTTGTTCGCTGGTAGTCACACGAAAACATGATGTTTAAAAAAAAAACTTTTTTAAATCAAAATTAACAAATAATATGGTAAAAGAAATACTTGAAGAATTCCAGTGGTAAAGGCCATTTGGTAAACAGCCTCGACAAAGAAGTTAAGTAACCAGCCCAGAGTATAACACACGGCACCGAAAACTGCCACCTGCCTTAGGGTAAATGTCTTCACAGCCACATTGGCCAAGATACCTGAAAGGTTTTATTCAAAATTGTTTAGCACAAGTGTTAATGCGATTATAATTAAATAATAACAGGGATATGTTAAAAGACGGAAGTTTTTGTAATAATAATTGAGCTTTGATTTAACAAGTAATTCGAGTGTTGTACCTTCTGGTTTGGTTTATGATACCAACGCACAGTTTTCGGATTGACCAATATAGACGGAGAGAATCCTAAAAATGAAAATCAATACTTCACATAAAAAATGCCGTTTTAGTGTGTCAAACAAATCTATTGATAAGATGTAATTGCCAGATTTTTCAAGAAACCCTTATTTTATTTTTTATGACAGAACAAATTGACGCTTTGTGTCGCAGGTTTAAAATATTTCTATTAGTACATTTCTGACTTCCGAAGTTTGTGCATGTTAACAGTGTTTGAAAAAAATTTTGAAAATTATTTTCGTGATGGCATCGTGTTGTACAAATATTTATTCATTTATTTATGTCATAATTATATTAATTTATTTATTCAAAAGATTATTTTTATAACAATAACAAATTCATGAAATTTCATCCTGTGCATTTTATTGAGTTCAAAGTTTAACAAGATGTAAAGTTTTGTGCAACATGTCGCAGGGCTATGAAACTAAGTTAAAAAAAAATCTTATATATTCTTTAAATAAAAAGTATCACAATTTAATGCGATTTTGTGCGATTTCTTAAATATATATTTTTTTGTTATAGGGACCAGACTTAGTATTTTTGAAGTATGGCGTTCTAACCCTTCGAAACACCGCATTCAGCGTGTTTATGATTTTGTAAAAAGGTTTTACAATATTCAAGATGATAAAGAAGCAGAAGCTATAAGATTAAAAGTTTTTTTAAAAACCGAATGTGAGAAAATTCGTCAAAAATTGGTACAAAAACAAAGACTTTTGAATTTGTTTTTAAAACTCTACCAACTTTGGTTTTGTGAAGATTTAGATTTTTCTTCTCCAATGCAGACAATTAATACAGCTTAAATATTTCGAGAATGTTCATTCGAATAAAAAAGGAGAAAACTGCGTTATTTGGTTACCAGCTACGAGAAGGAAGAATTGACATATGAAGCTGCAGTTAGTGTTCGAGTCAGTGGTAGACGTGATGGGGTAAATTCAATACAAGAAATGTTGACTGCATCACCAAGAAGAGCAACGAGTTATAAAAAGGCAAAGAAACAAATTTTAACAACTCCAATACAAAGTCCTTATTTCCCAGAAGAAGCTTTAGCATTGTTCAATGCAAAAAAAATTACGGGAATGTACTCGTATATAGTAGAAAAATATCCAACAGGAAGCTTCTGAAAGAGGTTTCAATTTATATCAATCATATGATCGGGTTTTAGAAGAGAAAAAAAACAATTGTTATCCAGAAGTAGAGAGCATAATTGTAATAGGTATTTTGAACAGCAAAATTTGAAAATTACGCTAAGGAAACTAAAATGTTATACATATCATTATACTCGTGGTACAATATGCCTGCAGCATTGCACTAAATATTGACGCACGGTGCTGAGATCATCGATTCTTCTTTGATTCCTATTGGACAAATGAATAAAGAAATTAGAAAAATTAGGCAACATCACACTTTAAAAACTTGGCGTGTTAGGACCAATTACGATTTATTAAAATATTTATTAGTTTCTTCTGATCCGTAAATAAGTCTTATTAGAAAATTACCCAAAAAAGTTAAACATGTTTATGAAAGCGATTTTCCAATGCTATTAAAAAAAAGTTATTTTTGTATATTTTATTCAAAGTTATACTTATTAAGTTTCTAAATTTGTCTTATTCTCAATGTATTTTGGTGTATTTGATAAATTAAAAACCTATTATTAAATTAAAAACCGTTTGTTTATATTTTCTAAGCCTCTAGTTATTAAAATGTAACATAAAAATGTCAAATGACATGAAAAATAATTTTGTCCCTCTAGATTGGTCAATCCGAATACTGTGCGACGTTTCGAAAACAGTTTTTATCTTCAGGGTTTCTTTGCAATTAGATTGGTAAAGTTGTTGAAAACAGGCCCTGATGATGAAAACGTCAACGTTTTTTAATCGTCGACATCATTAGTCAAACCACGCGGTACAACACTGTGAAAAATGTTATACAACTGATACGAAGAACCTCGAAAGCCTCAAACCATATAAGTTATGTATGAGGAGACATATATGTATAACACATGGGAAAGAGTATTTATAGTTATATATCAACAGTCAAATATTAAAAGTGCTAGAGACAAGATATAAAGAAGAATGAAGAAGAAGAAGGAATGTGTATTGAGGTATATAATAAATTGTATGTCAATTGATATATTCGTGAATTTTATTTTTATGTTTTTTTTCCTTTCGAGGCATACGGCCCTGGGCCATCTCTTCCCTGGCCTGTTGTATGTGGTAGTAAGAATGTACTTGTTTAGAGAGATTATTTTATTAATTATTTTAGTGTTTTAGAATTTCTGTATATTACTATAGCATGTTGTATGTCTGTATTCACTTACACTCTAATTATGTTTGGTAAATATGTTAATTGTCGAAATCGACTTTAAATGGCTAATAATTATAAAATAAGTATTTTTTTGCAATATAATTAAAACCAATATTCGAAACAAAAATTTTGTATTCGGAGATTAAGGAGTAAAAGCAGATATAACAAGAATATATGCTTTGTACCGTATAGTGAAGGATTTTGGTTCATCAGGATATGTTGGGAGAGAAAGCTCTTAGGGCATTCATCTCATTAGTGGGAAAAGATACAAAAATATTAGAATTATTTAAGTGAAGCTTAATATTGGCGGAGATTATTTATTTATTGAATTTTTATTACATTATTGACATCTTTTCGTATTGTTGAGGATGTACCCTAACATGTTTTACTTTATGATTAATCTATAGATTTTCATAAATCAAAATGCGTTAGTGGTCATAATGCACAATAGTGAAATGGCGTCAACAATGTAATATACGAGTATATCATATAATTATGTTTGTGAAGTGAACGAAAATCACATGACGAAAAATAAAAAAAATGGATTTTTTTATTTAGATAAAATAAACTTAGTTCACCGTCTTTTGTTTATAAAATAGGCTTGAAAGGTTTTGAAATAAAGATTTTACCAGAAACAGACATGACAGTGAAGCAAATCGACATAATAATTGTGACTCCGCTTGAGCCTTCATTCCGCTCCACCAGGAAGTCATTGTACAGCATTCCAAAAGAAGTCATATGACCATAAAGGCATATCTGAAAAGTTAATATTTATAAGTTGAGCGTAAAATATTCAAATATGATTTCAATACTTTTTTGATATAAACTGATTTCGAAATTGGTAATTTATTAAAAAATACCTTTTCGATCATTTTTATGCAGGATTTGTATACACCCCATTCCTCGATTTATGCGATAGATATGTTACAAGAAAATTCATGGAAATCAAACTCGCTCAAATTAAGATAAGAAACTTTATCTAAAATTGGAAGTAACGTTGTCTTAAATTAAAATCACGCCAATTGATGAAAAAAAAATATTAAATTGAATACGTTCCTTAATACTGAAATCCGTGTTAATTGAAATGCAGAACTCACATAAATGTTAAATCATGGTTCAAAGAAACGCGTTAAAATAATGTAACAATCTAATAAGAACCAAATAAAGGTAAACATTTTTATTTATTAGTTAATTTTTTTTAATAATCTGATATTGTGAAAAAAATGCAAAAGTGAATTATTAAGTTGCTAGACCTTAACTTCAGTGACGAATACACTGATTGAGGTGAATGCACAGTCATCCAGTTGTATAATTTACTAGACAACATTCAAATTGTGAGGAAAAAGATCGTCTTTTGAAAAGAATATTCTTAACTACGTTAAGATGAAACCGCGTAAGAAGAAACCGTGTAAATAGAGAAATATGTATATTGAATTAATCGATAATACTGTTTTATGTAATACTTGGACAAAATGTAATTCAAAGTATCACATTATTCCATTAATTTAAGATTCAGCTGCTTATTTTTTTACATGATTCTTTGACAGGATGAGCTTGTTTTTTTTTTCATGTGATACTTCGACAAGATGTAATTCAAATTATCACATTATTCCATTTTTCCACTCAATTAAGATTCAACTGCTCGTTTTGTTAAATGTGATACGCTGACAAGATGTAATTCAAAGTATCACATTATTCCATTAATTTAAGATTCAGCTGCTTGTTTTTTTTATGTGATTCTTCGACAGAATGAATTTCAAAATATCACAATATTCCATTCAATTAAGATTCAGCAGCTTGTTTTTTTCATGTGATACTTCGACAAGATGTGATTCAAATTATCACATTATTCCATTTTTCCACTCAATTAAGATTCAGCTACTTGTTTTGTTATATGTGATACTCGACAAGATGTAATTCAAAGTATCACATTATTCCATTAATTTAAGATTCAGCTGCTTATTTTTTTACGTGATTCTTCGACAGGATGAATTTCAAAGTATCACAATATTCCATTCAATTAAGATGCAGCTGTTCTTGATTTACCTTAATCCAGGCCTAAGTTTAAAGATTAGCTAAACTGGAAGAGAACCTCTTCCAGTTTCATCTTGAAACTTTTTGTTATCTTCACTCCGGGTCTATTTGAGAGTTTGCAATTCTTATCCAGTGATATACGAGTAGTCTACATCCTGCTGTTTCTTACATACTCGTACCAACGGAGCTTACCTTCCTGGGATTTATCTTATTGTTCTTAATGCCATCTTGATTGTCCTGTAAATGTGCTTGTTTCTGGGTTTGGCTTATTTAGTTAAATCGATTTAAAAAAATATATAATATTTACAGCAAAATATATCAGTGGCACTACAAAAGTTGAATAATGAAAGGAGCTATATGGTGGGATGAAGAGATTAAAGACAGCGTGAATGAGAAAATAGAACATGAAGAGTATTTCATTTATTCAGACAGCAGAACAGGGAAAAGTAATTAATCAATGAAATAAAGAAATTGTTTAAAAACTAGAAAACAACCAAGAAAATTCGTTGAGTAAAAGAAAAAGAAAATTAGATATGTAGAAGGCACAAGGAAATAGGAAAACATTTTGGAAGGAAGTGAGTGAAATGCGAGGAAAATATATGGGTGGTGTGTGTCGAATCAAACATTGTTTACTCAAGTATGATAATAGTAATAGTACAAATAACGGTTTGTGTGGTATTTTAAAGAATGACGAAATAATAAATAAATTTGCTTACCTTATTAAAGATTGAGGTAAGCAAATTTATTTACAATGGATGACAATATACTCGTATGAGAGAAAATAGAATGAAGCGACTAGATATAAGTGTAAACTTAAGATTGATGTGTTGAGTAAGATGAAAAAGAAAAATCTTATACGGTTTGGGTATGTGGAACGAATGAATAATGAAAGACTGAGAAAACAAATAAATAGTGCAAACATGAGTGGTAGGTGAGGTAAAGAAAGACCAAGAATAGGATGCTTGGATCATGGGAATATTATTTAAGAAAAAAAAACGTAAGAAGTCTCAGAAATCGTATGAGAAGGTGTATGGATGAAAAAGAGGTAAAATATATGTGTCGAGATGATAATGTTTGGTGCTCCGCCCTCTCTGCCTATCCCAACAGGGAAACAGCGTGATTGTTTGTATTTAATTTAATACACGTCATCAGCATTAATAAAATGTGTATTATCGACTTCCAGTTAAGCTGAAGGCCTTTTCCAAGAAGACCTGTTCAATGATTTGATATTTAAAAACATAAAATTTATCATATTTTCCTTATTTATTTTTTTCACGTAGCAGACTAGGGCTTAATATTTATTGGTTATAATAACAAAATAAAATAAAAATACTTACAAAGTTTAATGTAAGAGCTATAGCCACCACATAACCCCATCCTCCGTCTGGTGCTGTGAGATCAACATCATCGATTAACTCATTCTCTCTATCCCTTTTCTCATTTTCTGTTTCCGTCATTTTTCATGAAAGTTTAACTTGAAAGCTCAACAAAGATATCTTTTATATCTCATATTCTTCGCTTAGCGTAAGTGGGAATACAAAATTATATTTCAGTATAACTTTCAGTATAACTATTGTATGAGTACGAACCGACCTTGAGAATATCTTATTTGTCTTTTTGTAGCAAATATGTATCATAAGATTAAAGCCACCGCATGAATATTAATTTATGCAAGCACTTGTCTCACGATGATTAGATAACAGAAATATGATTTATATAGAAGATGGTTGGTGCTTGATGTGATGTATTGAAGGGGGTCAAATAAGTTGCAAGCAAAAGAAGTTAAGTAAATATATTATACACAAATACACATTAACATTTTTTATACTCGTATTTGCAAGAACTTTGTGTTTAGTTGTCCGATAGTAATAATACGTAAATTTGCATTTTATAGTGCCATTTATGGAACAAATCTTACTCGAGTGTGCTCTTACTCGGGTTCCGAATCCACTTTTTTGACGAACGATAAATTAAAAATACCACAATATAAATATACTCTTACATATGTTGAATTGAATGAAATGAAAGTGTTCGCTGTGGTTGTTAGATGAGATACTTTCCTGCACGTGTATGTGTTTAAAGTATATCATTCAAAATTCTTCCTTTGGATAGTACTCGTAGTAATAAATTAAAGGCTCGTTTGAGAAAGAAATTATTAATGTCAATTATTTGAATGTCTAATACAAAGTTATTTTACTTTTATTTTCATCCATTTATGCTTATGGGTATATAAGGTACATCTGGCGGGTTTATTGCTAAATAGCGATTTATTCTAACCAACCAGCTCTAGAAACTTTCTATAATCAACCAGCCAACCAACCAACCAGCCAACCAATCAACCAGCTCTTGAAATTCTTCTCTCTTAGAAACATAAAATTATTTTAATCCGTGACTGATTTATAAAAAAAATATTCGTTTTAATTCAAGAAAAAACATACAATCGCGAAACAGTATTCATAGAAGCATAAGGAAGGAAAATTAGGATATTCTGAATAATGTAATATACGAGTATATTCCAATATATTTTGAACATAAATAAAGATGGTGCACATCTTACAACTATTAAAAGTTTAATATTTATGTTATAGTTAAGACATTAACAATATGGAAGTTTTAAGTCATTGTAATTTGTTTAGTCAAACACTGTTTATTTCACTTTATATAAAGGCATAACCTTACCGGTTTCAAGGTTTTCACCTCATCACCAGACGGTTATGCCATTATATAAAGTGGAATAAACAGTGTTTGAATAAACAAATTACAATATTGGAAGTTTGTTCCACAGTCACACCGAGTGAACAGCAAATGATGATGTGTATAATGTGTTGGGACGTGTTATTGTGTAAAGGAATCTCTTATCACCTGATCGAAGAGAATGTTCGTGTTCTGAAAGAATTTGGTGTATTGGGCCAGTATATATGTAATTATGAAGGAGAATTAGGATTGTTAAACGTGGTTTGCTGCCTGATTTTAAGCCATTGAAGTATGTTGCGGAACTCTGCTACGTTGTCATACTTTCTTATGTTTAATATGAATCGCATGCAAATGTTTGGGATTCTTTTCATTTATTCAAAATCTCCTTCTGGCATCCAAAAGATATACGTCACTGTAATCAAGCACATAAATCTTAAAAGCTTATAGTATGATGTATCCTGTCAACCGCGTTGATATAAATAAACATCATTGTTAGAAAAGCAAGCAATGGAATTATTGTATATTCAAACTGGCTACCCACTAGCGAAAAATATACCCTTTTAGGTTGTTAAGCTTGCTTTAGACTAAAATTTTGAATTAATATAATATTTTTCCAACTTAATAACAATTCTATATTTATAGAAAACACTTTGCATGTATTCATCCTCTGTTACTTCTTCCATAAAGTATCGGTTACCTTGTGAACATTCTAAGCCTTTCTTTTGTTGATAGACCATGATTGGATTGAAGCTTGTATTGTATTACACTTTCGTTGTATACGGTACAACCAGGTGGGTGTATTGCTATGTGGCAATATATCCCAACCAACCAGAAAGATATTAAAGAGGCCTTAATTGAAACCCAGACTGGAATCCTGTTTTAGAAAATCTGGGTTCTAACAGGAATCGAATCTGCAGCCTCCGGGTGTAGAGACAAGTGTCTTACCTAGTAGGCCACGGAGGTAGTAAGCTTCACAGGCCTTTAACTTGACAATCTGCAGTATACTACGAGATTTTATTTACAATAATATTTGTTTCAGAGTGAATGGATTCATACGAGTACGCCTCTTCTTGTGTATTCCAGCATGGATGTCTTTTAACTTCATTAAGTAGTTTGAAACTTTTACGTGACTTCGGAGGACAAAAGTCCATGCCCCACATTTGTATGAGAGAATTCAGAACATACACAGATTTTTCACTTTAGACTGATTGCTTTTAGATACATATTTCAAGTATTTAAAAAAACGAAGCTTACTTATTTCTCATTCTGCTGTATATTATATTTAAGTACAATATTAAAATATATTTTTTACCAATTATTCAGATTTATCACTTATTTTATTGTTTTTAATAAATTATATTTAAACTATAATGAGCATAACTCAATAATGATCAAACAGAGTTTTTTTTTTGCCAATTTTCTCTGATCTGATTGATGCCTTTAGATTTATTTCGGTTTTGCATATCTGGTTTATTTTATGAGGGCTAAATATCTAGTATATTGGGGCAGAAGTATGGTTATATAAATCTATTGCAAGTAACTGTACTTCACCACGAATGAGGGGGAAAGATCAGTAACATAAATTGTTCGAATTAACCAGTTTATAGTACAATTCCCTTTGAACACCCACCAAAAGTAAGAAAGTTATTTTGTGTGTTCTTTTGCTGTGGAGGGTAATCTGATCTCATCCTCGGTTGATTCCAGGTTTCGTGAGTCTGGATTTGGTGGACGATGGCTTACTTACCAGCTCCTTCTTAAATTAAACTCTTAACAACTTCTTGAGTTCTTGATATTTATAATCAAAAAGTGATTTTTAAGCATACATAACCAGATCGCCAGACTGAAATGTCTAATAGAAGGATATAATCTTGCACAAATTTTCCTGCTTTGAATTTTGATATATTATATGTGAAAATAACAACAGTGGATACCATAAAGCATCGATCAACTTATTCAAATTAACATTGTAAGTATTGTTTATTGCGTTACATCTAAATTATAATTAATTTATTTCATTCGTATGGTATCTCTCAATAAATTCGGATGTATTCAGCTGCTGTAATTAAGTCTTCAGGATAATATAACCATTTGAGTAGCTCATAGTTCGTCACCGTCAAATTTTCCTGCTTTGAATTTTGATATATTATATGTGAAAATATCAACAGTGAATACCATAAAGCATCGATCAACTTATTCAAATTAACATTGTAAGTATTGTTTATTGCGTTACAACTAAATTATAATTAATTTATTTCATTCGTATGGTATCTCTCAATAAATTCGGATGTATTCAGCTGCAGTAATTGAGTCTTCAGGAAAATATAACCATTTGAGTAGCTCATAGTTCGTCACCGTACGTGTTGGAAATACTACTGTTTGTGAGCATGCAAATAAACACATCTAGTACATGTGAGCAATGTTATCAGACGAACCGTTTTACCAGATTGCCAGTCCATTTATTTGGGTTTGGTATCGAAGAAATATTTATTGTTTTTAGTCAGAAATGAAATAGAAAAACGGCGATTGACAGAGATTAAATAGCCTTTAATATGTCACTAAAGGAAACAAACTTGTATGTTCAGGTACTTAGGCGTAACAATTAGGGTTGATGAGAAGCAGGGAAATGAACGTCATAAGAAATATTGGAAACCACTGAAGTGCTGGTTAAAAAGACTAAGCGGCATCGTATGATGATGGTTTATAGATATATGTACTGTTTATAAGATGATCATGAAGAATGGGTAGTAAGGAAACATGCCAGGATTCATGCCACGAAGATGAATTTGATTAAGAGATTGGGGATAAAACTGAGAGACCAGAGAAAAAGTGTTGACACTGGAACAGCCTTAAACAAGGAATCTTAAATATTGTTTATTGAAAGAGTTTCATAGAAGTTATTAGGGCATGTATGTGGAAAGCGTGTTGAATACAAAATATAATTGTCAAAGCCGGTATTTAAGGAGATGGAAGGAGATGATGGTCATATGGGTTGAAAGGACGAATGGGCTTTTTACGTGACATGGAAGGAAATTTCTAGTAGAAAAAATAAATAACTGCATACATCTAGTTACATCACGGTGTCGAATCTAAGTGACAAAAGTGAATTAAGGAGAAAGAAACGAAGATTTTGAATAATGATGATATTCAGGTTTATAAACAAA
Organism: Odontocerum albicorne; assembly: GCA_949825065.1. Classification (NCBI taxonomy): domain Eukaryota; kingdom Metazoa; phylum Arthropoda; class Insecta; order Trichoptera; family Odontoceridae; genus Odontocerum; species Odontocerum albicorne. The sequence goes on from OX463839.1 coordinate 44,542,739, forward strand.
TACAAAAATTTAAATAATATAATTTATTTTAGTAATTCATTTTTTCCTATAACTTCTTTTCCTGCTGAAAAACCAATATTCGTAACACCAGGGTAAGATACAAATCAGTGCCAAGAACGTGAAAGCATAGAAAGCTGCCAGGTAGCTTTGGGTGAGATCCCGGAGGTATCCTGAAAAAGATTACAATTTGTTGAAATAATACTTATTGAATTTATATTAAAACATTTATTTTAGAATCAATTGAATATAATAGATAGTTTTTCCTAGATACTCGTATATAGTATTTTGTTGGGTTTTCAAGACTGAAGATTGCAATAACTTTTATCAGCTACATGATTCTGAAGAAATTTTCTCTACCTTATTTTTTTCTCGTCATCATTGGCATTATATTTATACTACGAGTATCTGAACCAGGACTTTATAAATTTTGTTACTTCACCTGATTTTTTTTTAAAGAATATATATGACCGAAGTCATAGATATCTTTATACCTTCGAATACTAGGCGGAAGAAGTGCCTGTGTCGTTCGAGGGGAGTAGCACAGCGCGGGGTTCGAACCGATGACCTTCCGCACGGAAGTCCAGTGTGTTACCGCGCGGCCATGCACCTCGATTGGTAAGCATTGTTCATGGAACATTTACCAGGATAAGAAATATTTCTGGATTTTCAGGACTTCTTTGTTCTGTGTTTCCAAAAAATGTACAATAATAGATATTCCTTTAATATTCGGCTCCAATAGAATTGATTAAACTTTTGTGTTCTACCTACGATATTCTCACAATTTTTGCCATGCAGTCGATCTATGCTATAAAGAATAAGTTTTCCATGCAGTCGATATATGCTATGTATAATAAGTTTTCCATGCAGTTAATCTATTCTATGTAGAATAAGTTTTCCGTACAGTCAATCTATGCTATGTAAAATAGGTTTGCCATGCAGTCGATCTATGCTATGTAGAATATGTTTTTCATGCAGTCGATCTATGCTATAGAATAAGTTTTCCATGCAGTCAATCTATGCTATATAGAATAAGTTTTCCATGCAATCGATCTATGCTATGTAGAACAAGTTTTCCGTGCAGTCAATATATGCTATTTAGGATAAGTGTGCCATGCAGTCGATCTATACTACGCAGAATAAGTTTTCCGTGCAGTCAATCTATGTTATTTAGAATAAGTTTGCCACGCAGTCGATCTATGCTATGTAGAATAAGTTTGAACACAAATATGAGAGTTTTCCTTTGATTCAATCCACGACACTAGCAATTTTTGCCAGCATTGCATTTCGATTAATCAATCATTCAATTATATTAAAACAACTTTTGATATATAAAATTGAAAATAAAATTTTCTAATAAACATATTAAGTGAGAATAAGGTTTGAGGTAAGGATTTTTTTTATTATGATAGATCTAAAGAACATGCATTAGAAACATTTGTTTGTTTTTTCTTCCACCTTTCTAATATTTCTGGTGGCATTCTTAATAAATAAATAATATTCATAATAAATCATAAAAGTAACACAATTATAAATACGAGTAATATCATACACAGTTATAGGTATGATTTTTTTGTTTGCTTTAAAAGTTACTTTTAGGGCATTAAACTGTAATTCATTTCATTCATATGGTTTAACAACATTTCTTAACATTAGAATTTTCAATAGCAAAGAGAATCAGCGAAAAAAATATACTCACCAACGGCTGGGAGAATTAATGTGTTTCCATTTCCAATAAATAGTATGGAGAGACCATACGCTGCAGTAAACTTTTCTGGGCAATACTCAGCATAGATCAGAGGGATGGACATCATCATAGGACCACGCCATAGTCCCATTAAGAACGTTAGCACCACAAAGGTCCAAAATCCAGAGCATTGTAAGAAGACTAAAATTTGAGATAATAGGTATTCTTCTTAAATTATTAAAGTCGTGATATATTTCTTAAATTATAATCATTGTGATATTGGGTTGCCCAAAAAATAGTTTCTCATTTCTCGATAGATATCGTTAAGACAATTTTTTTAATGCTGACTTCATTCCAAACGTGCTGAATGTATATTGTTAAAAAAGGTGATAGTTAATCACCATTGTTTCCCAACTTCTATATAACGCTCTTGTTCGTATCGCATTTATATTACTTTCATAACTTTTTTGTTTCGTCTAAGTTTCGCTTACATATTCTGATGTTGGTACCTAGATTACAAGGATGTTTAATTTTTTCGTCATGTTTTTTTGCATGCACGATATATAGATTTTTTCCTTCAGAAAAAATTCATAAGCATGCTTTATTAAAAAAAAAATTGAAATGTGGTTAGATCAGGGATCCGCAAACTACGGCCAGCGGCCCAAATCTGGCTCAATGCCTATTTTAATCCGGCCCGCGAGCTAATAATAACCAATCTCATTTTTAATAATTTTTATGCTTTATGTGTTTGTTTTTATAAATTATTTTAGTTCAGTCATAATATCGTTTTATTTAGTACATAGTTAGTTTAAGTTTATTGCAATACTTAAATTAAATTAAATTATTTTGGCATGAACAAAAATTTTCTTTCTAGAAAATATTAGTTATCACAAGTAAATGTAAATGTTCAAAAATGACGTACGTAAATTTACAATACAGGTCATCATTAACAGATGATTATTTGCAATAAATTTGTTGATGGGAAGTACTAACTTTGATCCCCAGTTTGATGAAATGTTATCTCAGAAAAAGCAATTACACGCATCTCATTAGTAGAGTTTATTATTATTATGTTACATTTGTTGTTCAATAATACAAAAATTTTGCCTATTTCTATGATACCTTGATTAATAAATGTAAATATTATATTTCATTCGTTTTTTCGTGTGTCAGCAAAATGTGTATAAATATTATCACCGACTAATAAAAAGGTAAAACCTGTTTTTTTTTTGCTATATAAGTAGAATTAACTATTTAAATAGCCTCGCGTTTGCTTCCTGGCCCATCGAGCCTAAAAATTTTACGATCTAGCGAAAAAAGTTTGCCGACCCCTGGGTTAGATTATTACTTAACAAAAAGTTTCCGCGTGATCTCGACATACTACTGCTTAGAAATATGTTTACTGGTAGGTATTTTTAACCATTATACCTCTACAAAACAAACTTAACGCCGCTGTTCATCTTGAAACCAGACCATTCAACATATTAAGCGACTTTTTAGAATATATTTGAGACACACAATTGTAGAAAAACTAAATCTCAAGTATGATAATTACATTATTTTTAACAAGTATCGATTTTTTATATCATTCCTTCAAAAACCATCTGAATTTATTAATATTTTATTGAATCATAGTAAAAACTTACTAAATTTAGTGATGAGGCTTCCTATAATGCTGAAGAAGAACATGTTTCTGCTGGTGAAGTGATGGAACTTGCTGATCACAGCCAGGAGTGCTCTGGAAACCAAGTCTGCTGCAGACACCAAAAAAAGGCAGGTCGCTACCTGAGACTGTTATCCAAAGTATTTTATCACCTTAAATTTACAGTAGGTAATAAATACATTTTATAAATACATAAACCCATGTTTTTATGGGAAATATTTTTGATAACGAATAAAATTCTAAGTCAAATGCTTGATTCTAAAAGACATTGCAAAAAATATTTATGCAGGTGGGAAACGAGCTCACGACACGTCTGAGAGCCTGCGATAGCTGATTACGCCATTGTAGAAAATAACTACACTACCAATTTATCAGCAAGACTACACTAACAATGTTGAGCTGTTACTCTTATGTTTCCAGCAAGACTACACTACCAATGTTGAGCTGTTACTCTCATGTTTTCAGCAAGACTACACTACCAATGTTGAGCTGTTACTCTCATGTTTCCAGCAAGACTACACTACCAATGTTGAGCTGTTACTATTATGTTTCCAGCAAGACTACACTACCAATGTTGAGCTGTTACTCTTATGTTTCCAGCAAGACTACACTACCAATGTTGAGCTGTTACTCTCATGTTTCCAGCAAGACTACACTACCAATGTTGAGCTGTTACTCTTATGTTTCCAGCAAGACTACACTACCAATGTTGAGCTGTTACTCTCATGTTAGTTATATAATCAGAAAGAGTTTGAAAACACGAGAAGTTTATCAAATGGAATAGTTAGTGTTCTGCCAAATAATACGTTATTTAACGCATTATTTTCTCCGTCATCGATAAAAAAACCATCTTCCATCAGAAATAGACGATCGAAAAAGGCTTTTTAGCACATAAACCATTCTAAAAACCTCTCTTTTATAAGACTCTTGCTGATTTTATAAGCAAAATGTTTATAAGGCCTATTATAAGATTAGCGAAATTTAATCAATTTCGAATTCAAGTTTGTAAAGTGTTTATCTTCCCCGCTAAATTGTGACGATTCAAATATTTGCATGTTTTTTCTTTGGCTCGTTCATTCAATAATACAAAATACTTTTATCAAATTACAAATATTTCTAAGGATTTTTCTTTAATTTTAAAGTTAATTGTTGTTTTTGATACAACTTTTGTTTCATGCCTGATTTAGTTAATTACCGTTCAGATTCGAACCGTGAAGCAATACATACGCTCACGTTTTATCGCTGGACCCAGCCATTTGATTTTAATTAATGACTGTGTCGAGATGTGGTGTAGAAATTGCAATTAAGCTTAAGGATCTCCCAACTAAAACAATTGTGTTGTCAACTCATCAGGACATCGATTCATCCATTGCCGTGTAACAGGAAGAAATGTTTAGGGCAGTGGTGCTCCATTTTTGTTGACTGAATTTAGCGTGTCCACTTAAAGAAAAAATAATTACAATATTTTCAAATCAAAATACTATACTCACCGTTTCAAAGCCTAGGTGATATAGATATAACGGGAATAACAGGAAAAATCCTACATCACTCGCCATACCTATAGCAACTCCAATAGTAATATTCATGTACACGGCGTCTCCCAACAGAGTAAGGTCCATGTACTCGACTATGGATTTCCTGTAAACAAATACTCAATTAGAAGGCTCAAATAAATGCGGTGGAAATTCGTGTTCTAAAAAGAAAATTGAAGTATTCTTCTTTTTGTGTAAAGGCACTAAATTTTTCGGCCTAAAATATACCACCAGGAGAGCACTGGGCGTTCCATAAATCAAGTATCCTCGGTGCAAGACACCGGACGAATATTGTATTGTATCACACTTTCGTTAAAAATAATGAAACCTGACTATTTTGTTGACATATGCCACCTGTAAACCTGACTTGTTTGTTGCCATATGTCATATGTAAGCATGACTTGTTTGTTGCCATATGTCATATGTAACAACCGACTAGAAAGATGTTAACGTAGCCTGAAATGAAAGCCAGACTTATATCGTTAAAAAATCAGGAATTTCAATTTGTGTATTGTATCACATTATTTTTCTCTAATTCGACTGGTCGATTGTCATGTGGCAATCTCTTACAACCGACTAGAAAAATGTTTAATAGAAAAAAAATGCTACGGGAATCGATTTCGCAATCTTCGAGTCGGAAGACAGATGTTTTGTCAACTAGATTACAGAAGTAAAAAATGTGGTGTAATGATAAATCAATAGGTGATGGATACTGACAAAACAAATCTAAATGAGTGGGCGTCATGGTTCTACACCGCGATAAGTATGGTTGGACCAAATTAATACAATTTTGGAAGTAGGAAAGGTAAGGTCAAAGAAATTTTTATTGAACTGTATGAGAAAATGTATTTAAGGTGTAACATTCTGCATCACTTGCCTACTTCGATCGGGTATGTGTTAAAAAATGTGAAATTACTTCAAAAAGTGGATGATAGCAAATAATTTGAGTTAGTATCGTTATAAGTATCATTATGAAATTATTTCTATATAGATTAAGCAGTGTTTGAAGCCATAAAAAAAGAAAACACCACTTTAGTTCCGATTTTGTTTTTATTTAAAAGATTTTAAGTCTCAATTGGTTTATTTGGTATAAAAATAATCATACCATTTACTTGATTTAGTCACCTCTTCTTCCATTGAACTTTCCACTAGAACTTTTTTAGGAATCTTTCCTTCTTCGTTAACAGTTATGCCCAATTCACCTGCAACACAGACATATATGAACCGCACGAAATGCATTTTTATAAAATCAGAATAAATTAAAAGAACAATAAATATTCATTAAAAAAATCACAAAAATAACATGTATTGCTACATTAAACGTTTAATGTAACTTGACATTGAGGTGGTTAACAAGTTTTATATGGTTAGGTGCTTTGATAACGGTGTATAAAAAAAACAGGATTTGTTATATTTTAGACAGAAGGAATTTCACAACATCATCATCAACGATTTTTCTCCAGGAGGATTTTTAAAGCTTCTGTCAGAAAATTGTTAGCGCAAGTATACCTGTAGATTCAGATCAATAGTCTGAAAACGAGAATCACCTGGAAACTAATCGAACTTCAACACCACCATACTGACGCAGACTTAAGAGGATTCTGGTTGTAAAGCATGCCATGAAAAGGTTTTCAACAAGTAGCTTAAAGGTATTTTTTTAATTTTAAATTTATAGATTATTTTAATTTTAAATTTTTCAGTGTAATAGTTATTTAGAAAGTTAATTCAAATTCAATGGTTAAAAAAGTAATTAACAAAACATGCTATCAAATAATATAACTCACATTTTTTATAAGTATAATTTGGCATGGAAGAAGTACACTTTTTGACTTTACTTTGTGGAATTTCATAATGATACAGACATACGAGTATTTCAATGCCACGACACTATCCTAAAAATAACAAGATTCAATTAAGTGTAATATTTTACCTGCAGGAAGTGGATTATAAAGTGGTGTTCGCTTTGCATGCCATTCTACTGGTTGGAAGCAAGAGGTTGCAAATATGGTATTAGCTATCAATGCTGCATTGATAAGAATAGAACCACGGAACCCATACTCCTTGAGCAGTTGTTCTAAAAACAATGGATACAACATTGAAGCCACTCCAACTACCATCTGGCAAATACTTAGGACCATCACTCGCTTCTTTACGAAGTATATATTAAAACTTGCAAACGTTACAGTGGTGATAACGCCAAGACCTAAACCCTGTAATTAAAAAAAAAACAGCCTTAAGAATGTTTTGTTAATTATGTACTGTTATATGTATTCAATTTTGTTTAGAAAAATTACAACATGGTATATATTTGGTAGTAAATTAAACATTAACAGCTTTGAATGTATAAAAGCCAGTTGATGAACTGGTTACAAAATCAAGTTAAATGAGGTGTAAAACTGATAATTAAATCGAAATATGCATAACGACTAAAAGCAAATCAAAAACTGTTTCATAATTTGATTTCGTTGTATACAGTAAAGTCTGGCGTGCTTGTTACCGGGTGGCAGTCTTTTTCAACCGACGAGATAGACGTTAAAGAAACCTTAAGTGAAAACGAGACTGAAGTTCTTTAAAAATATCTGGGTCCTAACTGTAATCGAATCCGCAATTGTGTGAGAGAAAATCTTTTATTAAATAAATTAGGTTCCAACGGGAATTAAGTCCACAACCCTCAAGCAGATGTAAAGCCAGACCTCTTACCTACTTAGACTACAGAGTTTATCTGTCGGCAATTCGTTAATATGTAGCCATCGGAAGGAATCCTAGGCAAAATATAACCCAATTTTTATATGAAATCAGTATATTTTTCGTCAATTAAAAAAAAAAAGTCCGTGCCCAATCTTTAAGGTTAGACATCACGTTAAGAAAGCGCGCGGTCCAGGTTTGATTCTTGGCGAATTCACTTTTGAATACTAAGGACATTTTTCATCTGAATTCATGTTAACTATAGCGTATATGGTATATGCTTATCATTATTTTTTAAAGCGCTATAGTGTAACACAAATATAGCTCTATATAAAACTATGCCTAACAAAAGAAACTGCAGCAGATTTAACCTGCCGATAGTCTTGGAAGTTTAATATCCTTAGCATCGGAACTTGAGATTTGATCTTTAAAGAAGTAGTGCTTGCTGAACTGTAACAGTTTATACACAATAAACTAACACACTCACCGATATTTTATATTCACAGAATATAATCTATAATTATCATATAATTAACAAAATATATAAAACATAACTATAGATTACTTGAAGGATTCCATTGGTGAATATCATCTGGTAGAGAGCTTCCACGAAGTAGATAAGTACCCAACCCGTGGTGTAAATGAATGCACCGAAGACTCCCACTTGCCTCAGAGTAAATTTCTTCAGAGCTATATTAGTAAGGATGCCTGAAAAATGAATTATTTGATATACCTTTCAAAATAATAAAAAAAACTACAGACTGCATATTTTAAGCTTTAATTTTTACCCTCTACTTCATGTCTTTTTATAATGAATTCTGAGATATTAAAAAAAGTGCCGATCTTTAAATATCCATGTGAATGATGCTTAGAATTAAATATAATTATGTCTGATTCATTACAATCGTTAAAGTATTATTTATAAACTATTCTTCAAAAGATCATATCACCTTCATAAGTAGGATAAACTCACTTATAATAGTGAAATAACATATTGTGGTAAATTGTTGGAAAGATCAGACAATAAACGGATTCAGACTTTAATTTGGACCTTTGAAATAAACCGTATCTCATATCCAGAGGTTTTATGTTAAGTGCTGTCCAGTGCCAGGCGTTTCAGACCCAGCACCAAACATCAAATTCATCTGATATCCCATGTAGATGACCTCCGTGATCTAGGTGGAGAGACTCCTGTCTTTCGATCCGGGAGTTGAGGATTCAATTCGCGTTGAATTTTTTTTATAAAAAGAGTTCCAGTCTATTTTTAATTTTCTGCCTCTGTAAAATATTTCTGGTTGATTGGAAAATATTATCACACTTTTGAAACCCGCCAGGTTTTACTGTCTACAATGAAAGTGCACTATAATACAATGATTTAACAGTACAAGAAGACGTTTCAATAGAAGAAGAAATGATACACTCATTTGTTGGAATCGTAATTCCTCTTTTTATTTTAAGTACAAAATTTTAAAGTGTATATGAAATGAGAAGGATTTAAAAAAATAAAAAAGAGGTTTTTTTAGGAATTATTCATAATAGTTACCAGAAAACGACATTATAATTGAGGAGACTGCCATTATAATCGTGACTCCCCCTGTCCCTTCACCACGTTCCAGCAAGAAATCATTGTAAAGCATCCCAAACGAGGCCATGTGAGAGAAAAGGCAAATCTGAAATGAATATAGATGTTTACAAAAGGCATTCTAGTGTTAAATTCATGATAACCACATTTATTGTAATTCCTGTATTTTGGAAGTGAGGTTGATATTTGTATTTTGGGAGTGAGGTTGATATTTATATTTTGGGAGTGAGGTATTTTGGAAATAAGATTGATATTTGTATTTTGGGATTGAGGTTGATATTTGTATTTTGGGAGTGAGGTTGATATTTTATCAAAAATATATCATAAGAGTATGTGGCAAGATTAAACAATTTAGTGATTTATTTTGATCACCTCTGACAAAACCCGCTGAGAAGAATATATTTTAGTTCTTTTATTTGCCAATTCATTGCAATTAAGTAAAAGCGGAGGGTTTATTGCCCTACGACTATTTTTTCAACAAATTAGACAGGAGTTACACTTACACTTGCTAGTTGAATGATTAGAAAGTGTTTAGATTAAACAGTTATTAATAAATGTAAAAAAAAAAACAAGTTTTAACAAGAGTAAAAGAATATGTTTACATTTGAAACTTGAGAAAAAAGAAAATACGAGTATAACGTTTATATAAAAAATATTATTATTAATATTACTAATTAATTTTGTTGTATTTAATGCGACTTGGAGAGCTTATTGTTCAAACTCGCAACCCCTGGGCTGGAAGATATGCATCTTTTCAAAAAAATCACAAAGGTCTTCATACGTATACATTTTTTAATGAGTGTTACTTAATCCGGCTAAGTTTTGTACTCTCTTTTAAAACGCTGAATATAAATTTAACATAGAAAAAAATAAACAGTCATTGATATAAAAATAAATAAAACCTTGAAGTGTCTACTGTCATTCATTTACGACATCAAATACAAACGTTTTGAAGTTTTATTTATAAATACAAATTAAAAACTTTTAAATATTGTATAATATACAAAAAATATAAGATGTTGATAACTCATCTTAAAGTTAGATCAACCTTGATACAATATCTTAACTTCTTTATTGATTTGGTATTTACATAAAAAAACGTTATTTTAAAGATATTGATTTGATAATTAAACGTCAACAAATCTACACAACAATAGAACATCGTTTTAGGTCAAAGTTTGACAATGCTTTTGTTAGTGAAACAGAACTATTACTTAAATATTTGTCTTTTGAGTAAAATATTAATCCCATTTAAGTGTTTAATCACATAAACTGAAAACATAGCTTGAAGAAAAGGTTATGTACTCACAAAGTTAATTATCAGAGCTAAAGCCACCATATAGCCCCATCCTCCTTCTGGTGCTACAAGTTCAAACTTATTGGTCACATTATTTTCCACATCCTTCGTCTCACTTTGGTTTATTGGCATCTTACTGGACATTTTTGAGAAACAAATTCAACAAAAACGTATATTTGGAGTCACTTACATCATTCACTCCAAGTGACGAAAGAACGGTGTAATAAACATAAGAATGACAATTATTTTTCAATGCTTTCCAGATTCTCACTATCTTATGTTTGAATTCTTTTGGCTAATATTTAACTTTAGATTATGTTCACCTCATACAGCTAAGTTCTTGTAGACAATCGTCGGATTGTCATTAGATAACAAAAATGTTTGATAAAAAAAAGAAAGCGTATGTTTGTATAGGTAGATTCATTTTTATTAATAAACGCTACTGAAATTCACCCTAAAAAGACATTATTTTTACTAAATTTATATCAAAGGCACAATGATATCTGAACTAATGACAATAAGTAAGTATTTAAATATATGTCTCATTAGTCAACAACGACAATGAATAAAGTTCCTTATCGTAATGTTGACAAATAGAAACATTTACATAAAACGAAATTGTAATAAAAATAAATAAATAAAGGCGCACAATCAGAAGAAATATTTAACTCTTAAGATATTGATATATTTAACAAACAATAGGAAAACTACTGAATAGAACTGTTTCTTTTAAATTTTAATTTTAATTACCCCAAATTGAAAATAAATATATTTACTGAATCGATACTTTAAATAAAACTTATTATTTTTGTAACATGTCAAACAATTTGTTAGACAGAACTGTTTTAAAGAGCAATATTTATACGTAGTTAAATTTGTTCAGCTAAAATCAATTAATTTGAACGTCATGCAATTTCCCTGTCGGGATAGTCAGAGAGGAGTAAACGCCAGATTTTCCTATCGAGGCACACCTTTGGTAGTTTCTACATCCATATACCTTCTCCTACAATTTCTCTGACGTTTTACATTTCCTTCTTTCAAAATATCAAACACTTGATCCAATCATACTCTCCTTAGTCTTCCTTTACCCCACCTTTCACTTAAATTTACACTGAATGCTTCTATTGTTTTTCATTCGTTCTACATATTCAAACCATCTTAGATTGATCTTCTTGATCTTATTAATACACCAGTCTTAAGTTTACAATAATCTGTAATATAAATGCAAGAATCAAGTTAATGAAATAATATAATATCAAACATCATTACGAGAATAAACATAAAACCGAATACAATGAATTAACCTGTGAACTTAGGAAAAATGAAAAGAAAAAATCGAAAACCTCTTTGACTGCTCAAAAAATAAATTATTCAAAATGAACCGATAGTTTATTATAATTATGTAGTAGTTGAACTAATTACGAAAGGAGGAAGGCCTTTCATTGAATCAGAATTTAGTAAGCGTTGTTTATAAGCTGTAAATGAATATGTGTCCCCAGAAAAAAAGACGTTATTTCAACATATTGATTTCTTAAAGGCTTTTAATCGGGTAAATCATAAATTACTTCTTGGATACAAAATGGATAGCCTAGGAGTCCCGGATATCTTTATAAACTTGTTTTGTGGGTTTACTTTTTATTTTGTTTTCTGCCATACGTTTTTGTTTTTTTTTCTTTTTCTTCTATTTATTATTTAATCTAGATATGCGGGGGTGTGGGATGGAAGCCCCCTGATGCCCTTGCGGTCGGGCTCGCCCTACATTGGTGGGGTGTATCTCGGCCGGGGGAATGTTTGTGGGATGAGCCCAGACCTTTTAGTTTCTTCTCTCTTGAATGTATTTTTTTTTGTCATCTATTTATTTTCTGTGTTTATTTTTTATATATATTCTTGTTCTACGTGTTCAAGGGTGTGGGCTGAAAAACATCTGGTGTCCCCGTGGCTGGGTTCGCCCTATATTGGTGGGGTGTATCTTGGCAGAGGAGATGCTATTAGATGAGCCCAGACCTTTTGATAGCTTCTGTATTTGATGTATTATCTGCAATTTATGTGTTTTAGAAGTGTTATTTAAATATAATTTGTACATACTATGTTGCTATCAATAAACCTATTATTTATAAATTTATTTATTTATTTTATGATCACTTGACCGATAGAAGACAATATGTCAAGTCAATTTTTTTTTAATTTACGTTAAGAAATGTATATTTACATAAGTGAACATGAAAATACGAGTACTACCCTACAACTATACAAAATGGATTATGTATCTTGCATTTATGATAAATATTACGATTTGACCTTAACCGGTTAGGTGCCTCAAGCGAGTTTACTCGCTCCTTGTAGCCGTGCCCGTGGGGTCGGCCATACACAATTATAAAATATGGAAATTATAGAGACATCTATTGAGATGATGAATAAATACTATACTATTACAGTTTACAGATATTATCGAATTTACAGAGATTTACCTAAAAGTTTCGCATGACAGTCGACATGTGTCTCTAATACAGGGTTGTCACTTTTGCGTTTTACTTATTTAACCATACAATGTTCATACAATGTTATTAAAAACATATCAATTTTACATCTCTCAACGTTCAAATATGTTTTATCAAGCACAATTAATGTACATATTTTTACTTTTCTTCAAAGTGTGAATCTCAAAATGACCGTTTTGCGTCCAATACACTTAAATAGTCAAATACGTCTTAAAATATTTCATCACTTTTACATTTTAAATAAAAACCTTTCCATCAGTTTTTCAGGTCAGATTTTTTTTCTTGCTAAGAACGAACTCAATACTCCACGGTATGATGCAAATAAGAACCATACTGTTTGCAATATGAAACGTTATCGGGAAGCTCTCAGTGGAATCTTTTATCATACCTGTAATTCATAAAAAAAAAACATTCTTTAAAGACGCATTTATGTTAGCATTCATAGTATAACCTAAATACTAATTTCTTAACCTAAAATTTCATTATTTGTGTTCCGAGTCGAACGAAAAGAAAGTTAAGATTAAGTATTAAGTGTTAAGGTTCGATAAATTTAATTCAGGCCATGGATTCGATTACTAATTAAGAAGCACAGTGTTTTGGTAAAAACGTCATTTAACTAATCCAAATTACTAAGTGGCGTTTTATAAATCATTTTTGCATACCGTATGGGCTGGACTGAAGATCCACAATTTTTTTAATAATATTTTTGGAAAAAAAAATACCAAAACTAATATTTTATCAATTGATTCATAATGCGTTTTATAAAGTACTCGGAATGTATTTATTGTAGAATATGTATTAGGTCGTGTTGTTGTGATCGAAAACATTTAACATTGTTTCCAGTTATTCCAATTTTTTTGGCAGCCTCACAGTATTTTGTAGTTTCTGCAGCACGCACAATCATAAACTTTAAATTAAAATCGTTCACATATTTGGTATAGGTAGAATTTATCACATAGTTAGTGTATGATTTTGTGGAACTCTATATTAAACTTTTCAATAATAAATTACTTTGCTATTCCACTAATTACTAGTCTGAAGTGAGCCTCGAGATAAGTAGTAGCAACATGTAAGCAATGATACATTTTATTAGTGGAAAAACAAAGTAATTTTTTATTGAGTATTAATAAGGAAGCACCAGCAGACGTGTCTTAATGACAAGCGATCAATGCCAGTAAGTATTTTCTGCTTTTCTCCGACTTTCTGCTTTTCTCCGTTTTATATCTCGACAACCACATTGGATCGAGATACTCGTACAATGATTAGCTAAGAGGAATATGAGTCCACCAGATACCAGGACTTAGTATTATAATTGGTCCTTAGTTCTAACGAGCTTCTCCAAGGATTTGACCTACCACGAAGATTATGATAATCTGAAATCACATAAGCGGGTTTTAATTAAATCCTCGTGCTTATGTGGAATGGTTTAGACTGTTGATCACTTTGTTGAAGAGTTTCCAGTATATTAATTTCCAGGAAGGCTAAAGGAGGTCCATTAGACTACTCCTAAGGCTGTATCATGGATGAGAAACCTTAAGATCCAACTGTTAGATAAGCCTTGAGAGAGAATAATTAAATTATAATATCTATATGAAATTTCACATACCAAAAACAGGCATAAGTATGCTGCCTGTGATCCCATCAAATAGCGCCGACAGTCCGTACGCTGCGGTGAACCTCTGCGGGAAGCACTCGGAGAACATGATAGCGGCTGCTATAGCAAAGGGGGCACGCAAGAACCCCAAGATGCAAAGCAGCGCCAAAATTAGCATAAAGCCTTCGCTGTGTACAAATACTGCAACAAATATTATACAGGGTCATTATCCTCTATACTTAGACTAAACAAAAGCTTTTTCTTTCTTTTAATAATTTGATTTAATGCTCACCAATTCTTACGAAACATGATGCGATTAATGCTATAAAAAATAATTGTCTGCAAGTAAATTTTACGAAAGAACCTAGAACTCCTATAAAACCTCTCGATACCATATCTGCTGCAGAAACAGCTGCAATACATAGAGATATCTCCCTCTGAAATGGAAAAACGTTCAAATCGTTATATTAATCTCACTTATAGATAATACGAGTATTTTAACTATATTTATTTATTAATAGTATATACTCGTATATTGACCATCAAGCTATTAGCCTGATCCATATAAAGTTTTTATTGAGTTCAACATTTTAAGAGTGGAAATTCTAGATAAATTTTGTTACGTAAGATGAGTACATGCATACACTTTCTCAATGTTTGAAATATGCTACCGCTAAACGCCGGTATCATACCGCAATAATTACATTGAGGAAACCCGAATCCACACACAAGTGTTTTTGTGTCGCTGTGGACGCGGGAAAAAAACTGCTAACTTATTAACGTAAGTCAATTGGTATAATGTAAACCATAGATTTTATAACAGTTTAGGTTCTTGTTTTATCACATTCAAAACCCGGACGTTCGTTAAACATTTGGAAAAAAGATTACTAAAAAAAAAATGTACTATAGAAGACTACGTTAATCCAACTCACAGATAATTGAGCTTCGGCTAATCGGCGCTCTACTGTATATGTGTTCATAATTTTATAATATATGAAAAAAAATATATTGGAAAACGTATAAGAAGTAATAATTAATATTTGATACCATGGTAAATCCAATATCTTTCAAATGTAGTGGAAGGAACATGAAGAATATGCTATCAGTGTAGACCCCAAACCACAATCCAACACAAATATTACAAAATTTTGGATCCTTTAATAAGTTCATATCCAAAAGGTTCACCAGATAAGCCCTGAAATAAATATAGAACTTTAATTCAATATTTAAACTCAGATCTTGTTATTAAAACATTCCTTTAGCTTCACCTACATTATTTTAATGAGAAAAAAATCATATTCATTACAGTAATCGCTCTATTAACGCGAGTGATTGGTTCCAGGATAAATGCTTGATGAAAACCGCGAAAATGTAGCCATTGAATGCTATATAACAGGGCTGCCCCATCTTTTAGCTCACATGAGCTTTCTTTTAAGGGTGACGTCACGATGCACTACTGTACAGGAAAAATACAAAGTCAAAATCAGATAATACAAAAAAATTAATTATAATTTGATATATATTATGAACAAAAAACTATGCAACATTTAATTCAAAAATTGATAATATAAGTCATCAGTGGATAAGTAGATATCCTGAAATATCCCATTTAAAATACAACCTATTGTCCTTTTTCAAGTCGTGTTTCTCATTAGAATACGACAACGAAAAACATATATTTTAGTACACTCGTAAATGCAATGGAAGAAAAAGTAAAAGATCCTCTTAAAGTGATGATTAGATTGCGATCGACTGGTTGGGTATCCCTGCCATATAAAACTATATTTTACATACTTTCAGATATTCAGTTCTACTAAGTTAAAAGAACTATGTTTTTTAATGTCTATTTAAGATGTTTATAATAAAACACACATTTTGATGCGAGCCGCATACGGTTCCTCCGCTTTCCTTCGTATGATATAATTATACGAAGGAAAAATAACAGAATTTATATTGTTCTGCACCTATTCAGAATTATTTTCGTTGGGTAAATCTCGGTTTGTCGTTACTGTTGGCAACCATAAAAATGTTTATAAAAATACTATCACAACTTAGATGCCAAATTTTTACTTAAAATATGTCATTGTTATGCATTCTAGAGAGCTATACGATAAATTTATACGTAGAAAAAATTACAGCTTACATATTTCTGTACCTATTCAGAATTATTTTTGTCGGTTTAATCTGGCATAGTCGTCACTGTTGTCGCTCATAAAGTGGTTCATATAAATATTTACTTAGATTACAAATTATTACTAAAAATATTTCACAATTATTTATTTTAAACAGAATAAAATGAGTTCGCGTAAATGCAGACCGCGTAAAAGAAAGGAATTACTGTAATATGATTTATTTTAGTCCTTAGTTAGTTTTTGTTTTCTTGCCTTTTTCGTTGACATTCATAATAAAATTCGTAGAATGCTGGCCGTCGTAATTATTCTTAATTTATTTACCTATATAATACACAATCAGTTCAAACTTGATGAAAATAAAAATTATTAAAATTATAATTGACTATTTGCGCGCTTTGTACGCATAAACAGAATCGACAGTGGGACAAAAACACTCGTAATATTAATTCATTAACATGGCAAGTAACTATCAGGACCATACCTGTTAAAAAAAAATTTACACTGTATTTTTTACGCCATGAAAATTTAAAAAAAAATTAAATAACAATAAAAAAATTCACCTTAATTCAAAATAGCTAAATAAGTATTCTAATTTTAACCACATGCGCTAAATTAAATATATACTCGTATTATATCACGTCATGTCCCTTTTAGGGTAGCATAGAGAACATATCATACTCTCCTGTGTATCATACTTCTTACGTTTTCTTTAGTTAAAATTTCTCCAACTATTTTCTTCCACTTTTAAGTCAATCTACTTTTTCCACACTCTCTATCCATTTCAGACAAATATGTTTATTGTTTCATAAGACTTTCATAGCTCATTCTCTAAACGTGCCCAGACCATCTCAAGATTCTAAACTTAATTCAACTTATAATACCCATCTCTAACAAATAGTCATCCTTTATTCAATCATATCGTATTCTTTCAAACATTGACATATAAGATATTACGCAAGACACGCATTGCTACCACAATTATTCCGCTCCTATCACTCTCTTTCAATGGCCAGGCTTTGCTTAAAAAGTCCGAAAAATACGAAAAAACTAAAAGAAAGGTGATAAATATTGTTCAATTACCATAATCCGCCTTTATCTTTGACTTTCGGATCTAGAATCATCGTTTGACCAAAACTTTCAATAGATAAAGCCCGTTCTTTTATGAAATAACTGGACATTTCGGATTCTAATACTTCAAAGTCTTCAATGTTCTTATCATTTTTGTGAATATGTTCGAGTTCTCCATTGGATTTGTTATCTTCACATTTTGCAAAAAATGTTGACTCATTCTCTTTAATAGCTGAGTTTTCTTTAGGTTTGTTGTCAGTATTCACTTCTTTTAGAGGAACTGAAAGAAAACAAACTGATAAAATCCTTATAAATGAAATATTATTTGTAAATTTCTATAACATTTTTAATTAAATTCGATCACTCTTTAACTAGTATTTAAAATGTTTAGGTATATTAAATGAAAGATAACTTCTTTAAAATTATTACTATAATTAACAAGGATCATATTCCAAAACTCTAATATATAAGATAAGTAATAGTAAAAAAAATCTCATTAAATCAAGCAGCATTGGAAATTTAATTATGAAAATTGATCAGTGACTAATTAACAATGTGCTTAGTTATTTTTTCATTCGTGCGGTTCCCCTTGACATACTTGTATCAAATTTATGAAGCGAACATATTGAAAAGCGTGATCGAGAGACAATTTTATCTTCTGCCCCAGTAATTGAGACCTGGAGTTAAAAACACTGAAGTAGGCCAGTAACTCCCATTTCACCACTGTACGTGTCTGATATCGAAAAACATATTTTCCAAATGATTTACCATTAAAAAGGTTAATTTTAATAATATCAAAATAAAAAAACATTTTTTCCATACCTTCAATATATTTTTGTTTCTTTTGGTGCCATTCAACTGGTTGTATTAAAAGTATTGCCAGAAAAGCATGTGTTGAAATAGCAGCAAATAAAAGCATAGTACCTCGAAAGCCGTAACTTTCCAAGCTTTCCTTTACAAACAAAGGACAGAACACATTTGCTATCCCTATAAACATCTTGCAAATTCCCGTCACTGACATTCTCCTTTTGGAAAAATATTGGTTAAAGTTAGCGAGGGTGACGCACATCAATATTCCAGTAGCCATTCCCTGGAATACTCCGATAGTGATGCAAAGCTGGAAAACAGAGCTGGCGAAAAAATTGAAGAACCATCCGGAACATAGAAGCACCGCTGCAAGAGTGCCGAGTTGACGAAGAGAATACCATTTCAGAATTACGTTAGTAAGCACTCCTGAAAAAAACAAGAAACAAATTTATAATTAATACAACGTCATTTAATGATCCAATTCACTTCAATACTGAGTAGACATTAGGTTCTTCTCAATTAGAAATGGAAATCACATAATTATCTCGTTATATCTCTATTGGTATAGGTAGAGAAAAAAGATGTCCACTTCATTCTATCCTGGCTCTTATTTACCGCTTCTGCCACGTCCATACGCCTCAAAATGCACACCCTCCTTTAATAAAGGCTTATTACTTTTCTCTCTTTTATAAATTGTATCATTTTGTAATGCTACGTTTTTCGAGGTCTTTCTTAACTTCTCATTCCTTGTATACTTCTTAAATAGTTTTTTTTTATATTTCATTATTTATTCTGAGGGTGGAGTTGATGGTTACCAATCCGTCGGGGGATCCCAAAAGTTCGGCTAAAGTGAGAAGCAGTGAGCGTCTGTCTCGTATGTTAGCGGCGGCTCACAAATGGTCGACATATTCGGGTACTAGTCATATACACCATCGCTAATGGGTATCCAGGCTCATTAGAATAATCCGATAATGGGCCATTACATGACCAATGACAGCGGATACAGCCCTAGTTAGCTGGGCTACTCTGGTTCGGTGGATAAAAAAAAACCAGTCAAACAAACCGAAGCTTTATGGAAGCATCAAGCTAATGTCCCACACTATTAAAATCTATAAGCGAATTGTAAACTCAAGAATCAGGAATTTGGTGGAAATACATGACAACCAGTGTGGCTTTGTATCGGGAAAGTCAACAGTAGACGCCATTCAAACCGTTAGACTCCTTGTCGAAAAACACCGTGATGCCAAGAAAGACCTTCATATGGTCTTCATCGATCTTGAAAAGGTATTTGACAGGGTCCCTAGAAGCCTAATTTAGGCAGCACTTAGAGCCCATAGTGTACTAGAGAAGTATGTACTTGCCATCCAGGACATGTACGATAACGTGACAACGCAAGTGAGGTGCACTTCGGGAATTTCACCAGAATTTCCTGTAAAGGTGGGAGTACATCAAAGATCGGTAATTAGTCCGCTACTGTTCATCTTAGTTATGGACTATTTAACTAACCAGGAAATGAACAGTCTCCTAAAGATCCTACTATTTGCAGACGATATCGTATTAATAAGTTAAAAACACGAAGACCTGCAAAATAGTCTGGAAAGGTGGAGAAGAATCTTGGAGGACAATGGATTGAGACTGAGCAGAAAGAAAACATAGTATTTGTACCTACCATTCGAGAACACAAATGCTGTCACTCTCGTAATGCAAATGGATGGAGAAACATTACCAAATTGTGACTCCTTTAAGTATCTTGGGTCACTCATCCATAGCGATGGAGGATGTGCAGCAGATGTTCCACATAGAATTAGTGTGGGATGGATGAAGTTTAGATCAATGACGGGAGTTCTATGTGATCCGAAAATGCCAGTAAAGTTAAAAGGAAAAGTATACCAAACGATTGTCAGACCCGCACTACTCTATGGCTCCGAATGCTGGACGATATATAACTCTTACTCTAGGCAAATAGAAACTACTGAAATGTGCATGCTAAGATGGTCAGCAAGTGTGTCCCTAAGAGACAAAATAAGAAGCTCATGCATTCGTGGAAGCCTGGGTGTTACAGACATCAACAGCAAGATGGAGGAGAGGCGGTTGAGATAGTATGGGCACGTTGGACGCAGAGCACCCGATCACATTGTGAACCAGGCAATCTCCATGGATCTTTCTCGAATAACAACCAGAGGAAGACCAAAGAATTCATGGGTGGTGCAAAAAGATAACCTGATGCAGAGGCACGGCCTAGGGGACGTAGTCCGGGACAGAAGAGCATACAACCTGAGGACGAGGAGAGCTGACTCCAACAGTCTTCGCAGACAATGAGTTGGGATGGAGCCAGGGAGAGAGATTTCATTATTTATTCTTTCTACATGGCCAAACCATCAAACCAAACTCTTAATTTATAGTCAGTTAAACAACGTGTTTCATTCCTGATTTTTCTTTTCCTTTCTTCTCCACCATCCCTTCCTTTCCTTTTGATTGATGATATCTCACTTTATTTGAAAAATAATGTTCGGGTGATTGTCCGTCTTTGTGGGGTTCGTGGGCATATGCTCACGTATCATATGTGTTTATGGATTTCATGGGGATGGATAGTTATTTGAATGATTTATGCGACCACGTAACTTGCTTCATTTACTTTGTCTGGTTGGTTGGAAGAGATTGCCGCCTGGCAATACCCCCGCCAGATTGTATTTGCAATAAGAGTGTTAAATAAATAAAATAAACCATATCAATGATACTCGTCTCAAGCGCTACATCTTCTCTCAAGTCGCAATATTTCCTTATGTCGTAATTCGTCATTCTAACATATAGTCTTATTTGTATTGTGGTTTCGATTTTGAAACTAAGACATGACAAAAAAAAGTTTAATAAGATATTTGGAAATTTGTACATTATATTATTTTTCAATACATCTTATTAAAATTACTTATTTCACTGTATCTATGTTTCGAAATCGAAGACATAAATCTAACAAATAAGACTTTTGGTAAATAGTAACATATAATACACCTTTCAATGAAGTTAAGCCTCTCTAAAAAGTATCATATTGAAAGCACCTCTTAATGAAGTTCATCACAAAGCAGTCCTCCAAATAACAGAAGGATATTGTTTTAATGGAAATAAACAAGACATTCAATTTGGCGTTCTCATTGGTAACAATCGATTTCTTACATATTAATTTATTTATTTGCGGTCGATATCAACTATAATTTTTTTTACAAAATACGGCAAAATTTCCAAGTGGGAATGAATACCGAAATACATGATTTTACAGTAAAATGTATAAATATCAAAAGCACTGACATGATTCATACAATTTTCTGCCAGAAATCAGTATACCTATACGTACCTACTACTAGACACAACAGGTCAGGGCTCAGACAGCAGCCCTGATGTGGTGTTGAATAAATAATAGTCGTGAGGGAATATTTTATAGTTTTGATATTCAGCTGTCAGTCGATGTGTTAGAGAGAGGGGAGTTTTACATTCAATGCGGTTTTTTTATTTGGAAAATTGATATGTAATATCTTTAAAAGAGTAGTCAAGTACTTAACCCTGTGAATATTTGTTGTTATATTGTGGTACATATTACAATTTTTTACTTTTTGAGAATTCATACGTGTATTTTTCAATTGTTTGTTTTCAAGCAATGTTATATAACATAAAATTATAATAAGAGTTTAGAACCGTAAAAACAAAGTGAAATTGTACATAGAACGGATTGATCCTCTAGTTAATAAGTAATAATTTTTATTGACATTGTAAAATCTCAGAGATTGTTTATTGGCCTTCCCAGTTCACCGTTCTTCGTTTTTTACGACGTCCTTTACTGTCCATGGAGTGAGACTTTGGAACTAGTTACAAACCAATGTTAGATTCACTCCGTCTTTGGCATGCTTTAAAAAGCGACTGAAAAAACTCTTAATTTCAAGTCAGTAATATAACATGTTTCATTCCTGATTTTTCTTTGCGCTCCACTATCCCTTCTTTTTCCTTTGATTAATATCTTACTTTTACTTTAATATGTATATTTCTTTAATATGTGAAAATATTAACGCATTTACTTTGGTATGTGAAAATATTTACGTACCAACAAGAGATATGACATCTGATATGCTCATATATATATCACTTGAGTACAGTTCTATGCCCTTCTTCATTTAAGGGATTACTTTATAGTTGATTTTAAAACCCATCACGGAGTGGATTCTTGGTTTAAAACAATAATTAGTATAAGGACGTAAGTTAAGCATGTACCAGAGAGAGATAGTACCACAGAGTAGACACCCATGATGACGGTGAGCCCTTTCACGCCTCCGCCAATTCTCTCAATGAAGCCACCGTAGATTATTCCATATGAGTCAATGTGTGAACTCGTAACTATCTGAAATGATTCAAAAATCAATATAATCAATTTGTCTCATATGTAAAAGGTAACTATTTGAATGATGCAAACATCAATATAATCAATTTGTCTCATATGTAAAAGGTAACTATCTGAAATGATTCAAACATCAATATAATCAATTTGTGTCATATATAAAAGGTAACTAACTGAAATTATTCAAACATCAATATTAATTTAATTTGTCTCATATGTAAAAGGTAACTATCTGAAATGATTAAAGCATCAATATAATCAATTTATCTCATATGTAAAATAATGGAAATATTTCAAAAGATATTTTATGCTTCATCGATGTGATAAATTTATCTTAGCGAGAAAAGGTTGTTCGATATCATTCCATTTGCAAATGTTTCTCATTTTATTTATTTTTGCTATTATGTTCATGATAAAACATGATACGTCTGATAGGCTTATTGCTAAAGAAAATTTTTTCTACCAACCAGTTAATCTTGGTTACGTAAAGTAGTTTTAAACTATGACAGATTTATACATTTTTAAAGTTTGAATTCACATAAAATATACCTAATCTCTGAAAAACTATGGTAAGATCTGAAGAATGGAATAGGATAACAAAAAAATAGGATTAAAGGGGATTCTGAATGTGTTATCGTTTTTTAATTATTTATGGAACGTGGATGGTATACGAGTACATCTCATAATTCTTTGAAGTTAATTTCGCAGTCGAGTCTTATTTATATCGTTTCGTACAGTTTTGGCGTTTGCCACGTCCCAAAACGCTTATCTATTTGCTTTATATTCATTATCAAATTTCAAATATTCTCTTCTATTTTCTTTATGTTCATGGTCCCCTTCCAAATATGCTCTTCGATTTACATTATATTCATGATCCACTTCCAAATATGCTCTTCGATTCACTTTTTATTCATGATACACTTTATAAAACGCTCTTCTTTATATTAAATGTTCATGATCATCTTATAAATATGTTCTACTATTTTTTTATATTTATGATCCATTTCAGAATATGCTTTTCTCTTTACTTTGTATTCATAATCCGCTTCCAAATCTGCTATTTTTCTTACTTTACATTCATGGCCCACTTCCAAATATGCTCTTCTATTTACTTTAAATTCATGATACACTTTAAAAAATGTTTTGTTTACTAAATATTCATGATCTTACTCCAAATATGCTCTTCTGTTTACTTTATATTCATAATCTACTAACAAATATGTTCTACTATTAAGTTCATATCCATTCTAACATATTTGGCCACAGAATATGCTCATAATCAATAAATTTGGTATTATACCATCAAAACAAAAATAGGTATCATAGTCAAGGTATTCAGCATTCATAAACGATAAAAAATATTTTAGTACATTTGTGATGAAGTTAGTAACAATTTTGTCGTTGCGACATCTATCCGAGAAATACAAAAAACTTTCCGGAAGACATATTAACATTATTATATTTTTTCGAGGGTGTGTTCAGCGCAATTCTTCGAAAATAACACTTGTCATCATTTAACCGAGCCCAAAAAAAGTTTGGTGTGATTCTATCAAAATTAATATTAAAGTCAAAAGTATTCAACATTCAAAACAGTAAAAGAAAAATGGTTAAAAAATTATACAACCGAACCAAAACAGTAAAAGAGAAAAAAAAATTTGCGATTATCAGGAATACTTTTAAAATTAAAACAGTGGTTGATGATGTAGTTGAATAAACATTTTGTCGTGCATTCTACAGAGATGTTATCTGAATATATATTTTGAGCACTTCTATAATGCATTTCATGAAATTCGAGGTCGAGTTTTGAGATTTACTTACGCATAACGAACTGAAATAATAAGTCAAAGTTTTTGACAGGGACTGTTGTGTTACCGAGTAAAACATTTATTTATCTGATAAATTACCGATGTGCATAATTCACTATGACTAAACACTTCCAAATTTAATGAAATAATCGTGATTACAGGCAATCTCTCCTGACTGAAGAGGAATTGCAGTCACTCTGTTGACAAAATGCATTTAAGCAAGCACAGTCTTGGCTAGTTAAATGCAAAGTATCAATGACAAATAGGTCAAAGTTCCAAGACGATAGGCAGATTAAATCTGCTGCAGCCATTCATTTGACAGATTTTTATGGCGCTTTTTTTGTATTGCTCAAAAGCACTGGTAGAATTTATGGTCAGTAACTCATGAGCTATATGAAAACATACATCCAGATGTACTATGGGATAAGACTTAAACCAGCCCGAAATGAACCTGCCAGGAATCGAATGGGGGCGCTCACTTGCTTAGCGTTAATACTAACAGTTCGGCTACGGCGATCTCCTCCAACCATACAGAAAGATGTTGAAGATACCTTTAGTAAAAAATAGGAGGTCGATATTGTACGTGTATATAATTTATTTGTAAGTGGAAACTTAATAGATAAAATTTTAATTGTTATTAAGTTGGAAAAACTTACAAATATAATGACAGTTGCCAAACTGACTGCATATCCCCAACCTCCTTCAGGCGGGCTAGGCACAGACACTTCCTTTTGCTCTTCTCTTGCAGATAGGGACATGTTTAATGAGACTGATTGCACTGATAAGTAGTTCAAGCACTTTTTTTCTGATTTCAATCAAGACATCGTTTGCTTTTCACAATATGTGAACGAAACTCACTGCCTCACGTTATATTATCTCAACAATAAATTATCATAAATTTACGCTAGTCCAAGGATACAAGATTGTTTAAACAATTTTGTATCCGCATTCAGTTACTTTTAAATTAACTCGACATGTTTTTTGTTATATAACTTTATGATAACGAAAAAACTTAATATTAAATATTATGAAAGAGCGGTAAACAATTTTAAATACGGCATTAATAAAATACAAGATAAAAAATATACGGTCAAAGAAGTCAAAAACAGATAAAAATATTTTTCCAAGATATACAGAAATGGTTACTTTAAAAGATTTAGATATTTATCCGTTTTTTACATGAATACAATTTTGAGGGCGAAGGGTAAAAAATAATTCCCATTATCTTAACTTTAAAATATTTTTTTCGAGCACAAACTTTTTATATTGTTCTCCTGATTCTAGAGAAACTTGGACAACACGAACTTTTTCAGGACTAGTCATTTATATTCGCCGTACGAGATTTTGGTAACTTTGGCCTTGTTTAGATACATATAAATATAAAAAAAAATCGAATGAAATTGAATTTATAGATTAAGGAGGAAAAAAGAGCATAGCGAGTATTTATCGAAGCAAGAATAGGAAATAGTGATGAATCAATAAAAAGATAGAGAGCGGTTAAAAAATGGAGGATTGAAACAAAAAGATTAATTAAGAAATAAAATACGACACTTAGAGATGAAGAATACTAAAAATGGAGTATGAATGTGGAAGAAAATGTATAAATATTTAAGAAATAAGTAGAAAAGTGTGAGGAAAAAGTATACGAATGGTATGAGAGGAATCAAATACAAGAATGGAAGGGTTTGACGGAAAAAGCAATGGATCGCTCAGATGGAAGGAATATTTTGAAGAGCTGTGCGATAATGGGGGCATTATTAGAAACAACGTTGAGACTGGTGCAGTTTAGAATGACGAACGTTTAGAAAATGTTAATGAGATTCGTTCAAAATAAGGACGAATGGCTTTAAAATACATGAAAAAACTAAAAACATAAGGTTATTTATTATGTAGCGAGTGAATAATGATCGTGTGACTGAGACAATTTTTCAAAATGTTAGTAATCTGACTACACTACCGAAAGAAAGGAGAAGTCGATTCATAGTTATGTTATACAAAGGGTGCAATAATGAAGTGTGGAAGTTAAAGAACTATACGTTTACTGAGTGTACTAAGTAAACTGTGTGGAAATTCGTATGACCGAATAAAGAATGACTAGCTGTACCCGGCCACGCGTTGCTGTGACTCAGTCTGGTTAAATGGAAAAGAAAGAAAAGAGAAAGCACACGTTTCTAATATGTTTATTTTCACAATGCTTGTGGTTATACAATATTTTTGATGTCTTCAGCCACTCTCAGTCTGTCGCGTTCATTGCCGTGCTCGCAAATGATCGCGTCACTCCAAGAGGTCAATTCACGATATGATTTGAATTGAAATAAAAGATCGATTGCACTGAAAAATAAGAAAGAAATTTATAACAAAAACACATAAATTTGCGAAACATTAAAAAAGGAACTGAATAATATTGTTAAGTTCGTAGACTTCTTCGTTCTTGGCGGCAAGAATAGCTCGCTCACTCAGCCAATCGTGATTCTGAATTGATTTGAATTTTGGGAAATACTTTTTCAACCAATTCTTCTTATTACATCACTAAATTGCAGAAACTATGAGACAATGAAACTCGTCCTGAGGTCATATCAACCGGCACCTCTCCGTTCCCAATTTTCAGCAATTGATGTGAGAATATCTCAGCTGATCGATCGTTTTGCAGCTGGACACGTATTTTTGTAGTTAATTTCAACGTCTTAAAGTTTCGCCACAAAGTAGAGTATTTCAGGTAACATATAAAATGCGAAACATAAAAGTAACTCATATAAATGTTAAGGGAAGACAGAGAGATAATTGTATTGTAAATAATTAAACGTTAAGGGAAGACGGGGAGATAATTGTAAATAATTAAATGTTAAGGGAAGACACAGAGATAATTGTAACTAATTAAATATTAATGGAAGACAAATAGATAATTGGAACTAATTAAAAAAAAATCAATTTCTACATACGATTTGATAGATTTTGAAATATAAACATAGAGATAAAATTAAATTCTATATAAAAAAAATACTTTTGATATTCCTACTGATCTCTTTCAGCCACTATCAGCCTGTCGCGTACATTCTGTTGAGAACGAACCAGTTCTGAAATGCAGAACGCGATCCCCGTGCATCTTCAAATAAGGCTACACGTCGTTCTGCTGCTTCCTCGACATTTTGATGAACTAAAGCAGATCGATTGCACTGAAAAAGAAGAAAAGTTATAGCAAAAACACATAAAATTGTGAAATTTTAAAAATGAGTGAAATTGTAAAACATTAAGTTATGAGACAATGAAATTCGTCCTGAGGTCATATCAACCTGCACCTTTCCGTTCCCAATTTCCAGCAATTGATGTGAGAATATCTCAGTTGATCGATCGTTTTGCAGCTGGACACATATTTGTCTAATATGAGTGTTGTTAAGGAAATACAGAGATAATTGGAACTTATTAAATCTTAAGGAAAGACATTGCAAACTACGCATGAATTTAATTTGGATGTGACATGTTTTATATTATGATTTATTATTGTTTATTATTATAAATAATTTTTTTTTTAATTAAGAGAGACTTTCTTGAATTAAATTCCACAGAACCATTTCCTAATCCTAAAAAAATCAATGAAAATCGTTAACAAATGTAAAAAAAGCAATGCATAAAATCCACTTTTCCTAGGAGTTAAGAAGTTTCAATTCTACCGCGCGAGAGTCTCACACATCTGTGTTTTTTTATACATATAAGTTATATTTATTTTAGCGATCCTCCTGATATTTCATTATAACCCACAGTTCGTGAAACGATACTCGAAATACGAGGCGTATCCAGAAAGTAAGTGTACTGAGGCTCTCACGACCGGATGGATTTTATTTTCGACATGTTGGCTACACTTCCGTGTAGCTTGACCCTTCCCCTCCGCAACGAGACCGGTTCGAGGTCAGTACGTTGAGAAGTGTCGACGCAACAACACGTTTCGTGAAAAATGTCAATCCAATCTCCCGCCAAGTGCGAAATATGCGGCGTCATCCGTTATCTCGTTTGGAAGGGAAAACCTCAAGTTGAGGTTTATAATGAGGTGAAAACTGCATATGGTGATAAAGCTATGAATCGTACGAGTGTGTTCAAGTGGTGTCGCGAGTTTAAAAACGGTCGTACGTATGTGCATGATGATCAGAGGAGCGGAAGACCTTCAATTGTGACTGACGAAATTGTGGAAAACATCGAAAATGTTGGCTACATTTCCGTGTAGCTTGATCCTTCCCCTCCGCAACGAGACCGGTTCGAGGTCAGTACGTTGAGAAGTGTAGACGCGACAACACGTTTCGTGAAAAATGTCAAACCAATCTCCCGCCAAGTGCGAAATTTTGTAAAAAGCCAAATGTTTTTGAGGCGCTGCAAACTCCATGGAGATGAATTTCTCCGCTCCATCGTTACTGGAGATGAAACTTGGGTTGCACACTACACGCCTGAAACCAAAAGGCAGTCTCAACAGTGGCGTCACACCTCTTCACCCTCCGCCAAAAAGTTCAAAACCACAATTTTAGCCAAGAAAATCATGGCATCCGTGTTTTGGGACTGTCAAGGCATAATTTTAATTGAATATATGCCTCAAGGGGAGACCATCAACTTTGCAAGATACTGTGAGACCCTAAAATAATTGCGGAGGGTGATTCAGAACAAGAGGAGAGGCATGCTGACAAAGGGAGTCTGCCTGCTGCACGATAATGCCAGACCACACACGGCCAACGCCTCGAAGGAACTGCTCGCCTCGTTTAAATGGGATGTCCTGAACCATCCCGCGCATTCCCCTGACCTAGCACCTTCAGATTACTATCTCTTTACCTCCCTGAAGCCGCACATGGGTGGAAAAAGGTTTTCAACTGACGAGGAGGTAAAGAAGGAGGTGGAGAAGTGGACGGAGGAGTTGGCGGGAAACTACTTCGAGGAAGGCATCAAAAAGTTGATACCCCGCTTCACCACCTGCATTGAGAGGAATGGCGACTATGTCGAAAAATAGCTTACATATGTACTACGGTAACCACGTAGTTTTTTTGTTTAAATAAAAAAAATTGTAACCTACAAAAATTCAGTACACTTACTTTCTGGATTTGCCTCGTATTTCAAAACAGATTAGTTGGATATTTTTTACAAATTTATTATTAGTTCTGCCAAATATATTTCCTGCGCTTGCGCTATAAAGTCTAGATTCAGCCATATTAAGAGTTTTTCAAGCTGCTATGACACAATGGAACTTACCCTTATTAACACAATCGTCACTTTGATACATCTCGATTTTAACCTATTTTTCGTCTGTAATAAATATAGTAGAAATCTTGTTTAAAAGGAAATATTTAATTATTTCATATTTAATTATTAAATATTTTATTTATATAGATTTAATTATTTAATATTTAATATTAATCCGATGCGTCAAAAATAAAATGTGACATAACTGTTTAGTTTGAGCTTGTCACTGTAGGAGGCGCAAACGTTATTTTTTCTGATTTCTAAACTTTTTTATATACACCGATATATAAATAAAAATATATAAAGATTTCTGTATACAAATATTAACTTTTGTCAAAATTTCAAAGCGATCGGTCGAGAACTTTCGGAGATTAGTCATTTTCTACATTTTTTTTTATATAGATTATGGTGTTCAGATAAAAATGTATGACTCTTTGTCAACCTTAACAAGAAAATGGCGTGATGGTACTCGTATATATGTCGTTACCTGTTTTGGTTGCTTTCGTATGCTATGTATATTCTGAAACTGATTCTGGAGCTTATATATTGTGTCAAAAATATGCTGATAATCTCATGAGTTGATGAAGTCTATAAAGCCGACATCTTGAAACGGACAAATAAAGAATGAGCAGTATTATCCGCTATTTAAATGAGTAAACTAGAGTAATTTGGACGTACAAGTAAAATGCGAGAAAAAAAATCAAATACATAAACTTATAGTAGAACAAATATGAACAGAAGATGCATCTCCTGATTAAAGAACTTACAGTAGTGGTTGGTTTGATTGTGGTACCATATCTGTTTTTAGAGCTGCTGTTGCAAAGATCAAGATAGCCATGATGATAGTCAACCTCATAATAGAAGAGAAACTTTAAAGAATATGAAATACTCAGTTACTTAGTTATTTCACTCTCCGCTTTTAATCACCACAAGATGTAGGCAGAAAATAACTTTAAAATATCGTTTTCGTCTATACATTTTCAATGGTTTGAGGTTTTACAAATCTCATGGAATCGAAATAAGCAGGAAAATCTTCAAAATGAAAATTATATTACGTTCCGAACACTATCGCGCAAAAAGAAAAGGATATCCAAACCAAAACAGAAAATGAAGTTGTCAGATATCAACGGGATGAACACATTAACAAGGAGTAAGGGTGATAAATTCTAAAATATCTTGTATTTTGCTGCATGGAAAAATTTAAAAAAAAAGATTAACGTTTTTTTTTCTATCCCTGAAAGAAAATATTCAAGAATTCATCAAAAGGTTATACAAATATGAAAGAAAAATAGAATCTAAAGTAGCAGAAGTTATAATTTTGAAAAGTAGATAAATTTATTTAAAAAAAATACCGTATGGCAAACTTAGCTTCAGGATTTTATTATCATGATGTTATATCATCCAACGATAGAGGCAAAATTACAGCTAGAAATAGTCAGATGAAAATTAGATTTGTTATTCATTATTGACATATTGGTTCTGAACATATAATATAATATGAATAAATCACTCTACTTAATTTTAAAAAGTGCTTATGATCTGCGTTTTATATATTCAAAACAGACCACTCTTGATGCGATACAAGATGTAATTTTTTGTAATTGAAAAGAAAATTTCGCATATTGTGAATATTCCTTGTCTCTATTGGATTTTAATGAACCGAATTCCAGAAACAACGAGAATTTTTTTATATGTATAAAGACGAGAATAAGGGAACTATATGCCGATACAGATACTGTAACTGTACCAGATACAAATCTGAATCTAGAAACAACTCAGGATGAAAATATCCCAATGATCTTGCCAGGAGAAATCAGATACGCAATCAACGGAATGAAATCCGGTAAGGCCACTGGTACCGACGGTTTGTCCTTTGATGTCCTTAAACAAACAGGTCGAGAAGTGGATACCATCTCAAAACTTTTCAACAATTGCTTTAAAAAAAAAGACATTCCAAAAGATTGGAAATCTGCAACTGTAATACTTCTCCATAAGAAAGGCGATCAAGAGGATCTTAAGAACTACCGTCCAATTAGCATGCTACCTACCCTTTACAAAATTTTTACCAAGATCTTAACTAACCGACTCTCGAGTACTTTTGACACGAACCAATCACGAGAACAGGCTGGATTCTGGAAGGGTTTCAGTTCCATGGATCATATTCAGGTGCTGCGAGAAATAATAGAACGATGTGAGGAATACGAACTCCCTCTGTACCTAGCCTTTATGGACTACGAAAAGGCATTTGACTCAGTCAAAAAAACTGCCATACTAGAAGCTCTAAAGACACAAGGTATTGATAGAGCATACATTCAGTTGTTCAATAACATCTATAAGGATGCAACAGCAAAAATACGTCTCCACAAATCCTCGGAAACCTTCCGAATCGATAAGGGAGTTCGTCAAGGAGACATTATTTCCCCAAAATTATTCACAGCTACACTGGAATACATATTTAAAAAACTAGAATGGGAAAATAAAGGGCTGGCGATTGATGGAAAATACCTGAGCCATTTGAGATTTGCAGACGATATCGTTATATTCTCACAAAACCCGAATGATCTTCAGCACCAACTGCAAGAATTGGCAGAGGTCAGCAAAGGAGTTGGTTTAAAAATGAATATTTCAAAAACCAAATATATGATGAACGGCTTTGCTTCCCCAAAACCAGTAAACGTAGATGGAAAGCCGCTAGAACTTGTCCAGGAATATGTGTATCTGGGCAAATTTATTTCGTTTGTAGGTGGCATATCGGAGGAAATAGCACGAAAGACAAAACTGGCGTGGAGCTCATTTGGACGTTTGAACAACATCTTCAAAAGTGATCTCCCAATATCCTTGAAGCGAAGGGTCTACAACCAGTGCATTCTTCCAGTACTTACGTATGGCTGCGAGACATGGACGCTCACAGTAAAGAACACGCAAAAGCTCCGGACCGCACAAAGGGGCATGGAGAGATGCATGTTAGGATATACTAAAAGAGACCGTAAACGAAACACCTGGATTCGCAATATAACAAAGGTAGAAGACGTTATAAAGGTGTGCAAAAGAATGAAGTGTCATTTGGCCGGACACGTAGCCAGATTGTCAGACTCTCGATAGACATCCGAAATAATCCAATGGTACCCAAGAGGCATAAAGAGGCCTAGAAGAAGACCAAAGGTACGCTGGATGGACGAAATCAGGAAGCATGGCAGCATCACGTAGCATCGGCGAGCAAAGGACCGAACTGTTTGGAGTCAACTTGGGGAGACCTTCATCCAGCAGTAGATCGACCCTGGTTCACAATGATGATGATAATGATGATGATGATACATAATTCATAATTCTCAACTCTGTTTTCACGTGAATGAGTAGCTTATCAAATTAAGTGATTCTCAATAGGTGAGTCAAGGAACAAATGTTATTTTTTAAATATTGTATTGTATATGTTTTAGACTCTTGAAATTACTGATTTATTCTAATTTTACACTTTTCAAATGAAAAAGACTTATTTATTTCTGTTTGAAATATTTTTTTTTCCATTATATAGTAGCTATGTACTACTTTGACCAAAAAGTTTTAGGACTTAATCATAAACTCGAAAATACAAGTTTATTTATCAAACTCTATATGGCCCCCTTCAAAGTACTCTCCATCGACTGCAACGCACTTACGCCAGCGCTTGATCCAATCCTCGAAGCACTTCTGGTACTCAATTTTCGGTATGTCCATCAGAGCCGTCTTCGATTTTTTCATGACATCCTTTCGGGTGCTGTAACGCGTTCCGCGAAGCGGTTTTTTAATTCGGTTGAACAGGAAAAAATCGCAGGGAGCCAGATCAGGTGAATTTGAAGGCTGTTGGATAGTATTCGTGTTGTTTTTGGTCAAAAACTCACGGATAAGGATCGCATTGTGCAACGGTGTGTTATTGTGCAAATTAAAATCTGATTTTGCATTGAAATGTGTTACCCTTTACTTAGAGCACAGAGTGATGTAAACATTTAATAAAATAAACAAATATAGGATAGTGAAGATGACGTAGCAACAAATTATATGCATTCTAATTGCAAAATCTGATTTTGCATTGTATTGTGTTACACTTTACTTAGAGCACAGAGTGATGTAAACATTTAACAAAATAAACAAATATAGGATAGTGAAGATGACGTAGCAACAAACTATATGCATTCTGAATTGCAAAATCTGATTTTGCATTGTATTGTGTTACCCTTTACTTAGAGCATAGAGTGATGTAAACATTTTATATAATAAACAAATATACTATAGGATAGTGAAGATGACGTAGCAACAAACTATAGTATATGCATTCTGAATTGCAAAATCTGATTTTGCATTGTATTGTGTTACACTTTAGTTGTATACAGTTAAACCTGGCGGGTCGTTTTATTATCTTGTTGATTAATCTTTACAAACAAATCAAAAATATATAAATAAACTTTAAGTAAAAAGCAGACTAAAATCTTTTATTAAAATCGGTATCCAGCTGGAAATGAATCAACAAGCTCCAAGTTGAATGACAGGTTGACTTAGCTATGGAGGCCGTGGTATTCAAGATATGCGAACCGCGAATTCGAATCTTACGGATTTATTCCCTGCTAGTAATTTATTCTAGCGAACTAGAAAAATGTGAAAGAGACCTTTAAATAAAACCAGGCTGGAACTCTTTTTTTATTTAAGTTTTTATACATTCAATTAAAATCTACTTATAAATAAGGTGATAATTTTATCAGTGCATGTTAATTTTTATTACTTATGAATGTCACATTGAATATTAAATTCTAGTACTCAATGTTAATTAAAGTTCAAATAAGGTTAAAGTGTAATAACCTTACAATTAATATTAAGTAATATTTTACAAAAAATAAACGAGTCCATTTGATATTCTCTTTTACTTTTCAATTCAAGGTATTAGTATGACATGTAGTCAACCAAAGAATGGGATTAACAAAAAAGTTTACGCTTAGTTTAGAAAATCGTAACACTCAATGCTTATATTGCACAATTGTTTAAGATTTCGTTCTATGTGAAGCCTTAATGCATGACCAATGTATGGAAAGAATCTTGTTTCATATTGTTAACCATCGGTAAAACCTTTTTTAGATATCTAAAAGTATTATATTCGATTTATACCATGTGTTTGTATAAGTTTATTCACAGCGTCGTTGATAGCTCCATTATATTGGCGTAATGCAACTTTGAGTTAAAATATTTGCAAATTCCTGTGGTTGGTAATCAGAATGCTAGATTTCTGGGTTGGAGACAATCTTGTCTTCCGGCCACGCTCTTCAGCCTGCCCCACGATCGATTTGAACATCAAAACAAAACATACCATACTTATGAACGAATGAAGATTAAGTAATCAGTATTTTTTTTACGTTGCTTCGTTTCTGCCACTAAGTATACATCTTCCACAGTTCTTCCTTCTTCAAGAAAGTTTTTGAGGAGAAAGCAATAACGATTGTTTTAGAATGCGTCATGATATTGGTATTTGGTGTTCAACAGACTTTCTACATGGGGATTACACTGCTTTTTTTATAAGATTTCCAATAAATAATGTCATGTACTTATATTGAGTTTACCGGGGGAGCTTTTCATTTTACCTTGAGATGATACTTAAGCCTCTAACAATCAAAAGGTAGGTAAAATTAATAAAACATCAGAAGTTCATACAATTTTATTAAAAACATATCGATTTTACATCTCTCAACGTTCAAATATGTTTTATCTAGCACAATTAATGTACAAATTTTTACTTTTGTTCAAAGTGTGAATAACAAAATGACCATTTTGCGTCCAATACACTTTGACGTCTTAAAATATTTCATCACTTTTATATTTTAAATAAAAACCTTTCCATCAGTTTTTCAGGTCAGATTTTTTTTTCTTGCTAAGAACGAACTCAATACTCCACGGTATTATGCAAATAAGAACCATACTGTTTGCAATATGAAACGTTATCGGGAAGCTCTCAGTGGAATCTTTTATCATACCTGTAATTCATAAAAAAATATTTTTTTAAATACGCATTTATTTCAATACATGTAAACAAAAGTATCCAAGGATGCGAATCTTAGGTTCGAATTCATAGTCTAACCTAAATACTAATTTCTAAACCTAAAATTTAATAATTTGTGTTCAGAGTCAAACGAAAAGAAAGTTAAGATTAAGTATTAAGTGTTAAGGTTGGATGAATTCAATTCGGGCCATGGATTCGATTACTAATAAAGAAGCACAGTGTTTTGGTAAAAACGTCATTTAACTAATCTAAATTACTAAATGGCGTTTTATAAATCATTTTTGCATACCGTATGGGCTGTACTGAAGAGCCACAATTTGTTTGGACAAAAAATACCGTCACTAATATTTTATCAATTGATTTATAATGTCCTTTATAAAGGAATGTATTTGTTGTTGAATATGAATTAGGCCGTGTTACTGTGATCGAAAATATTTAACATTGTTTCCACTTATCCCAATTTTTTTGGCAGCCTCACAGTATTTTGTAGTTTCTGCAGCACGCACAATCATAAACTTTAAATTAAAATCGTTCACATATTTGCTATAGGTAGAATTTATCACATAGTTTGTCTATGATTTTGTGGAACTCTATATTAAACTTTTCAATAATAAATTACTTTGCTATTTCACTAATTACTAGTTTGAAGATAGCCTCGAGATAAGCAGTAGCAACATGTCAGCAATGATAAATTTTATAAGTGGAAAAACAAAGTATTTTTTTATTGAGTATTAATAAGGAAGCACCAGCAGACGTGTCTTAATGACAAGCGATCAATTCCAGTAAGTATTTTCTGCTTTTCTCCAACTTTCTGTTCTTCTCCGTTTTATATCCCGACAACCACATTGGATTGAGATACTCGTTCAATGATTAGCTAAGAGAAATATGAGTCCACAAGATACCAGGACTTAGTAATAGAATTGGTCCTTAGTTTTAACGAGCTTCTCCAAGGATTTGACCTACCACAAAGATTATGATAATCTGAAATCACATAAGCGGGTTTTAATTAAATCCTCGTGCTTATGTGGAATGGTTTAGACTGTTGATACCTTAGTTGAAGAGTTTCCAATATATTCATTTCCAAGAAGACTGAAGGAGGTCCATCGGATTACTCCTAAGGCTGTATCATGGATGAGAAACCTTAAGATTCAACTGTTAGATAAGCCTTGAGAGAAGAATCAAATTCTAATATCTACATGAAATTTCACATACCAAAAACAGGCATGAGTATGCTGCCTGTGATTCCATCAAATAGCGCCGACAGTCCGTACGCTGCGGTGAACCTCTGCGGGAAGCACTCGGAGAATATGATAGTGGCTGCTATTGCAAGGGGGGCACGCAAGAGCCCCAAGATGCAAAGCAGCGCCAAAATTAGCATAAAGCCTTCGCTGTGTATAAATACTGCAACAAATATTATACAGGGTCATTATCTTCAATGCTTAGACTAGACACAAGCTTTTTTTTTTTAATAATTTGATTTAATGCTCACCAATTCTTACGAAACATGATGCGATTAATGCTATAAAAAATAATTGTCTGCAAGTAAATTTTACGAAAGAACCTAGAACTCCTATAAAACCTCTCGATACCATATCTGCTGCAGAAACAGCTGCAATACATAGAGATATCTCCCCCTGAAATGGAAAAAAGTTCAAATCATTAAATTTATTTCACTTATACATAGATAATATTTTAACTATTATATATTTATTTATTAATAGTATGTATATTGACCATCAAGCTATAAGCCTGTAGGAGTAGGCAGATAGCTCGTCAAACTGTATACTGAGTTGTTCAAAATAACAAACTAAATGAACCCAGAAGAATATGTGGTGTAACTATGTATGACAGAACATGCAGTGAAATATGAATATGAACCAGGGATTAATTTTAAAACAAAATTAGAATTGCTGTAGAAATAAATAACGCATGGTGAAAGGTCATCAAAATAAAATACAGTTAAATTGTGAATGGGAGTCAAATGAAAAGGTTGTAAGAGAAGATCTATGAATGTTGAGGAGACGAAAGATAAGAGAAAATTATAACCCTATCCTCTTTGCCTTTCCAATAGTGATTTTTTGTTCTAAGGGTTTGTAATATTTTTACTTGAATTCAAATCAACATTTTTTTTGTGGAATCTGTAGCGGATTAAAACAACCGTTTGTAATCAACAAAAGACAGTTGGTTGGAAAAAATGCTGGGTAGCAATAAACTCGCCAGGTGAACAATGTATAACTA
Organism: Odontocerum albicorne; assembly: GCA_949825065.1. Taxonomy (NCBI): domain Eukaryota; kingdom Metazoa; phylum Arthropoda; class Insecta; order Trichoptera; family Odontoceridae; genus Odontocerum; species Odontocerum albicorne. The sequence goes on from OX463839.1 coordinate 44,580,938, forward strand.
TGTGCACAAATAAATAAATAAAAGGGTTATGGGGAGAAAGTATTGTACTATATGAGGCGTGACCAAAAGTTGGTTCGTTTAGAAGTAAGACTTTAAAAAAATATTTAAGACTAAAAAATACTGAAAATTAAAAAAATGTTTAGAATTTTAATTTAAAAAATATGTTTTTTCACCATTAAACTCTATTATCTTCTTCTATCCACTTTATAATTTCTATCCTCTGAGAACTTTTTTTCCCTTTGAGCAAATAATTTATTCAGGTAACTTTTGAAGCTGCTATATGTTATGTATATGGGAAATACGGTGGTTGGGTGATTCAAAACTTTTCATCCATGCTGTAAAAGATTATAATCAACCAATTTGCTCACACCTGGTCAACATAGAGACACGCAATCTTGTGTTATCATGATGAAAAATTATTTCCTTCCTTTCACTAATTTGGAACGTTTTGTATAGATCGCTGTACAAAATTATCTACTAGCAAGCAGTACTTGTCCGAATCAATAATTTTGTTCTCCGGAAGAAGCTTATAATAAACGACCCCCTTCTAATAGCGCCATATACACAGCATCACCTTCTTTGGATGAAGATCAGCCTTTTGTATGGTTTGTGGTGTTACTCTCACTTGCAACACGATCTCTTGTTTTCGCATTGTGGCATTAAATATATTTTTCAACGCTTGTTATGATTCGTTTCAAAAAGGAAAAACATCGTTGCGTTTAAGTAGCGAATCACACACGGAGATTTTACTCAGCAGATGTTCGATTACCCGGAGGGCTGCAAAAGTTACCTGGAGAAATTCTTTGCTAAAAAAATAAACAAAATCAGTGAGAGTGGAAAAATCAAGTTGCCTCAAGATAGTATAATTTTATATAGAATATATATATGTTTAGTATTATAAATTCAATATTTAAAAGATTTTTTTAAATTTTTACCTAAAAAGAAAATGAAACAACTCGATATTACGCTTTCGTTGTATACATTTTAATTGGTTGTTTTTTTTTCATGTGTTAATCTCTTACAATTAACCAAATATAGGCCTATAGAAGAAACCACACAGATACCTTGTTGAAAAAATAGGTACTACCGGGAATATAACCCTCAACCTTCGGATTGGAAAACAGGTGTCTCACCAGCTATACCATTGAGGTCGATGTAATGTGCAGTAGAGCCCCGATTATCTGGGATAATTGTGGGACAATCGAGCCCAGATAATTGAAAAACATGATTGATCCATAAAAAGTTTTTATTGAGTTCAACATTTTAAGAGTTGAAATTCTAGATAAATTTTGTGACGTAAAATGAGTACATGCATACACTTTCTCAATGTTTGACATATGCCACCGCTAAACGCCGGTATCATACCGCAATAATTACATTGAGAAAACCCGAATCCACATACGTGTTTTTGTGTCGCTGTGGACGCGGGAAAAAACCGCTAACTTACTAGCGTAAGTCAATTGGTATAATGTAAACCATAGATTTTATAACAGTTTAGGCTATTGTTTTATCATATTCAAAACCCAGGTGTTCGTTAAACATTTGGAAAAAAGATTACTTATAAAAAAAATGTACTATAGAAGACTACGTTAATCCAACTCACGGATAATTGAGCTTCGGATAATCGGCGCTCTACTGTATATGCGTTCATAATTTTATATGAAAAAAAATATATATTGGAAAACGTATAAGAAGTAATAATTAATATTTGATACCATGGTAAATCCAATATCTTTCAAATGTAGTGGAAGGAACATGAAGAATATGCCATCAGTGTAGACCCCAAACCACAATCCAACACAAATATTGCAAAATGTTGGATCTTTTAATAAGTTCATATCCAAAAGGTTCACCAGAAATGCCCTGAAATGCGAGTAAATATAGAACTTTAATTGAACATTAAAACTCAGATCTTATTATTAAAACATTCCTTTAGCTTCACCTACATTATTTTAATAAGAAAAAAAAAACATATCCATTACAGTAATCGCTCTATTAACGCGAGTGATTGGTTCCAGGATAAATGCTTGATGAAAACCGGCGAAAATGTAGCCATTGAATGCTATATAACAGGGCTGCCCCATCTTTTAGCTCACATGAGCTTTCTTTTAAGGGTGACGTCACGATGCACTATTGTACAGGAAAAATACGAAGTCAAAATCAGATAATACAAAAAAATATAATTATAATTTGATATATATATATATATATATATATATATATATATATATATATATATATATATATATATATATATATATATATATATATATATATATATATATATATATATATATATATATATATATATATATATATATATATATATATATTATGAACAAAAAGCTGGTTAGTAGATATCCTGAAATATCACATTTAAAACACAACTTATCGTCCTTTTTCAAGTCGTGTTTCTCATTAGAATAAAACGAAAAACATATATTTTAGTACACTCGTAAATGCAATGGAAGAAAAAGTAAAAGATCCTCTTAAAGTGATTATTAGATCACGATCGACTGGTTGGGTACCCCTGCCGTATAAGACTATATTTTACATACTTTCAGATAGTCAGTTCTACTTAGTTAAAAAAATTATGTTTTTTAATATCTATTTAAGATGTTTATAGTAAAACACACATTTTGATACGAGCCGTATGATATAATTATACGAAGGAAAAATAACAGAATTTATATTGTTCTGCACCTATTCAGAATTATTTTCGTCGGCTAAATCTTGGTTTGTCGTTACTGTTGGCAACCATAAAAATATTTATAAAAATATCATCATAACTTAGATGCCAAATTTTTACTTAAAATATGTCATTGTTATGCATTTCAGAGAGCTATACGATAAATTTATACGTAGAAAAAATTACAGCTTACATATTTCTGTACTCATATTCAAAAATACAATGTGTTGTCGCTCATAAAGTTGTTCATATAAATATTTACTTAGAATACAAATAATTACTAAAAATATTTCATAATTATGTATTATAAACAGTGTTATCACTCATAAAGTTGTTTATATAAATATTTACTTGCATTAAAAATTATTACTAAAAATATTTCATAATTATGTTTTATAAACAGTGTTGTCACTCATAAAATTGTTTATATAAATATTTACTTAGATTCCAAATTATTACTAAAAATATTTCATTATTATGTATTTTAAAGTGAGTTCGCGTAAATGCAGACAGCGTGGAAGAAAGAAATTACTGTAATATGATTTATTTTAGTCCTTAGTTCATTTTTTGTTTTCTTGCCTTTTTCGTTGACATTCATAATAAAATTCGTAGAATGCTGGCCGTCCATCCGGAAGGGTCAGGTTCGATGGCTAACAATTATTCTTAATTTATTTACCAATATAGTACACAATCAGTTCAAAACTTGAAGAAAATAAAATTTATTAAAATTATAATCAACTATTTGCGCGCTTTGTATGCTTAAACAGAATCGACAGTGGGACAAAACGCTCGTAATATTAATTCATTAACATGGCAACTAACAATCAGGACCATACCAGTTTAAAAAAAATTGTACACTGTGTTTTTTACGCTGTCAAAATTAAAAAGATTATTAAATAACAATAAAAAAATTTACCTCAATTCAAAATACCAAAATAAGTATTCTAATTTTAACCACATGCGTTTAATTAAATATATATTATATCACGTCATGCCCCTTTTAGGGGAGCATAGAGAACAGATAATGCTCTCCTGTTCCAATACTTCTTACATTTTCTTTAGTTAAAATTTCTCCAACTATTTTCTTCCACTCTTAAGTCGTTCTACTTCTTCCACACTCTCTTTCCATTTCAGACAAATATGTATATTGTCTCATAAGACTTTTTTTATAGCTCATTCTCTAAACGTGCCCAGAACATCTCAAGATTCTAAACTTAATTCAACTTCTAATATCCATCTCTTACAAATAGTCATCCTTTATTCAATCATATCGTATTCTTTCAAACATTGACATATAAGATATTACGCAAGGCACGCATTGCTACCGCAATTATTCCGCTCCTAGCGCTCTCTTTCGATGGCCAGGCTTTGCTTAAAAAGTCCGAAAAATACGAAAAAAACTAAAAGAAAGGTGATAAATATTGTTAAATTACCATAATCCGTCTTTATCTTTGACTTTCGGATCTAGAATCATCGTTTGACCAAAACTTTCAATAGATAAAGCCCGTTCTTTTATGAAATGACTGGACATTTCGGATTTTAATACTTCAGCGTCTTCAATGTTCTTATCATTTTTGTGGAAATGTTCGAGTTCTCCATTGGATTTGTTAGCTTTACATTTTGCAAAAAATGTTGACTCATTCTCTTTAATAGCTGAGTTTTCTTTAGGTTTGTTGTCAGTATTCACTTCTTTTAGAGGAACTGAAAGAAAACAAACTGATAAAATCCTTATAAATGAAATATTATTTGTAAATTTCTTTAACATTTTTAATTAAATTCGATCACTCTTTAACTAGTATTTAAAATGTTTAGGTATATTAAATGAAAGATAACTTCTTTAAAATTATTACTATAATTAACAAGGATCATATTCCAAAACTCTAATATATAAGATAAGTAATAGTAAAAAAAAATCTCATTAAATCAAGCAGCATTGGAAATTTTATTATATGATATGAAATTTGATCAGTGACTAATTAACGATGTGCTTGATTATTTTTTCACTTATGCGGTTCATCTTGACATACTTGTATCAAATTTATGAAGCGAACGTATTGAAAAGCGTGATCGAGAGACAATTTTTATCTTCTGCCCCAGTAATTGAGTCCTGGAGTTAAAAACACTGAAATAGGCCAGTAACTCCCATTTCACCACTGTACGTGTCTGAAAAATGTATAACGCCCGTGGACAGGCATTAACACTTGTACACGTATAGTGCTTGCGAGTTTTGCTACCAGATGAATTCTTTAACCTGACTTGGGCGTCTTTTTTATGTCAGATTTAAAATAATATGGTTAATCATAAATAAACAGCATTTTTCGAAAAAAAAAACATATTTTCCAAATGATTTACCATTAAAAAGGTTAATTTTAATAATAGCAAAATTAGAAATATTTTTTCCATACCTTCAATATATTTTTGTTTCTTCTGGTGCCATTCGACTGGTTGTATTAAAAGTATTGCCAGAAAAGCATGTGCTGAAATAGCAGCAAATAAAAGCATAGTACCTCGAAAGCCGTACCTTTCTAAGCTTTCCTTTACAACCAAGGGACAGAGCACATTTCCTACCCCTATAAACATGTTGCAAATCCCCATCACTGACATTCTCCTTTTGGAAAAATATTGGTTAAAGCTAGCGAGGGTGACGCACATCAATATTCCAGAAGCCATTCCCTGGAATACTCCGATAGTGATGCAAAGCTGGAAAACAGAGTTGGCGAAAAAATTGAAGAACCATCCGGAACATAAAAGCACCGCTGCAAGAGTGCCGAGTTGACGAAGAGAATACCATTTCAAAATTACGTTACTAAGCACTCCTGAAAAAAAGAAACAAATTTATAATTAATACATCATTTAATGAACCAATTCACTTCAATACTGAGTAGACATTAGTTCTTCTCAAGTAGAAATGGAAATCACATAATTATCATAATCATCTCGTTATATCCCTATTGGTATAGGTAGAGATAAAAGATCTCCACTTCATTCTATCCTGGCTCACATTTATCGCTTCTGCCACGTCCATACGCCTCAAAATGCACACCCTCCTTTAATAAAGGCTTATCACTTTTCTATCTTTTATAAACTGTTTCATTTTGTAATGCTACGTTTTTCGAGGTCTTTCTAAACTTCTCCCTCCTTCTATACTTCTTATATAGTTTTTTTTTATATTTCATTATTTATTCTTTCTACATGGCCAAACCATTAAGCCAAACTCTTAATTAATAGTCAGTAAAACAACGTGTTTCATTCCTGATTTTTCGTTTCCTTTCCTCTCTACCATTCCTTCCTTTTCTTTTGATTGATGATATCTCACTTTATATGAAAAATAATGTTCGGGTGATTGTCCGTCTTTGTGGGGTTCGTGGGCATGTGCTCACGTATCATATGTGTTTATGGATTTCTTGGGGATGGATAATTATTTGAATGATTTATGCGACCACGTAACTTGCTTCATTTTCTTTTGTCTGGTTGGTTGGATGACATTACCGCCGGGCAATACCCCCGCCAGATTGTATTTGCAATAAGAGTGTTAAATAAATAAATAAAATAAACCATATCAATGATTATCGTCTTAAGCGCAACATCTTCTCTCAAGTCGCAATGTTTCCTTATGTCGTAATTCGTCATTCAGCCATATAGTTTTATTTGTATTGTGGTTTCGATTTTGAAACTAAGACATGACAAACAAAATTAAATAATATGTATGGAAATTTGTACATTATATTATTTTTCAATGTATCTTATTAAAATTACTTATTTTACTGTATCTATGTTTCGAAATTGAAGAAATAAATCTAACAAATAAGACTTTTGGTAAATAGTAACATATAATACACCTTTCAATGAAGTTAAGCCTCTCTAAAAAGTATCACATTGAAAGCAGCTCTTAATGAAGTTCATCACAAAGCAGTCCACCAAATAGCAGAAGGATATTGTTTTAATGGAAATAAACAAGACATTAAGTTTTGTGTTCTCATTGGTAACAATCGATTTATTACATATCAATTTATTTATTTGCAGTCGATATCAACTATAATTTTTTTTACAAAATACGGCAAAATTTCCAAGCGGGAGTGAATACAGAAATACACGATTTTACAGTAAAATGTATAAATATCAAAACACTGACATGATTCATACAATGTGCTGTCAAAAATCAGTACTATATATCTATACGTACTACTACACACAACAGGCCATGGCTCAGACAGCAGCCCTGTTGTGGTGTTGAATAAATAATAGTCGTGAGTGAATATTTTATAGTTTTGATATTCAGCTGTCAGTCGATGTGTCAGAGAGAGGGGTGTTTTATATTCAATGCGGTTTTTTATTTGGAAAATTGATATGTAATATGTTTAAAGGAGTAGTCAAGTTGTTAACCCTGTGAATATTTGTTGTTATATTGTGTTATATATCACATTTTTTTTACTTTTAGAGAATTCATACTTGTATTTTTAATTTGTTTCATACTGTCCACAAAGTGAGACTTAGGAAATAGTTACAAACCAATGTTAAATTCACTCCGTATTTGGCATACTTTAAAAAGCGACTCAAAAAACACTTAATTTCAAGTCAATTATATAACATGTTTCATTCCTGATTTTTCTTTCCACTCCACTACCCCTTCCTTTTCCTTTGATTGATATCTAAGTTTTACTTTAATATGTATATGTCCATTAATTACAGAAATATGAATAATCATTTGAATATTTTTTGCGACCATGTAACTTGCTTTTATTAACGTTTGTCTGGTTGGTTGAAAATATTGCCGTCTGGCAATAAGCTTGCCAGATTGTTTTTGCTATGAAATATAAAATGAATAAATAAAATCTCGAAAATATTAACGTACCAACAAGAGACATGGCATCTGATATGCTCATATCTATCACTTGAGTATAGTTCTATGCCCTTATTCATTTAAGGGACCACTTCATAGTTAATTTTACAACCCATCACGGAGTGGATTCTTGGTTTAAAACAATAATTAGTGTAATGACGTAAGTTAAGCAAGTACCAGAGAGAGATAGTACCACAGAGTAGACACCCATGAATGCGGTGAGCCCTTTCACGCCTCCGCCAATGCTCTCAACGAATTCACCGTAGATTATTCCATATGAGTCAATGTGTGAACAGGTAACTATCTGAAATGATTAAAGCATCAATATAATCAATTTATCTCATATGTAAAATAATAGAAAGATTTCAAAAGATCTTTTATGGCACATCAATGTAATAAATTTATCTTAGCGAGAAAAGGTTGTTCGATATCACTCAATTTGTAAATGTTTCTCATTATATTTATTTTTGCTATTATGTTCATGATAAAACATGATACGTCTGATAGGCTTATTGCTATAGAATATTTTTTTCTACCAACCAGTTAATCTTGGTTACGTTAAGTATTTTTAAACTATGACACATTTATACATTTTTAAAATTTGAATTCAAATAAAATATACCTAATCTCTGAAAAACTATGGTAAGACCTGAAGAATGGAATAGGATAACAAAAAAATAGGATGAAAGGGGATTCTGAATGTGTTATCGTTTTTCAATTTTTTATGGAACGTGGATGGTATACGAGTACATCTCATAATTCTTTGAAGTTAATTTCGCAGTCGAGTCTTATTTATATCGTTTCGTACAGTTTTGGCATTTGCCACGTCCCAAAACGCTTATCTATTTGCTTTATATTCATTATCAAATTTCAAATATTCTCTTCTATTTTCTTTATGTTCATGGTCCCCTTCCAAATATGCTCTTCGATTTACATTATATTCATGATCCACTTCCAAATATGCTCTTCGATTCACTTTTTATTCATGATACACTTTATAAAACGCTCTTCTTTATATTAAATGTTCATGATCCTCTTATAAATATGTTCTACTATTTTTTTTTATATTTATGATCCATTTCTGAACATGCTTTTCTATTTACTTTGTATTCATAATCCGCTTCCAAGTCTGCTATTTTTCTTACTTTACATTCATGGCCCACTTACAAATATGCTCTTCTATTTACTTTAAATTCACAATACACTTTAAAAAATGTTTTGTTTATTAAATATTATCAAACTCCAAATATACTCTTCTGTTTACTTTATATTCATAATCCACTTACAAATATGTTCTACTATTAAGTTCATATCCATTCTAACATATTTGGCCACTTCCGAATATGCTCATAATCAATAAATTTGGTATTATACCATCAAAACAAAAATAGGTATCATAGTCAAGGTATTCAGCATTCATAAACGATAAAAAATATTATAGTACATTTGTGATGAAGTAAGTACCAAAAATTTTGTCCTTGCGACATCTATCCGAGAAATACAAAACAACTTTCCGGACGACATATTAACATTATTATATTTTTTCGAGCGTGTGTTCAGCGCAATTCTTCGAAAATAACACTTGTCATCATTTAAGCGAGCCCAAAAAAAGTTTGGTGTGATTCCATCAAAATAATTATTAAATTCAAAAGTATTCAACATTCAAAACAGTAAAAGAAAAATGGTTAAAACAATTATACAACCGAACCAAAACAATAAAATAGAAAAACAAAATATGCGATTATCATGAATACCTTTAAAATTAAAACAGTGGTTGATGATGTAGTTGAATAAACATTTTATCGTGCATTCTACAGAGATGTTATCTGAATATATATTTTGAGCACTTCTATAATGCATTTCATGAAATTCGAGGTCGAGTTTTGAGATTTACTTACGCATAACGAACGGAAATAACAAGTCAAAGTTTTTTGACAGGGACTAATGTGTTACCGAGTAAAACATTTCTTTATCTGATACATCACCGACGTTCATAATTCACTATGACTAAACACTTCCAAATTTAATGAAATAATCGTGATTATAGGCAATCTCTCCTGACTGAAGAGGAATTGCAGTCACTCTGTTGACAAAATACATTTAAGCAAGCACATTCAAGGCTAGTTAAATGCAAAGTATCAATGACAAATAGGTCAAAGTTCCAAGACGATAGGCAGAATCAATCTGTTGCAGCCATTCTCAAAAGCACTGGTAGAATTTATGGTCTGTAACTCATGAGCTATATGAAAACATACATCCAGATGTAATATGGGCTAAGACTTAAACCAGTCCGAAATGAACCTGTCAGGAATCGAAGAGGGGCGCTCACTTGCTAAGCGTTAATACTGACAGTTCGGCTACGGCGATCTCCTCCAACCATACAGAAAGATGTTGAAGATACCTTTAGTAAAAAAGTAGACTGGAATCGCTTCTGATAAAATCTGGGTTACAACAGAGATCAAACCCACAGCCCCCAGGTCTGAGAACAGGTGGTCTTACTAAATAGGAGGTCGATATTGTATGTGTATATAATTTATTTGTAAGTGGAAACTTAATAGATAAAATTTTAATTGTTATTAAGTTGGAAAAGCTTACAAATATAATGACAGTTGCCAAACTGACTGCATATCCCCAACCTCCTTCAGGCGGGCTAGGCACAGACACTTCCTTTTGCTCTTCTCTTGCAGATAGGGACATGTTTAATGAGACTGATTGCACTGATTAGTAGTTCAAGCACTTTTTTTCTGATTTCAGTCAAGACATCGTTTGCTTTTCGCAATATGTGAGCGAAACTCACTGCCTCACGTTATATTATCTCAACAATAAATTATCATAAATTTACGCTAGTCCAAAGATCCAAGATTGTTTAAACAATTTTGTATCCGCATTCAGTTACTTTTAAATTAACTCGACATGTTTTTTGTTATATAAATTTATGATAACGAAAAAAACTTAATATTAAATATTATGAAAGAGCGGTAAACAATTTTAAATACGGTATTAATAAAATACAAGATAAAAAATATACGGTCAAAGAAGTCAAAAACAGATAAAAATATTTTTCCAAGATATACAGAAATGGTTACTTTAAAAGATTTAGATATATATCCGTTTTTTACATGAATACAATTTTAAGGGCGAAGGGTAAAAAATAATTCCCATTATCTTAACTTTAAAATATTTTTTTCGAGCACAAACTTTTTATATTGTTCTCCAGATTCTAGCGAAACTTGGACAACACGAACTTTTTCAGGACTAGTCATTTATATTCACCGTACGAGATTTTGGTAACTTTGGCCTTGTTTAGATACATATAAATATTAAAAAAAATCGAATGAATTTGAATTAATAGATTAAGTAGAAAAAAGAGCAAAGCGAGTATTTATCGAAGCAAGAATAGGAAATAGTGATGAATCAATAAAAAGATAGAGAGCGGTTAAAGAATGGAGGATTGAAACAAAAAGATTAATTAAGAAATAAAATACGACACTTAGAGATGAAGATGACTAAAAATGGAGTATGAATGTGGAAGAAAATGTATAAATATTTAAGAAATAAGTAGAAAAGTGTGAGGAAAAAATATACGAATGGTATGAGAGGAATCAAATACAAGAATGAAAGGGTTTGACGGAAAAAGCAATGGATCGCTCAGATGGAAGGAATATTTTGAAGAGCTGTGCGATAATGCGGGCATTATTAGAAACAACGTTGAGACTGGTGCAGTTTAGAATGACGAACGTTTAGAAAATGTGGATGAGATTAGTTCAAAAGAAGGACGAATGGCTTTAAAAAACATAAAAAAACTAAAAACATAAGGTTATTTATTATGTAGCGAGTGAATGATCGTGTGACTGAGACCATTTTTCAAAACGTTAGTAATCTGACTACACTAACGAAAGACAGGAGAAGTCGATTCATAGTTATGTTATACAAAAGTAAGGGTGCAATAATGAAGTGTGGAAGTTAAACAACTATAAGTTTACTGAGTGTACTAAGTAAACTGTGCCGAAAAAGTTCTGATAAAAAGAGTAACAAATAACACCAAAAAAGGGTGGGACGCTCAGGGTGTCTTTTTATGAGGCAGAGGGTAGGTTCATCAGATATTTTCTTTGCGTATGCTTATGGGAAAATGTATGGTATTAAATATAAAGGTGTATAGTGCGCATGTGGGCTTGGTAAATCCGTATGACCGAATAAAGAATGACTAGCTGTACCCGGCCACGCGTTGCTGTGACTGAGTCTGGTTAAATGGAAAAGAAAGAAAAGAGAAAGCACACGTTTCTAATATGTTTAATTTCACAATGCTTGTGGTTATACAATATTTTTGATGTCTTCAGCCACTCTCAGTCTGTCGCGTTCATTACCGTGCTCGCAAATGATTGCGTCACTCCAAGAGGTCAATTTACAATATGATTTGAATTGAAATGAAAGATTGATTGCACTGAAAAATAAGAAAGAAATTTATAACAAAAACATATAAATTTGCGAAACATTAAAAAAGGAACTGAATAATATTGTTAAATTCGTAGACTTCTTCGTTTTTGGCGGCAAAAATAGCTCGTTCACTCAGCCAATCGTGATTCTGAATTGATTTGAATTTTGGGAAATACTTTTTCAACCAATTCTTCTTATGAAATCACTAAATTGCAGAAACTATGAGACATATCAACCGGCACCTCTCCGTTCCCAATTTTCAGCAATTGATGTGAGAATATCTCAGCTGATCGATCGTTTTGCAGCTGGACACGCATTTTTGTAATTATTTCACGCAAAGTAGAGTATTTCAGGTAACATATAAAATACGAAACATAAAAGTAACTCATATAAATGTTAAGGGAAGACAGAGAGATAATTGTATTGTAAATAATTAAACGTTAAGGGAAGACAGAGAGATAATTGTAAATAATTAAATGTTATGGGAAGACACAGAGATAATTGTAACTAATTAAATATTAATAGAAGACAAATAGATAATTGGAACTAATTAAAAAAATTCCATTTCTACATACGATTTGATAGATTTTGAAATATAAACATAGAGATGAAATTAAATTCTATATAAAAAAGATACTTTTGATATTCTTACTGATCTCTTTCAGCCACTATCAGCCTGTCGCGTACATTTTGTAGAGAACGAACCAGTTCTGAAACTGCAGAACGCGATCCCCGTGCATCTTCAAATAAGGCTACACGTCGTTCTGCTGCTTCCTCGACATTTTGATGAACTAAAACAGATCGATTGCACTGAAAAAGATGAAAATTTGTAGCAAAAACACATAAAATTGGGAAATTTTTAAAATGAGTGAAATTGTAAAACATTAAGTTATGAGACAATGAAATTCGTCCTGAGGTCATATCAACTTGCACCTTTCCGTTCCCAATTTCCAGCAATTGATGTGAGAATATCTCAGTTGATCGATCGTTTTGCAGCTGGACACATATTTGTCTAATATGAGTATTGTTAAGGAAATATAGAGATAATTGGAACTAATTAAATGTTAAGGAAAGACATTGCAAACTACGCACGAATTTAATTTGGATGTGACATGTTTTATATTATTATTTCTTATTGTTTATTATTATAAATAATATTTTTTTTTAATTAAGAGAGACTTTCTTGAATTAAATTCCACAGAACCATTTCCTAATCCTAAAAAAATCAATGAAAATCGTTAACAATTGGAAAAAAAGCAATGCATAAAATCCACTTTTCCTAGGAGTTAAGAAGTTTTACCTCTACCGCGCGAGAGTCTCACACATCTGTGTTTTTTTATACATATAAGTTATATTTATTTTAGCGATCCTCCTGATATTTCATTATAACCCACAGTTCGTGAAACGATACTCGAAATACTCGTATTTGAAAACAGATTAGTTGGATATTTTTTACAAATTTATTATTAGTTCTGCCAAATATATTTCTTGCGCTTGCGCTATAATGTCTAGTTTCAGCCATATTAAGAGTGTATCAAGCTTTTATGACACAATGGAACTTACCCTTATTAACACAATCGTCACTTTGATACATCTCGATTTTAACCTATTTTTCGTCTGTAATAAATATAGTAGAAATCTTGTTTAAAAGGAAATATTTAATTATTTCATATTTAATTATGTAATATTTTATTTATGTAGATTAATTTATTTAATATTTAATATTAATTCCGAAACGTCAAAAATAAAATGTGACATAATTGTTTAGTTTGAGCTTGTCACTGCAGGAGGCGCAAACGTTATTTTTTTCTGATTTCTAAACTTTTTTATATACACCGATGTATAAATAAAAATATATAAAGATTTCTGTATACAAATGTCAACTTTTGTCAAAATTTCAAAGCGATCGGTAGAGAACTTTCGGAGATTAGTCATTTTCTACATACGAACATTTACATTTTTTTTATATACTATAGATTATGGTGTTGAGATAAAAAATGTATGCCTCTTTGTCAACCTTAACAAGAAAATGGCGTGATGTTACTCGTATATATGTCGTTACCTGTTTTGGTTGCTTTCGTATGCTATGTATATTCTGAAACTGATTCCGGAGCTTATATTTGGTGTCAGAAATATGCTGATAATCTCATGAGTTGATGAAGTCTGTAACGCCGACATCTTGAAACGGACGAATAAAGAATGAGCAGTATTATCTACTATTTAAATGAGTAAACTAGAGTAATTTGGACGTACATAGTAGAACAAATATGAACAGAAGATGCATCTCATGATTAAAGAACTTACAGTAGTAGTTGGTTTGATTGTGGTACCATATCAGTTTTTAGAGCTGCTGTTGCAAAGATCAAGATAGCCATGATGATAGTCAACCTCATAATAGAAGAGGAACTTTAAGGAATATGAAATACACAATTACTTAGTTATTTCACTCCCCGCTTTTAATCACCACAAGATGTAGGCAGAAAATAACTTTAAAATATCGTTTTACAAATCTCATGGAATCGAAATAAGCAGGAAAATCTTCAAAATGAAAATATATTACGTTCCGAACATTGTCGCGCAAAAAGAAAAGGATATCCAAACCAAAACAGAAAATGAAGTTGTCAGATATCAAGGGGATGAACACATTAACAAGGAGTGAGGGTGATAAATTCTAAAATATCTTGTATTTTGCTGCACGGAAAAATCATTGGTTACTCATTGGTAAAACATTTTTTAGATATGTGAAAGGATTATATTCGATTTATACCATGTGTTTGTATAAGTTAATTCACAGCGCCGTTGATAGCTACAATATATTGCCGTAATAATGGCGAACTTGGAGTTAAAATATTTGCTAATACCTGTGGTTGGTAATCAAAATGCCGCACGATCGATTTGAACATCAAAGCAAAACATACGATGCTTATGAACGAATGAAGATTAAGTAATAAGTATTTTTTGTACGTTGCTTCGTTTCTGACACTAAGTATATACCTTCCACAATCCTTCTTTCTTCAAGAACGTTTTTGAGGAGAAAGCAATAACGATTGTTTTACAATGCGTCATAATATTGGTATTTGGTGCCCAACAGACTTTCTACATGGGAGTAACACTGATTTGTTTATAAGATTTCCAATAAAAAATGTCATGTACTTATGTTGAGTTTACCGGGGGAGCTTTTCATTTTACCTTGAGATGATACTTCAGCCTCTAACAATCAAAAGGTAGGCAAAATTAATAAAACATCAGAAGTTCATACAATTTTATTAAAAACATATCGATTTTACATCTGTCAACGTTCAAATATGTTTTATCTAGCACAATTAATGTACATATTTTTACTTTTGTTCAAAGTGTGAATCTCAAAATGACCATTTTGCGTCCAATACACTTTGACGTCTTAAAATATTTCATAACTTTTATATTTTAAATAAAAACCTTTCCATCAGTTTTTCAGGTCAGATTTTTTTTCTTGCTAAGAACAAACTCAATACTCCACGGTATAATGCAAATAAGAACCATACTGTTTGCAATATGAAACGTTATCGGGAAGCTCTCCGTGGAATCTTTTATCATACCTGTAATTCACAAAAAAAAAACATTGTTTAAATTTCAATATATGTAAACAGAAGTGTCCAAGGATGCGAATCTTAGGTTCGAATTCATAGTCTAACCTAAATACTAACTTCTTAACCTAAAATTTCATTATTTGTGTTCAGAGTCGATCGAAAAGAAAGTTAAGATTAAGTATAAAGTGTTAAGGTTGGATAAATTTAATTCAGGCCATGGATTCGATTACTAATTAAGAAGCACAGTGTTTTAGTAAAAACGTGAATAAACTAATCCAAATTACTAAGCGGCGTTTTATAAATCATTTTTGCATTCCGTAAGGGCTCGAATAAAGAGCCACAATTTTTTTAATAATTTTATTGGAAAAAAATACCAAAACTAATATTTGATCAATTGATTCATAATGCCTTTTATAAAGTACTCGTAATGTATTTATTGTAGAATATGTATTAGGTCGTGTTGCTGTAATCGAAAATATTTAACAGTCATCCCAATTTTTGTTTCCAGTTATCCCAATTTTTTGGGCAGCCTCACAGTATTTTGTAGTTTCTGTAGCACGCACAACCATAAACTTTAAATTAAAATCGTTCACATATTTGGTCTCGGTAGAATTTATCACATAGTTTGTCTATGATTTTGTGGAACTCTATATTAAACTTTTCAATAATAAATTACTTTGCTATTCCACTTATTACTAGTCTGAAGAGAGCCTCGAGATAAGTAGTAGCAACATGTCAGCAATGATACATTTTATTAGTGGAAAAACAAAGTATTTTTTTATTGAGTATTAACAGCACCAGCTGACGTGTCTTAATGACAAGCGATCAATGCCAGTAAGTATTTTCTGCTTTTCTCCGACTTTCTGCTCTTCTCCGTTTTAGATCCCGACAACCACATTGGATCGAGATACTCGTACAATGATTAGCTAAGAGGAATATGAGTCCTCCAGATACCAGGACTTAGTAATACAATTGGTCCTTAGTTCTAACGAGCTTCTCCAAGGATTTGACCTACCACGAAGATTATGATAATCTGAAACCACATAAGCGGGTTTTAATTGAATCCTCGTGCTTATGTGGAATGGTTTAGACTGTCGATCACTTTGTTGAAGAGTTTCCAATATATTAATTTCCAGGAAGACTGAAGGAGGTCCATCGGACTACTCCTAAGGCTGTATCATGGATGAGAAACCTTAAGATCCAACTGTTAGATAAGCCTTGAGAGAGAATAATTAAATTCTAATATCTATATGAAATTTCACATACCAAAAACAGGCATAAGTATGCTGCCTGTGATCCCATCAAATAGCACCGACAGTCCGTACGCTGCGGTGAACCTCTGCGGGAAGCACTCGGAGAACATGATAGTGGCTGATATATCAAGGGGGGCACGCAAGAGCCCCAAGATGCAAAGCAGCACCAAAATTTGCATAAAGCCTTCGCTGTGTATAAATACTGCAACAAATATTATACAGGGTCATTATCTTCAATGCTTAGACTAGACAAAAGCTTTTTTTTTTTTTTTTAATAATTTGATTTAATGCTCACCAATTCTTACGAAACATGATGCGATTAATCCTATAAAAAATAATTGTCTGCAAGTAAATTTTACGAAAGAACCTAGAACTCCTATAAAACCTCTCGATGTCATATCTGCTGCTGAAACAGCTGCAATACATAGAGATATCTCCCCCTGAAATGGATAAAAGTTCAAATCATTATATTAATCTCACTTATAGATAATATTTTAACTATATTTATTTATTAATACTATATATATTGACCATCAAGCTATTAGCCTGTAGGAGTAGACAGACAGATCGTCTCGTCAAACTGTATACAGAGTGGTTCAAAATAACGAACTAAATTAACCCAGAAGAATATGTGGTGTAACTATGTATGACAGAATATGCAGTGAAATATGAATATAAACCAGGGATTAATTTTAAAAACAAAATTAGAATTGCTGTAGAAATAAATAACGCATGGTGAAAAATCATCAAAATAAAATACAGCAAAATTGTGACTGGGAGTGAAATGAAAAGGTTGTAAGAGAAGATCTATGAATGTTGAGGAGACGAAAGATAAGAGAAAATTATAACCCTATCCTCTTTGCCTTTCCAATAGTGATTTTTTGTTCTAAGTATTTGTAATATTTTAACTTGAATTCAAATCAACATTTTTTTTGTAGAATCTGTAGCGGATTAAAACAACCGTTTGTAATCAACAAAAGATAGTTGGTTGGAAAAAAATGCTGAGTAGCAATAAACTCGCCTGGTGAACTATGTATAACTATGTGCACAAATAAATAAATAAAAGGGTTATGGGTTGAAAGTATTGTACTTGAGGCTGGACCAAAAGTTTGTTCGTTTAGAAGTAAGACTTTAAAAAAATATTTAAGACTAAAAGAATACGCAAAACTAAAAAAATGTTTAGAATATTAATTTAAAAAATATGTATTATATATTCACCATTAAACTCTATTATCTTCTTGCATCCTTCAGGCCAATTCTATCCTCTGAGAACTTTTTTTCTCTTTGAGCAAATAATTTCTTCAGGTAACTTTTGCAGCTGCTATATGTTATATATATGGGAAATACGGTGGGTGGGTGATTCAAAACTTTTCATCCAAGCTGTAAAAATTATAATCAACCAATTTGCTCACACCCAGCAAAGAAACTTGTGTTATCATGATGAACAATGATCTCCTTTCTTTTCACTAATTTGGAACGTTTTGTTTAGATCGCTATACAAAAGTGTCCACTTGCAAGCAGTACTTGTCCGATCAATAATTTTGTTCTCCGGAAGAAGGAACCCCTTCTAATAGCACCATATACACAACATCACCTTCTTTGGATGAAGGTCAGCCTTTTGTATGGTTTGTGGTGGTTCTCTCACTTGCAACACGATCTCTTGTTTTTCCCATTGTGGTAATAAATATATTTTTCAACGCTTGTTATGATTCGTTTCAAAAAGGAAAGAAATCGTTGCGTTTAAGTAGCGAATCACACACGGAGATTTTACTCAGCAGATGTTCAATTACCCGGAGGGCTGCAAAAGTTACCTGGAGAGATTTAGGCCTATAGAAGAAACCACATAGATACCTTGTTGAAAAGATAGGTACTAACCCTCGGGAATATAACCCTCAACCTTCGGATTGGAAAACAGGTGTCTTACCAGCTAGACCACTGAGGTCAATGTAATGTACAGTAGAGCGCCGATTATCCGTGATAATTGGGGGACAATCGAGCCCAGATAATTGAAAAACATGATTGATCCATATAAAGTTTTTATTGAGTACAACATTTTAAGAGTTGAAATTCTAGATAAATTTTGTTACGTAAGATGAGTACATGCATACACTTTCTCAATATTTGACAAATGCCACCGATAAACGCCGGTATCATACCGCAATAATTACATTGAGAAAACCCGAATCCACATACAAGTGTTTTTGTGTCGCTGTGGACGCGGGAAAAAACCGCTAACTTACTAGCGTAAGTCAATTGGTATAATGTAAACCATAGATTTTGTAACAGTTTAGGTTCTTATTTTATCATATTCAAAACGCGGACATTCGTTAAACATTTGGAAAGAAGAGTAGTAATAAAAAAATGTACTATAGAAGACTACGTTAATCCAACTCACGGATAATCGGCGCTCTACTGTATATGTGTTCATAATTTTATATGAAAAAAAATTATTGGAAAACGTATAAGAAGTAATTATTAATATTTGATACCATAGTAAATCCAATATCTTTCAAATGTAGTGGAAGGAACATGAAGAATATGCCATCAGTGTAGACCCCAAACCACAATCCTACACAAATATTACAAAATTTTGGATCTTTTAATAAGTTCATATCCAAAAGGTTCACCAGATAAGCCCTGAAATAAATATAGAACTTTAATTGAACATTTAAAATCAGATCTTATTATTAAAACATTCCTTTAGCTTCACCTACATTATTTTAATAAGAAAAAAATCATATTCATTACAGTAATCGCTCTATTAACGCGAGTGATTGGTTCCTGGATAAGTGCTTGATGAAAACCGCGAAAGTGTAGCCATTGAATGCTATATAACAGGGCTGCCCCACCTTTTTGCGCTCATGAGCTTTCTTTTAAGGGTGACGTCGCGATACACTATTGTACAGGAAAAATACAAAGTCAAAATCAGATATTACAAAAAAAATATATATATAATTTGATATTTATTATAAACAAAAAACTATACAGCATTTAATTCAGAAATTGATAATATAAGCCATCAGTTGGTTAGTAGATATCCTGAAATATCACATTTAAAACACAACTTATTGTCTTTTTTCAAGTCGTGTTTCTCATTAGAATACAACGAAAAACATATATTTTAGTACACTCGTAAATGCAATGGAAGAAAAAATAAAAGATCCTCTTAAAGTGATGATTAGATCGCGATCGACTAGTTGGGTATCCCTGCCATATAAGACTATATTTAACATACTTTCAGATGTTCAGTTCTACTTAGTTAAAACAAACTATGTTTTTTAATGTCTATTTAAGATGTTTATAATAAAACACACATTTTGATGCGAGCCGTATGATATAATTATACGAAGGAAAAATAACAAAATTTATATTGTTCTGCACCTATTCAGAATTATTTTCGTTGGGTAAATCTCGGTTTGTCGTTACTGTTGGCAACCATAAAAATGTTTATAAAAATATTATCATAACTTAGATGCCAAATTTTTACTTAAAATATGTCATTGTTATGCATTCTAGAGAGCTATACGATAAATTTATACGTAGAAAAAATTACAGCTTACATATTTCTGTACCTATTCAGAATTATTTTTGTCGGATAAATCTGGCATAGTTGTCATTGTTGTCGCTCATAAAGTTGTTTATATAAATATTTACTTGGATTACAAATTATTACTAAAAATATTTCATAATTATTCATTTTAAACAGAATAAAGTGACTTTGCGTAAATGCAGACCGCGTAAAAGAAAGGAATTACTGTAATATGATTTATTTTATTCCTTAGTTAATTTTTTGTTTTCTTGCCTTTTTCGTTGACATTCATAATAAAATTCGTAGAATACTGGCCGTCCACCCGGAAGGTTCGGGTTCGATGGCTTATAATTATTCTTAATTTATTTACCTATATAATACACAATCAGTTCAAACTTGATGAAAATAAAAATTATTAAAATTATAATTGACTATTTGCGCGTTTTGTGTGCTTAAACAGAATCGACAGTGGGACAAAAATACTCGTAATATTAATTCATTAACGTGGCAACTAACGATCAGGTCCATACCAGTTAAAAAAAAATTGTACCCTGTATTTTTTACGCCATGAAAATTAAAAAGATTATTAAATAACAATAAAAAAATTCACCTCAATTCAAAATAGCTAAATAAGTATTCTAATTTTAACCACACGCGATAAATTAAATATATACTCGTATTATATCACGTCATGTCCCTTTTAGGGTAGCAAAGAGAACATATCATACTCTCATGTGTATCATACTTCTTACGTTTTCTTTAGTTAAAATTTCTCCAACTATTTTCTTCCACTTTTAAGTCAATCTACTTCTTCCACACTCTCTATCCATTTCAGACAAATATGTTTATTGTTTCATAAGACTTTCATAGCTCATTCTCTAAACGTGCCAAGACCATCTCAAGATTCTAAACTTAATTCAACTTATAATATCCATCTCTAACAAAAATTCATCCTTTATTCAATCATATCGTATTCTTTCAAACATTGACATATAAGATATTACGCAAGGCACGCATTACTACCACAATTATTCCGCTCCTATAGCTCTCTTTCAATGGCCAGGCTTTGCTTAAAAAGTCCGAAAAATACGAAAAACTAAAAGAAAGGTGATAAATATTGTTCAATTACCATAATCCGTCTTTATCTTTGACTTTCGGATCTAGAATCATCGTTTGACCAAAACTTTCAATAGATAAAGCCCGTTCTTTTATGAAATAACTGGACATATCGGATTTTAATACTTCAGCGTCTTCAATGTTCTTATCATTTTTGTGGATATGTTCGAGTTCTCCATTGGATTTGTTATCTTCACATTTTGCAAAAATTGTTGAGTCATTCTCTTTAATAGCTGAGTTTTCTTTAGGTTTGTTGTCAGTATTCACTTCTTTTAGAGGAACTGAAAGAAAACAAACTGATAAAATCCTTATAAATTAAATATTATTTGTAAATTTCTATAACATTTAAAATTAAATTCGATCACTCTTTAATTAGTATTTAAAATATTTAGGTATATTAAATGAAAGATAACTTCTTTAAAATTATTACTATAATTAACAAGGATCATATTCCAAAACTCTAATATATAAGATAAGTAATAGTAAAAAAAAAATCTCATTAAATCAAGCAGCATTGGAAATTTAATTATAAAATATGAAATTTGATGAGTGACTAATGAATGATGTACTTGATTATTTTTTCACTTGTGCGGTTCACCTTGACATACTTGTATCAAATTTCATCTTCTGCCCCAGTAATTGAGCCCTGGAGTTAAAATACTGAAGTAGGCCAGTAACTCCCATTTCACCACTGTACGTGTCTGAAAAATGTATAACACCCGTGGACAGGCATAAACACTTGTACATGTATAGTGCTTGCGAGTTTTGCTACCAGATGAATTCTTTAACCTAACTTGGGCGTCTTTTTTATATCAGATTTAAAAAATATGGTTTATCATAAATAAACAGCATTTTTCGATAGAAAAAAACATATTTTCCAAATGATTTACCATTAAAAAGGTTAATTTTAATAATATCAAAATTAAAAAAACATTTTTTCCATACCTTCAATATATTTTTGTTTCTTTTGGTGCCATTCGACTGGTTGTATTAAAAGTATTGCCAGAAAAGCATGTGTTGAAATACCAGCAAATAAAAGCATAGTACCTCGAAAGCCGTAACTTTCCAAGCTTTCCTTTACAACCAAAGGACAAAGCACATTTGCTATCCCTATAAACATCTTGCAAATCCCCGTCACTGACATTCTCCTTTTGGAAAAATATTGGTTAAAGTTAGCGAGGGTGACGCACATCAATATTCCAGAAGCCATTCCCTGGAATACTCCGATAGTGATGCAAAGCTGGAAAACAGAGCTGGCGAAAAAATTGAAGAACCATCCGGAGCATAGAAGCACCGCTGCAAGAGTGCCGAGTTGACGAAGAGAATACCATTTCAAAATTACGTTACTAAGCACTCCTGAAAAAACAAAAATCAGTATATCTATACGTACCTGCTACTAGACACAACAGGTCAGGGCTCAGACAGCAGCCCTGATGTGGTGTTGAATAAATAATAGTCGTGAGTGAATATTTTATAGTTTTGATATTCAGCTGTCAGTCGATGTGTTAGAGAGAGGGGTGTTTTACATTCAATGCGGTTTTTTATTTGGAAAATTGAAATGTAATATCTTTAAAGGGGTAGTCAAGTAGTTAACCCTGTGAATATTTGTTGTTATATTGTGTTACATATTACAATTTTTTACTTTTTGAGAATTCTTACGTGTATTTTTCATTTGTTTGTTCTCAAGCAACGTTATATTACATAAAATATAAGAGTTTAGAACCGTAAAAACAATGTGAAATTGTACATAGAACGGATTGATTCTCTAGTTAATAAATAATTATTTTTATTGACATTTTAAGATCTCAGGGATTGTTTATTGGCCTTCCCAGTTCACCGTTCTTCGTTTTTTACGACGTCCTTTACTGGAACGGAGCGAGACTGTGGAACTAGTTACAAACCAATGTTTGATTCACTCCGTCTTTGGCATGCTTTAAAAAGCGACTGAAAAAACTCTTAATTTCAAGTCAGTAATATAACATGTTTCATTCCTGATTTTTCTTTCCGCTCCACTATCCCTTCCTTTTCCTTTAATTAATATCTTACTTTAACTTTAATATGTATATGTCTTTAATATGTGAAAATATTAACGTATTTACTTTAATATGTGAAAATATTAACGTACCAACAAGAGATATGACATCTGATATGCTTATATCTATCACTTGAGTACAGTTCTATGCCCTTCTTCATTTAAGGGATTACTTTATAGTTGATTTTACGACCCATCATGGAGTGGATTTTTGGTTTAAAACAATAATTAGTATAAGGACGTAAGTTAAGCAAGTACCAGAGAGTGATAGTACCACAGAGTAGACACCCATGATGGCGGTGAGCCCTTTCACGCCTCCGCCAATTCTCTCAATGAAGCCACCGTAGATTATTCCATATGAGTCAATGTGTGAACTCGTAACTATCTGAAATTATTCAAACATCAATATAATCAATTTGTCTCATATGTAAAAGGTAACTATCTGAATGATGCAAACATCAATATAATCAATTTGTCTCATATGTAAAAGGTAACTATCTGAATGATGCAAACATCAATATAATCAATTTGTCTCATATGTAAAAGGTAACTATCTGAATGATGCAAACATCAATATAATCAATTTGTCTCATATGTAAAAGGTAACTTTCTGAAATGATTCAAACATCAATATTATAAATTTGTGTCATATATAAAAGGTAACTACCTGAAATGATTCAAACATCAATATAATTAATTTGTCTCATATGTAAAAGGTAACTATCTGAAATGATTAAAGCATCAATATAATCAATTTATCTCATATGTAAAATAATGGAAATATTTCAAAAGATATTTTATGGTACATCAATGTGACAAATTTATCTTAGCGAGAAAAGGTTGTTCGATATCACTCCATTTGTAAATGTTTCTCATTTTATTTATTTTTGCTATTATGTTC
The DNA here is from genome assembly GCA_949825065.1 of Odontocerum albicorne. NCBI lineage: Eukaryota > Metazoa > Arthropoda > Insecta > Trichoptera > Odontoceridae > Odontocerum > Odontocerum albicorne. The sequence continues at coordinate 44,605,301 of OX463839.1, forward strand.
ATGATAAAACACGATACGTCTGATAGGCTTATTGCTAAAGAACATTTTTTTCTACCAACCGTTACGTAAAGTAGTTTTAAACTATGACAGATTTTATGCATTTTTATAATTTGAATTCAAATAAAATATACCTAATCTCGGAAAAACTATGGTAAGAATTGAAGAAAGGAATTAGATAACAAAATAATAGGATTAAAGGGGATTCTTAATGTGTTATTTTTTTTCAATTATTTATGGAACGTGGATGATAAACATCTCATAATTCTTTGAAGTTAATTTCAGAGCCGAGTCACATTTATATCGTTTCGTACATTTTTGGCGTTTGCCACGTCCCAAAACGTTTATCTATTTGCTTTATATTCATTATCAAATTTCAAATATTCTCTTCTATTTCCTTTATGTTCATGATCCACTTCCAAATATGCTCTTCGATTTACATTATATTCATGATCCACTTCCAAATATGCTCTTCGATTCACTTTTTATTCATGATACACTTTATAAAACGCTCTTCTTTATATTAAATGTTCATGATCCTCTTCCAAATATGTTCTACTATTTTTTTTTATATTTATGATCCATTTCTGAATATACTTTTCTATTTACTTTGTATTCATAATCCGCTTCCAAATCTGCTATTTTTCTTACTTTACATTCATGGCCCACTTCCAAATATGCTCTTCTATTTACTTTAAATTCACGATACACTTTAAAATATGTTTTGTTTTCTAAATATTCATGATCTCCCTCCAAATATGCACTTCTATTTACTTTATTTTCATAATGCACTTACAAACATGTTCCACTATTTAGTTTATATCCATTCTAACATATTTGGCCACTTCCGAATATGCTCATAATCAATAAATGTGGTATTATACCATCAAAACAAAAATAGGTATCATAGTCAAGGTATTCAGCATTCAAAAACGATAAAAAATGTTTTAGTACATTTGTGATGAAGTTAGTAACAAACATTTTGTCATTGCGACATCTATCCGAGAAATACAAAACAACTTTCCGGACGACATATTAACATTAGTATATTTTTTCGAGCGTGTGTTCAGCGCAATTCTTTGAAAATAACACTTGTCATCATTTTACCGAGCCAAAAAAAAGTTTGGTGTGATTCCATCAAAATAAATATTAAAGTCAAAAGTATTCAACATTCAAAACAGTAAAAGAAAAATGGTTAAAAAAAATTATACAATAGAATCAAAACAATAAAAGAGAAAAACAAATTATGCGATTATCAGGAATACCTTTAAAATTAAAACAGTGGCTGATTATGTAGTTGAATAAACATTTTATCTTGCATTCTAGAGAGATGTTATCTGAATATATTTTTGAGCACTTCTATAATGCATTTCATGAAATTCGAGGTCGAGTTTTGAGATTTACTTACGCATAACGAACGGAAATAATAAGTTAAAAATTTTCGACAGGGACTGTTGTGTTACCGAGAAAAACATTTATTTATCTGATAAATCACCGATGTGCATAATTCACTAAGACTAAACACTTCCAAATTTCATGAAATAATCGTGATTACAGGCAATCTTTCCTGACTGAAGAGGAATTGCAGTCACTCTGTTGACAAAATGCATTTAAGCAAGCACATTCTTGGCTAGTTAAATGCAAAGTATCAATGACAAATAGGTCAAAGTTCCAAGACGATAGGCAGATTAAATCTGCTGCAGCCATTCATTTGACAGATTTTTATGGGGCTTTTTTTGTATTGCTCAAAAGCACTGGTAAAATTTATGGTCAGTAACTCATGAGCTATATGAAAACATACATCCAGATGTAATATGGGCTAAGACTTAAACCAGCCCGAAATGAACCTGTCAGGAATCGAATAGGGGCGCTCACTTGCTTAGCGTTAATACTAACAGTTCGGCTACGGCGATCTCCTCCAACCATACAGAAAGATGTTGAAGATACCTTTAGTAAAAAAGTAGACTGGAATCGCTTCTGATAAAATCTGGGTTACAACAGAGATCAAACCCACAACCCCCAGGTCTGAAAACAGGTGGTCTTACTAAATAGGACACGGAGGTCGATATTGTACGTGTATATAATTTATTAGTAAGTGGAAACTTAATCGATAAAATTTTAATTGTTATTATTTAGTTGGAAAAGCTTACAAATATAATGACAGTTGCCAAACTGACTGCATATCCCCAACCTCCTTCAGGCGGGCTAGGCACAGACACTTCATTTTGCTCTTCTCTTGCAGATAGGGACATGTTTAATGAGACTGATTGCACTGCTAAGTAGTTCAAGCACTTTTTTTCTGATTTCAGTCAAGACATCGTTTGCTTTTCGCAATATGTGAACGAAACTCACTGCCTCACGTTATATTATCTCAACAATAAATTATCATGCTAGTCCAAGTGTTCAAGATTGTTTAAACAATTTTGTATCCGCATTCAGTTACTTTTAAATTAACTCGACATGTTTTTTGTTATATAAATTTATGATAACGAAAAAACTAAATATTATGAAAGAGCGGTAAACAATTTTAAATACGGTATTAATAAAATACAAGATAAAAAATATACGGTCAAAGAAGTCAAAAATAGATAAAAAATATTTTTCCAAGATATACAGAAATGATTCTTTTAAAAGATTTAGATATTTATCCGTTTTTTTACATGAATACAATTTTGAGGGTGACGGGTAAAAAATAATTCCCATTATATTAACTTTAAAATATTTTTTTCCAACACAAACTTTTTATATTGTTCTCCTGATTCTAGCGAAACTTGGACAACACGAACTTTTTCAGGACTAGTCATTTATATTCGCCCTACGAGATTTTGGTAACTTTGGCCTTGTTTAGATACTTATGAATTTAAAAAAAGAAATTCGAATGAAATTGAATTAATAGATTAAGGAGAAAAAAAGAGCATAGCGAGTATTTATCGAAGTAAGAATAGGAAATAGTTGATGAATCAATGAAAAGAAAACGAGCGGTTAAAGAATGGAAGATTGAAACAAAAAGATTGATTAAGAAATATGATACGACACTTAGAGATGAAGAAGACTGAAAATGAAGTATGAATGTGGAAGAAAATGTATAAATATTTAAGAAATAGGTAAGTAAAATGTGATGAAAAAGTATACGGATGGTATGAGAGGAATCAAAGACAAGAATGGAAGGGTTTGTCGGAAGAAGCAATGGATCGCTCAGATGGAAGGAATATTTTGAAGAGCTGTGCGATAATGGGGGCATTATGAGAAACAACGTTGTGACTGGTGCAGTTTAGAATGACGAACGTTTAAAAAATGTAGATCAGATTAGTTCAAAAGAAGGACGGGACGAATGGCTTTAAAATACATGAAAAAACTAAAAACATAAGGTTATTTATTATGTAGCGAGTGAATAATGATCGTGTGACTGAGACAATTTTTCAAAATGTTAGTAATCTGACTACACTACCGAAAGACAGGAGAAGTCGATTCATAGTTATGTTATACAAAGGTAAGGGTGCAATAATGAAGTGTGGAAGTTAAAGAACTATAAGTTTACTGAGTGTACTAAGTAAACTGTGCCGAAAAAGTTCTGATAAAAAAAGTAAGAAATAAGACCAAAAAAGGGTGGGACGTTCAAGAGGGTAGGTTCATCAGGTATTTTCTTTGCGTGTGCTTATGAGAAAATGTATGGTATTAAATATAAAGGTGTATAGTGCGCATGTGGACTTGGTAAATTCGTATGACCGAATAAAGAATGACTAGCCGTACCCGACCACGCGTTGCTGTGACTCAGTCTGGTTAAATGGAAAAGAAAGAAAAGAGAAAGCACACGTTTCTAATATGTTTAATTTCACAATGCTTGTGGGTATACAATATTTTTGATGTCTTTCAGCCACTCTCAGTCTGTCGCGTTCATCGCCGTGCTCGCAAATGATCGCGTCACTCCAAGAGGTCAATTCACGATATGATTTGAATTCAAATGAAAGATCGATTGCACTGAAAAAGAAGAAATAAATTTATAACAAAAACATATAAATTTGCGAAATATTAAAAAAGGAACTGAATAATATTGTTAAGTTCGTAGACGTCTTCGTTCTTGGCGGCAAGAATAGCTCGTTCATTCAGCCAATCGTGATTCTGAATTGATTTGAATTTTGGGAAATACTTTTTCAACCAATTCTTTTTATGACATCACTAATTGCAGAAACTATGAGACAGTGAAACTCGTCCTGAGGTCATATCAACCGGCACCTCTCCGTTCCCAATTTTCAGCAATTGATGTGAGAATATCTCAGCTGATCGATCGTTTTGCAGCTGGACACGCATTTTTATAGTTAACTTCAACGTCTTAACGTGTCGCCACAAAGTAGAGTATTTCAGGTAACATATAAAATACGAAACATAAAAGTAACTCATTAAATGTTAAGGGAAGACAGAGAGATTATTGTATTGTAAATAATTAAACGTTAAGGGAAGACAGAGAGATAATTGTAAATAATTAAATGTTAAGAGAAGACAGAGAGATAATTGTAAATAATTAAATGTTAAGAGAAGACACAGAGATAATTGTAACTAATTAAATGTTAATGGAAGACACATAGATAATTAGAACTAATTAAAAAAATCCATTTCTACATACGATTTGATAGATTTTGAAATATAAACATAGAGATAAAATTAAATTCTATATAAAAAAGATACTTTTGATATTCCTACTGACCTCTTTCAGCCACTATCAGCCTGTCACGTACATTCTGTTGAGAACGAACCAGTTCTGAACCTCAGAACGCGATCCCCGTGCATCTTCAAATAAGGCTACACGTCGTTCTGCTGCTTCCTCGACATTTTGATGAACTAAAGCAGATCGATTGCACTTAAAAAGAAGAAAAAAAATTATAGCAAAAACACATAAAATTGTAAAATTTAAAAAATGAGTGAAATTGTAAAACATTAAGTTATGAGACAATGAAATTCATCTTGAGGTTATATTAACCGGCACCTTTCCGTTCCCAATTTCCAGCAATTGATGTGAGAATATCTCAGCTGATCGATCGTTTTGCAGCTGGACACATATTTGTCTAATATGAGGATAATTGGAACTAATTAAATGTTAAGGAAAGACATTGCAAACTACGCACGAATTTAATTTGGATGTGACATGTTGCACGCGTCATAAATAAACAATATATATCGATTCTAATAAATTGCAAGTTATTTAGGGAAATACATTACAAAAATCTAACAATAATGACAAATTAATACATCTTGTTACAAATTAGCAAAAATTTGGCAGTTCGTTTAAAATAAATATGACGTTTGTCAAAAATGTACATACCAACATCATGTTGTCTCTCTGAAGCAAATGATCGCGTCACTCCAAGAGATCAATTCACGGTATGATTTGAATTCAAACGAAAATCAATCTACACAATTAAATTTTACCGCAAATTGAACAGAAAAATAAAAAAATAAGTTAAAAAAACTAAGTGAAACAGATATTCTTAGAGGTAGATGTCAATAACGCACATTACAAAATGAAAATGGCGGATAAATTAGCGCAGGTGGCGCTATACAACAAAATTGATGTCGCAACTTTTCAATAACCGTATTAGAAAATTTTAAATTTATTATTTATAAAATTTATTATTTATTATTAAACATTAAATTATTTAATATTTTATTTATAGAGATTTAATTATTTAATATTAATTCCGAAATGTCGAAAATGCAATGTGACATAACTGTCAAGTTTAGTTTGAGTTTGTCGCTGCAGGAGGCCCAAAGGTTATTTTTTCTGATTTATAAACTTTTTTATATACACCGGTATTTAAATAAAAATATATTAACATGTTTGTATACGAATGCCAACTTTTGTCAATATTTCAAAGCGATCGGTAGAGAACTTTCGGGGATTAGAGATTTTCAATTTACGAACATTTACATTTTTATTAATATAGATAAAGATAATTAATTATATAATTAATAAAATAATATTTTTAATAATATATTATTATTAATATAACTAAAATAATTAAATAATTATTTAAAAATAAGTAATTTAATAATTAATAATAATATAAAAATATTAATATATTTTATATTAAAAAATATAAATTTTATTTTATTAAGTGTTTTATTATTGTTAATTATTATAAATAATAATTTTACTATAAATAATATATAGATTTAATTATTTAATATTAATTCCGAAACGTCAAAAATAAAATGTGACATAACTGTTTAGTTTGAGCTTGTCGCTGCAGGAGGCGCAAACGTATTTTTTTCTGATTTCTAAACTTTTTTATATACACCGATATATAAATAAAAATATATAAAGATTTCTGTATACAAATGTCAACTTTTGTCAAAATTTCAAAGCGATCGGTAGAGAACTTTCGGAGATTAGTCATTTTCTACATACGAACATTTACATTTTTTTTTATATAGATTATGGTGTTGAGATAAAAAATGTATGACTGTTTGTCAACCTTAACAAGAAAATGGCGTGATGTCACTCGTATATATGTCGTTACCTGTTTTGGTTGCTTTCGTATGCTATGTATATTCTGAAACTGATTCTGGAGCTTATATTTGGTGTTAGAAATATGCTGATAATCTCATGAGTTGATGAAGTCTGTAACGCCAACATCTTGAAACGGACGAATAAAGAATGAGCAGTATTATCCACTATTTAAATGAGTAAACTAGAGTAATTTGGACGTACAAGTAAAATGCGAGGAGAAAAATATCAAATACATAAACTTATAGCAGAACAAATATGAACAGAAGATGTATCTCCTGATTAAAGAACTTACAGTAGTGGTTGGTTTGATTGTGGTACCATATCTGTTTTTAGAGCTGCTGTTGCAAAGATCAAGATAGCCATGATGATAGTCAACCTCATAATAGAAGAGAAACTTTAAAGAATATGAAATACTCAATTACTTAGTTATTTCACTCTCCGCCTTTAATTACCACAAGATGTAGGTAGAAAATAATTTTAAAATATTGTTTTCGTCTATACATTTTCAATGGTTTGAGGTTTTACAAATCTCATGGAATCGAAATAAGCAGGAAAATCTTCAAAATGAAAATAATATTACGTTCCGAACACTGTCGCGCAAAAAGAAAAGGATATCCAAACCAAAACAGAAAATGAAGTTGTCAGATATCCAGGGGATGAACACATTGACAAGGAGTAAGAGTGATAAATTCTAAAATATCTTGTATTTTGCTGCATGGAAAAATTCCTCCATCAAAGATTTACGTTTTTTTTTCTATCCCTGAAAGAAAATATTTAAGAATTCATGAAAAGGTTATACAAATATGAAAGAAAAGTAGAATCTAAAGTAACAGAAGTTATAATTTTGAAAAGTAGATAAATTTATTAAAAAAAATACCGTACGCCAAACTTTTTATTATCATGGCTTCAGGATTTTATTATCATGATGTTATACAATATCATCCAACGATAGAGGCAAAATTACAGCTAGAAATAGTCAGATGAAAATTAGATTTGTTATTCATTATTGACATATTGGTTTTGAACATATAATATAATATGAATAAATCACTCTTCTTAATTTAAAAAAGTGCTTATGATCTGCGTTTTACATATTCAAAACAGAGCACTCTTGATGCGATGCAAGAGGTATTTTTTTGTTATTGAAAAGAAAATTTCGCATATTATGAATATTTCTTGTCTCTATTGGATTTTAATGAACCGAATTCCAGAAACAACGAGAATTTTTTTATATGTATAAAGACGAGAATATGAGAAATGAAATTTAATATGTTATATACATAATTCAATAATGTACTCGTATATAACATATTAAGAATTTTATAGGAAACTATATGCCGATACAGATACTGTAACTGTACCAGATACAAATCTGAATCTAGAAACAACTGAGGATGAAAATGTCCCAATGATCTTGTCAGGAGAAATCAGATACGCAATCAACGGAATGAAATCCGGTAAGGCCACTGGTACCGACGGTTTGTCCATTGATGTCCTTAAACAAACAGGTCGAGAAATGGATACCATCTTATCAAAACTTTTCAACAAGTGCTTTCAAGAAAAAGACATTCCAGAAGATTGGAAATCTGCAACTGTAATACTTCTCCATAAGAAAGGCGATCAAGAGGATCTTAAGAACTACCGTCCAATTAGCATGCTACCTACCCTTTACAAAAAATTTTACCAAGATCTTAACTAACCAGCTCTCGAGTACTTTTGACACGAACCAACGACGAGAACAGGCTGGATTCAGGAAGGGTTTCAGTACCATGGATCATATTCCGGTGCTGCGAGAAATAATAGAACGATGTGAGGAATACTAACTCCCTCTGTACCTAGCCTTTGTGGACTACGAAAAGGCATTTGATTCAGTCAAAAAAAACTACCATAATAGAAGCTCTAAAGACAAATTGATAGAGCATACATTTAGTTGTTCAATAACATCTATTAGGATGCAACAGCAAAAATACGTCTCCACAAATCCTCGGAAACCTTCCGAATCGATAAGGGAGTTCGTCAAGGAGACACTATTTCCCCAAAATTATTCACAGCTACACTGGAATACATATTTAAAAAACTAGAATGGGAAAATAAAGGGCTGGCGATTGATGTAAAATACCTGAGCAATTTGAGATTTGCAGACGATATCGTTATATTCTCACAAAACCTGAATGATCTTCAGCGCCAACTGCAAGATTTGGCAGAGGTCAGCAAAGGAGTTGGTTTAAAAATGAATATTTCAAAAACCAAATATATGATGAACGGCTTTGCTTCCCCAAAACCAATAAACGTAGATGGAAAGCCGCTAGAACTTGTCCAGGAATATGTGTATCTGGGCCAATTTATTTCGTTTGTAGGTGGCATATCGGAGGAAGTAGCACGAAGGACAAAACTGGCGTGGAGCTCATTTGGACGTTTGAACAACATCTTCAAAAGTAATCTCCCAATATCCTTGAAGCGAAGGGTCTACAACCAGTGCATTCTTCCAGTACTTACGTATGGCTGCGAGACATGGACGCTCACAGTAAAGAACACGCAAAAGCTCCGGACCGCACAAAGGGGCATGGAGAGATGCATGTTAGGATATACTAAAAGAGACCGTAAACGAAACACCTGGATTCGCAATATAACAAAGGTAGAAGACAGGTGAAATAATCCATGGTACCCAAGAGACATAAAGAGGCCTAGAAGAAGACCGAAGGTACGCTGGATGGACGAAATCAGGAAGCATGGCAGCATCACGGGGCATAGGTGAGCAAAGGACCGAACTGTTTGGAGTCAACTTGGGGAGACCTTCATCCAGCAGTGGATCGACCCTGGTTCACAATGATGACGATAATGATGATGATGATACATAATTCATAATTCTCAACTCTGTTTTCACGTGAATGAGTAGCTTATCAAATAAAGTGATTCTCAATAGGTGAGTCAAGGAACAAATATTATTTTTTAAATATTGTATATGTTTTATACTCTTGAAATTACTGATTTTTTCTAATTTTACATTTTTCAAATGAAAAAGACTTATTTATTTCTGTTTGAAATATTTTTTTTCCATTATATAGTAGTTATGTACTACCTTGACCAAAAAATTTTAGGACTTTATTCATAAACTCGAAAATACAAGTGTATTTATCAAAATCTATATGGTCCCCTTCAAAGTACTCTCCATCGACTGCAACGCACTTACGCCAGCGCTTGATCCAATCCTCGAAACACTTCTGGTACTCAATTTTTGGTATGTCCATCAGAGCCGTCTTCGATTTTTTCATGACATCCTTTCGGGTGCTGTAACGCGTTCCGCGAAGCGGTTTTTTAATTCGGTTGAACAGGAAAAAGTCGCAGGGAGCCAGATCAGGTGAATTTGAAGGCTGTTGGATAGTATTCGTGTTGTTTTTGGTCAAAAACTCACGGATAAGGATCGCATTTTGCGACGGTGTGTTATCGTGCAAACTATATGCATTCTGAATTGCAAAATCTGATTTTTCATTGTATTGTGTTACACTTTACTTAGAGCACAGATTGATAGAAACAATCAATAAAATAAACAAATATATGATAGTGAAGATGACGTAGCAACAAACTATATGCATTCTGAATTGCAAAATCTGATTTTGCATTGTATTGTGTTCCACTTTAGTTGTATACGGTTAAACCTGGCGGGTCATTTTATTATCTTGTTGATTAATCTTAACTAACAAATCAAAAATATGTAAATAAGCTTTAAGTAAAAAGCAGACTAAAATCCTTTAATAAAATCGGTATCCAGTTGGAATTGAATCAACAAGCTCCAAGTTGAATGACAGGTTGACTTAGCTATGGAGGCCGTGGTATTCAAGATATGCGAACCGCGAATTTGAATCTTACGGATTTATTCCCTGCTAGTAATTTATTCTAGCGAACTAGAAAAATGTGAAAGAGGCATTTAAATAAAACCAAGCTGGAACTCTTTTAATAAAACTTGGTACCAACAGGATATGAACCCGTAACACATCGGTCAAGACATGCATCTTACGATCTAACCCATTGAGATCGTCAATTATTTATCCTCATTTCTAATTTCCTTCAGTCCTGAATTTTATTTAAGTTTTTATACATTCAATTAAAATCTACTTATAAATAAGGGGATAATTTTATCAGTGCATGTTAATTTTTATTACTTATGAATGTCACATTGAATATTCAATTCTAGTACTCAATGTTAATTAAAGTTCAAATAAGGTTAAAGTGTAATAACCTTACAATAAATATTAAGTAATATTTTACGAAAAATAAACGAGTACATTTGATATTCTTTTTTACTTCTCAATTTAAGGTATTAGTATGACATGTAGTCAACCAAAGAATGGGATTAACAAAAAAGTTTACGCTTAGTTTAAAAAAACGTAACGCTCAATGCTTATATTGCACAATTGTTTAAGCTTTCGTTCTATGTGAAGCCTTAATGCATGACCAATGTATGGAAAGAATCTTGTTTCATATTGTTAACCATCGGTAAAACCTTTTTTAGATATCTAAAAGGATTATATTCGATTTATACCATGTGTTTGTATAAGTTTATTCACAGCGTCGTTGATAGCTCCATTATATTGGCGTAATAATGGTGAACTTTGAGTTAAAATATTTGCTAGTTCCTGTGGTTGGTAATCAGAATGCTAGATTTCTGGGGTTGGAGACAATCTTGTCTTCCGGCCACGCTCTTCAGCCTGCCCCACCATCGATTTGAACATCAAAACAAAACAAACCATACTTATGAGCGAATGAAGATTAAGTAATCAGTATTTTTTTTACGTTGCTTCGTTTCTGCCATTAAGTATACATCTTCCACAGTTCTTCCTTCTTCAAGAAAGTTTTTGAGGAGAAAGCAATAACGATTGTTTTAGAATGCGTCATGATATTGGTATTTGGTGTCCAACAGACTTTCTACGTGGGAATTACACTGCTTTGTTTACAAGATTTCAAATAAATAATGTCATGTACTTATATTGAGTTTACCGGGGGAGCTTTTCATTTTACCTTGAGATGATACTTCAGCCTCTAACAATCAAAAGGTAGGTAAAATTAATAAAACATCAGAAGTTTATATAATACAATTTTATTAAAAACATATCGATTTTACATCTTACTTTTGTTCAAAGTGTGAATAACAAAATTACCATTTTGCGTCCAATACACTTTGACGTGTTAAAATATTTTATCACTTTTATATTTTAAATAAAAACCTTTCCATCAGTTTTTCAGGTCAGATTTTTTTTTCTTGCTAAGAACGAACTCAATACTCCACGGTATTATGCAAATAAGAACCATACTGTTTGCAATATGAAACGTTATCGGGAAGCTCTCCGTGGAATCTTTTATCATACCTGTAATTCATAAAAAAATATTTTTTTAAATACGCATTTATTCCAATACATGTAAATAGAAGTATCCAAGGGTGCGAATCTTAGGTTCGAATTCATAGTCTAACCTAAATACTAATTTCTAAACCTAAAATTTAATAATTTGTGTTCAGAGTCGAACGAAAAGATAGTTAAGATTAAGTATTACGTGTTAAGGTTGGATGAATTCAATTCGGGCCATGGATTCGATTACTAATAAAGAAGCACAGTGTTTTGGTAAAAACGTCATTAAACTAATCTAAATTACTAAGTGGCGATTTATAAATCATTTTTGCATACCATATGGGCTGTACTGAAGAGCCACAATTTTTTTGGACAAAAAATACCATCACTAATATTTTATCAATTGATTTATAATGTCCTTTATAAAGGAATGTATTTGTTGTAGAATATGAATTAGGCCGTGTTAATGTGATCGAAAATATTTAACATTGTTTCCACTTATCCCAAATTTTTTGGCAGCCTCACAGTATTTTGTAGTTTCTGCAGCACGCACAACCATAAACTTTAAATTCAAATCGTTCATATATTTGGTCTAGGTACAATTTATCACATAGTTTGTCTATGGTTTTGTGGAACTCTATATTAAACTTTTCAATAATAAATTACTATGCTATTCCACTAATTACTAGCCTGAAGAGAGCCTCGAGATAGGTAGTAGCAACATGTATGCAATGATAAATTTTATTAGTGCTAAAACAAAGTAATTTTTTATTGAGTATTACTAAGGAAGCACCAGCAAACGTGTCTTAATGACAAGCGATCAATGCCCGTAAGTATTTTCTGCTTTTCTCCGACTTTCTGCTCTTCTGCGTTTTAGATCCCGACAACCACTCTGGATCGAGATACTCGTACAATGATTAGCTAAGAGGAATACGATCCACCAGATATCAGAACTTACTAGGTTTTGTCAAAAAGTTTTGAAAGCGGAAATGAAAATACATTTTTTTTGGGGGCAAATCACTTTTATTGCTCAGTATAGTCTCCGATAAGATCAATACACTTGGTCCAACGATCTTCCAACTTTGTTGTCCCATCACGGAAGTGACTTTCTGGAAGGCCTGCAAAATACTCTTCTACGACGGCTATAACCTCTTCGTTTGATGAAAAATGCTTTCCACGAAGGAATTTTTTGAGGTATGAAAACAGCCAGAAGTCAGAGGGAGCTAAATCTGGCGAATAGGGTGGATGCTGCAACAATTCGTACCCCAATTCACTGATTTTCGCGATGGTTTTTTGAGCTGCGTGAACAGGTGCATTGTCTTGATGAAAAATGATTTTTTTCTTCTGCAAACCGGGTCTTTTTTTACAAATTTTTTCATCCAACTGGTCCAAAAGGTCACAATAATAATCAGAGTTGATTGTCCTACCAATTTGGAGATAATCTATCAATAAAATTCCTTTTGCATCCCAAAAAACTGACGCTAACACCTTCTTGGCAGATTTCTGGACTCGCTTCGGAGCCAAAGTGCCTGGTTCACACCACTCCTTAGCCTCTTGTTTTGATTCAGGATCATGGTGGTAGGCCCAAGTCTCATCCATAGTGATGAATCGACGCAGAAAATCCTTTTTATCCTTTCGAAATTGCTCCAAATGTTGCTCAGAAAGTCGCATTCGAACGTGTTTTTGTTGCATTGTTAGCAAATGCGGCACCCATTGTGCACACAGTTTTTTGAAACCCACAACATCAGCCAAAATATGCCATGTTGTTCCATGTGAGATGCCTATGGTGAAATTTGGTTTTTCTACTGTTCCATAGATATCGCTTTCAAAACTTTTTGACTAACCTAGTAGTAATAGAATTGGTCCTTAGTTGGAAATCTTCACCTTTGAAGTGATTCTAACGAGATTCTCAAAGGATTTGACCTACCACGAAGATTATAAAAATCTGAAATCGCATAAGTGGGTTTTAATTAAATCCTCGTGCTTATGTGGAATGGTTTAGACTGTTGATCCCTTTGTTGAAGAGTTTCCAATATATTCATTTCCAGGAAGACTGAAGGAGGTCCATCGGACTACTTCTAAGGCTGTATCATGGATGAGAAACCTTAAGATCCAACTGTTAGATAAGCCTTGAGAGAAGAATTAAATTCTAATATCTATATGAAATTTAACATACCAAAAACAGGCATAAGTATGCTGCCTGCGATCCCACCAAATAGCGTCGACAGCCCGAACGCTGCGGTGAACCTCTGCGGGAAGCACTCGGAGAACATAATAGTGACTGCTATAGCAAGGGGGCCACGCAAGAACCCCAAAATGCAAACCAGCACCAAAATTAGCATAAAGCCTTCGCTGTGTACAAATACTGTAACAAATATTAAACAGGGCCATTATCCTCTATGCTTAGACTAGACAAAAGCATTTTTTTTTAATAATTTGATTTAATGCTCACCAATTCTAACGAAGCATGATGCGATTAATCCTATAAAAAATAATTGTCTGCAGGTAAATTTTACGAAAGAACCTAGAACTCCTATAAAACCTCTCGATACCAGATCTGCTGCAGAAACAGCTGCAATGCATAGAGATATCTCCCCCTAAAATGGATAAAAATTCATATCATTATATTAATCTCACTTATAGATAATATTTCAACTATATTTATTTATTAATAGTATATATATATATATATATATATATATATATATATATATATATATTGACCATCAAGCTATTAGCCTGTAGGAGTAGGCAGACAGGTAACTCGTCAAACTGTATACTGAGTTGTTCAAAATAACGAACGAAATGAACCCAGAAGAATATGTGGTGTAACTATGTATGACAGAATATGCAGTGAAATATGAATATGAACCAGGGATTTATTTTAAAAACAAAGTTAGAATTGCTGGAGAAATAAATAACGCATGGTGAAAGGTCATCAAAATAAAATACAGCAAAATTGTGACTGGAAGTCAAATGAAAGGGTTGTAAGAGAAGATCTATGAATGTTGAGGAGACTAAATATAAGAGAAAATAATAACCCTATCCTCTTTGCCTTACCAATAGTGATTTTTTATTTTAAGGGTTTATAATATTTTTACTTGAATTCAAATCAATATTTTTTTTGTAGAATCTGTAGCGGGTTAAAACAACTGTTTGTAATCAACAAAATATAGTTGGTTGGAAAAAAATGCTGGGTAGCAATAAACTCGCCTGATGAACTATGTATAACTATGTGCACAAATAAATAAATAAAAGGGTTATGAAGCGAAAGTATTGTACTATATGAGACTGGACCAAAAGTTTGTTCGTTTAGAAGAAAGACTTTAAAAAAAAATTAAAGACTAAAAAATATTCAAAACTAAAAAAATGTTTAGAATTTTAATTTAATAAATATGTATATATTCACATTATCTTCTTCCATCCTTCAGGCCACTTTATAATTCTATCCTCTGAGAACTTTTTTTCTCTTTGAGCAAATAATTTCTTCAGGTAACTTTTGCAGCTGCTATATGTTATGTACGAGGTAAGTCCAGAAAGTAAGTGTACTGAGGCTCTCACGACCGGATGGATTTTATTTTTCGACATGTTGGCTACACTTCCGTGTAGCCTAACCCTTTCCCTCCGCAAAGAGACCGGTTCGAGGTCAGTACGTTGAGAAGTGTCGACGCGACAACACGTTTCGTGAAAAATGTCAATCCAATCTCCCACCAAGTGCGAAATACGGGGCGTCATCCGTTATCTCGTTTGGAAGGGAAAACCTCCGGTTGAGGTTTATAATGAGGTGAAAACTGCATATGGTGATAAAGCTATGAATCGTACGAGTGTGTACAAGTGGTGTCGCGAGTTTAAAAACGGTCGTACGTCTGTGCATGATGATCAGAGAAGCGGAAGACCTTCAATTGTGACTGACGAAATTGACGAAATTGTTTTGGGACTGTCAAGGCATAATTTTAATTGAATATATGCCTCAAGGAGAGACCATCAACTCTGCAAGATACTGTGAGACCCTAAAAAAATTGCAAAGAGCGATTCAGAACAAGAGGAGAGGCATGCTGACAAAGGGAGTCTGCCTTCTGCACGACAATGCCAGACCACACACGGCCAACGCCACGAAGGAACTGCTCGCCTCGTTTAAATGGGATGTTCTGAACCATCCCGCGCATTCCCCTGACCTAGCACCTTCATATTACTATCTCTTTACCTTCCTGAAGCTGCACATGGGTGGAAAAAGGTTTTCAACCGACGAGGAGGTAAAGGAGTAGGTGGAGAAGTGGACGGAGGGGTTGGCGGGAAACTACTTCGAGGAAGGCATCAAAAAGTTGATACCCCGCTTCACCACCTGCATTGAGAGGAATGGCGACTATGTCGAAAAATAGCTTACATATGTACTACGGTAACCACGTAATTTTTTTGTTTAAATAAAAAAAATTGTAACCTACAAAAATTCAGTACACTTGCTTTCTGGACTTAACTAGTATATGGGAAATACGGTGGGTGAGTGATTCAAAACTTTTCATCCAAGCTGTAAAAAAATATGATCAACCAATTTGCTCACACCGGGTCAACAAAGATACATGCAATCTTGTGTTATCATGATGAACAATTATCTCCTTTCTTTTCACTAATTTTGAACATTTTGTATAGATCGCTATACAAAATTGTCTACTTGCAAGCAGTACTTGTCCAAATCAATCATCTCGTTCTCCGGAAGAAGCTTATAATAAAGGACCCCCTTCTAATAGCGCCATATACACAGCATCACTTTCTTTGGATGAAGATCAGCCTTTTGTTTGGTTTGTGGTGGTTCTCTCACTTGCAACACGATCTCTTGTTTTTCGCATTGTGGCATTAAATATATTTTTCAACGCTTGCTATGATTCGTTTCAAAAAGGAAAAAAATCGTTGAGTTTAAGTAGCGAATCACACACGTAGATTTTGCTCAGCAGATGTTCGATAACCCGAAGGGCTGCAAAAGTAACCTGGAGAAATTCTTTGCTAAAAAAAGGAAACAAAATCAGTGAGAGTGGAATAATCAAATTGCCTGAAGATAGTATAATTGTATATGGAATATATATATATATATATATATATATATATATATATATATATATATATATATATATATATATATATATATATATATATATATATATATATATATATATATATATATATATATATATATATATATATATATATATATATATATATATATATATATATATATATATATATATATATATATATATATATATATATATATATATATATATATATATATATATATATATATATATATATATATATATATATATATATATATATATATATATATATATATATATATATATATATATATATATATATATATATATATATTATATATATATATATATATATATATATATATATATATATATATATATATATATATATATATATATATATATATATATATATATATATATATATATATATATATATATATATATATATATATATATATATATATATATATATATATATATATATATATATATATATATATATATATATATATATATATATATATATATATATATATATATATATATATATATATATATATATATATATATATATATATATATATATATATATATATATATATATATATATATATATATATATATATATATATATATATATATATATATATATATATATATATATATATATATATATATATATATATATATATATATATATATATATATATATATATATATATATATATATATATATATATATATATATATATATATATATATATATATATATATATATATATATATATATATATATATATATATATATATATATA
>OX463839.1:44623210-44954058 GCA_949825065.1 Odontocerum albicorne
AATTTCATATATATTATGAACAAAAAACTATACAACATTTAATTCAGAAATTGATAATATAAGTCATCAGTGGGGTAAGTAGATAATCCTGAAATATCCCATTTAAAACACTACCTATTGTCCTTTTTCAAGTCGTGTTTCTCATAAGAATACGACAACGAAAAACATATATTTTCGTTCACTCGTAAATGCAATGGAAGAAAAAGCAAAAGATTCTCTTAAAGTGATTATTAGATCGCGATCGACTGGTTGGGTATCCTTGCCGTATACGTCTATATATTACATACTTTCAGATATTCAGTTCTACTTAGTTAAAAAAACTTTTTTTTTTAATGTCTATTTAAGATGTTTATAATAAAACGCACATTTTGATGTGAGCCGTATATAACGAAGGAAAAATAACAGAATTTATATTGTTCTGTACCTATTCAGAATTATTTTCGTCGGGTAAGTCTTGGTTTGTCGTTACTGTTGGCAACCATAAAAATGTTTATAAAAATGCTAATTTAGATGCCAAATTTTTACTTAAAATATGTCATTTATACTCATTTCAGAGAGCTATACGATAAATTTATAGCCGTATGATATAATTATACGAAGGAAAAATAACAGAATTTATATTTTTCTGCACCTATTCAGAATTATTTTCGTTGGGTAAATCTCGGTTTATCGTTACTGTTGGCAACCATAAAAATGTTTTAAAAAAATACTATCACAACTTAGATGCCAAATTTTTTACTTAAAATATGTCATTGTTATGCGTTCTAGAGAGCTATACAATAAATTTATACGTAGAAAAAATTACAGCTTACATATTTCTGTACCTATTCAGAATTATTTTTGTCGGGTAAATCTGGCACAGTCGTCACTGTTGTCGCTCATAAAGTTGTTTATATAAATATTTACTTAGATTACAAATTATTACTAAAAATATTTCATAATTATGTATTTTAAACAGAATAAAGTGAGTTTGCGTAAATGCAGACCGCGTAAAAGAAAGGAATTACTGTAATATGATTTATTTTAGTCCTTAGTTCATTTTTTGTTTTCTTGTCTTTTGCGTTGATTTTATAATAAAATTCGTAGAATGCTGGCCATCCACTCGGAAGGTTTGGGTTCGATGGCTAATAATTATTCTTAATTTATTTACTAATATGATACACAATCAGTTCAAATCTTGAAGAAAATAAAAATTATTAAAATTATAATTGACTTTTTGGCGCGCTTTGTACGCACAAACAGAATCGACAGTGGGACAAAAACACTCGTGATATTAATTCATTAACATGGCAACTAACGATCAGGTCCATACCAGTTTAAAAAAAATGTACATTCTATTTTTTACGCCACGAAAATTAAAAAGATTATTATATAACAATAAAAAAAATCACCTCAATTCAAAATAGCAGAAATAAGTATTCAAATTTTAACCACATGCGCTTAATTAAATATACGAGTATATTAAATCACGTCATGTCCCTTTTAGGGTAGCATAGAGAACAGATCATGCTCTTCTGTGTATCATCCTTTTTACATTTTTTTTAGTTAAAATTTCTCCAACTATTTTCTTCCACTTTTAAGTCAATCTACTTCTTCCACACTCTCTATCCATTTCAGACAAATATGTTTATTGTTTCGATAAGACTTTCATAGCTCATTCTCTAAACGTGCCCAGAGCATCTCAAGATTCTAAACTTAATTCAACTTATAATACCCATCTCTAACAAATAGTCATCCTTTATTCAATCATATCGTATTCTTTCAAACATTGACATATAAGATATTACGCAAGACACGCATTGCTACCACAATTATTCCGCTCCTATCACCCTCTTTCAATGGCAAGGCTTTACTTAAAAAGTCCGAAAAATACGAAAAAACTAAAAGAAAGGTGATAAATATGTTCAATTACCATAATCCGTCTTTATCTTTGACTTTCGGATCTAGAATCATCGTTTGACCAAAACTTCCAATAGATAAAGCCGCGTTCTTTTATGAAATAACTGGGACATTTCGGATTTTAATACTTCAGCGTCTTCAATGTTCTTATCATTTTTGTGGAAATGTTCGAGTTCTCCATTGGATTTGTTATCTTCACATTTTGCAAAAATTGTTGAGTCATTCTCTTTAATAGCTGAGTTTTCTTTAGGTTTGTTGTCAGTATTCACTTCTTTTAGAGGAACTGAAAGAAAACAAACTGATAAAATCCTTATAAATTAAATATTATTTGTACATTTCTATAAAATTTTAAATTAAATTCGATCACTCTTTAACTAGTATTTAAAATGTTTAGGTACATTAAATGAAAGATAACTTCTTTAAAATTATTACTATAATTAACAAGGATCATATTCCAAAACTCTAATATATAAGATAAATAATAGTAAAAAAAAATCTCATTGTATCAAGCAGCATTGGAAATTAAATATAAAATATGAAATTTGATCAGTGACTAATTAACAATGTGCTTAGTTATTTTTTCATTCGTGCGGTTCCCCTTGACACACTTGTATCAAATTTATGATGCGAACGTATTGAAAAGCGTGATCGAGAGAGAAAAGCGTGATTGAGCCCTGGAGTTAAATATACTGAAGTAGGCCATTAACTACCATTTCACCGCTGTACGTGTTTGAAAAATGTATAACGCACGTGGACAGTAAAAAACACTTTTACACGTATATTGCTTCGCGCGTTTTGCTACCAGATGAATTCTTTAACCTAACTTGGGCGTCTTTTTTATATCAGAGTTAAAAATATGGTTCATTATAAATAAACAGCATTTTTGAAAAAAAAAAACTATTTTCCAAATGATTTACCATTAAAAAGATTAATTTTAATAATATCAAAATTAAAAAATATTTTTTCCATACCTTCAATATATTTTTGGTTTCTTTCGGTGCCATTCAACTGGTTGCATTAAAAGTATTGCCAGAAAAGCATGTGCTGAAATAGCAGCAAATAAAAGCATAGTACCTCGAAAGCCGTAACTTTCGTAGCTTTCCTTTACAACCAAAGGACAGAGCATATTTCCTACCCCTATAAACATCTTGCAAATCCCCATCACTGACATTCTCCTTTTGGAAAAATATTGGTTAAAGCTAGCGAGGGTGACGCACATCAATATTCCAGAAGCCATTCCCTGGAATACTCCGATAGTGATGCAAAGCTGGAATACAGAGTTGGCGAAAACATTGAAGAACCATCCGGAACAAAAAAGCACCGCTGCAAGAGTGCCGAGTTGACGAAGAGAATACCATTTCAGAATTACGTTACTAAGCACTCCTGAAAAAAAAGAAACAAATTTATAATTAAAACAACCTCATTTAATGAACCAATTCACTTCAATACTGAGTAGACATTAGGTTCTTCTCAATTAGAAATGGAAATCACATAATTATCATAATCATCATGTTATATCCCTATTGGTATAGGTAGAGAAAAAGATCTCCACTTAATTCTATCCTGGCTCATATTTATCGCTTCTGCCGCGTCCATACGCCTCAAAATGCACACCCTCCTTTTATAAAGGCTTATCACTTTTCTCTCTTTTATAATTTGTTTCATTTTGTAATGCTACGTTTTTCGAGGTCTTTCTAAACTTCTCACTCCTTCTATACTTCTTATATAGTTTTTTTAATATTTCATTATTTATTGTTTCTACTGGCCAAACCAAACTCTTAATTAATAGTCAGTAAAACTTTCCTCTCCACTATCCTTTCCTTTCCTTTTGATTGATGTTATCTCACTTTATATGAAAAATAATGTTCGGGTGATTGTCCGTCTTTGTGGGGTTCGTGGGCATATGCTCACGTATCATATATGTTTATGGATTTCATGGGGATGGATAGTCATTTGAATGGTGTGTGCGATCACGTAACTTGCTTCATTTACTTTTGTCTGGTTGGTTGGAAGAGATTGCCGCCTGGCAATACGCCCGCCAGATTGTATTTGCAATAAGAGTGTTAAATAAATAAATAAAATAAACCATATCAATGATACTGGTCTTAAGCGCAACATCTTCCCTCAAGTCGCAATTTTTCCTTATGTCGTAATTCGTCATTCTGACATATAGTCTAATTTGTATTGTGGTTTCGATTTTGAAACTAAGACATGACAAAAAAATTAAATAAGATGTATGGAAATTTGTACATTATATTATTTTTCAATGTATCTTTTTAAAATTATTTATGTATCTATGTTTCGAAATCGAAGACATAAATCTAACAAATAAGACTTTTGGTAAATAGTAACACATATAGTAATACACCTTTCAATGAAGTTTAGCCTCTCTAAAAAGTATCACATTGAAAGCACCTCTTAATGAAGTTCATCACAAAGCAGTCCTCCAAATAACAGAAGGATATTGTTTTAATGGAAATAAACAAGACATTAAATTTTGTGTTCTCATTTGTAACAATCGATTTATTACATATTAATTTATTTATTTGCGCTCGATATCAAATATCATTTTTTTACAAAATACGGCAAAATTTCAAAGTGGAAGTGAATACAGAAATACACGATTTTACAATTAAATGTATAAATATCAAAACACTGACATGATTCATACAATTTGCTGTCAAAAATCAGTATATCTATACGTACTACTACACACAACAGGTCAGGGCTCAGACAGCACCCCTGATGTGGTGTTGAATAAATAATAGTCGTGAGTGAATATTTTATAGTTTTGATATTCAGCTGTCAGTCAATGTGTCAGAGAGAGGGGTGTTTTACATTCAATGCGGTTTTTTATTTGGAAAATTGATATGTAATATGTTTAAAGGGGTAGTCAAGTAGTTAACCCTGTGAATATTTGTTGTTATATTGTGTTATATATAACAATTTTTACTTTTTGAGAGTTCATACGTGTATTTTTCATTTGTTTGTTCTCAAGCAACGTTATATTACATAAAATTATAATAAGAGTTCAGAACCGTAAAAACAAAGTAAAATTGTATATAAAACGGATTGATCCTCTAGTTAATAAGTAATTATTTTTATTGACATTTTAAAATCTCAGAGATTATTTATTGGCCTTCTCAGTTCACCGTTCTTCGTTTTTTATGTCGTCCTTTACTGTCCATGGAGTGAGACTGTGGAACTAGTTACAAACCAATGTTTGATTCACTGCGTCTTTGGCATGCTTTAAGAAGCGACTGAAAAACTCTTAATTTCAAGTCAGTAATATAACATGTTTCATTCCTGATTTTTCTTTCCTCTCTACTATCCCTTCCTTTTCCTTTGATTGATATCTAACTTTTACTTTTAATGTATATGCCCATAAATTTCAAAAATATGAATAATCAATGAATATTTTAGGCGACCATGTAACTTGTTTTTATTAACGTTTGTCTGGTTGGTTGAAAATATTGCCGTTTGGCAATAAGCTCGCCAGATTGTATTTGCGATGAAATGTAAAATGAGTAAATAAAATCTCGAAAATATTAACGTGCCAACGAGAGACATGGCGTCTGATATGCTCATATCTATCACTTGAGTACAGTTCTATGCCCTTCTTCATTTAAGGGACCACTTTATAGTTGATTTTACAACCCATCACGGAGTGGATTCTTGGTTTAAAACAATATTTAGTGTAATGACGTAAGTTAAGTAAGTACCAGAGAGAGATAGTACCACAGAGAAGACACCCATGATGGCGGTGAGCCCTTTCACGCCTCCGCCAATGTTCTCAACGAAGTCCCCGTAGATGATTCCATATGAGTGGGTGTGTGAAAAGATAACTATCTGAAATGATTCAAACATCAATACAATCAATTTATCTCATATGTAAAAGGTTACTATCTGAAATGATTCAAACATCAATATAATCAATTTGTCTCATGTGTAAAAGGTTAATATCTGAAATAATTCAAACATCAATATAATCAATTTGTCTCATATGTAAAAGGTTACTGTCTGAAATGATTCAAACATCAATATAATCAATTTGTCTCTTATATATAATAAAAGGTTACTATCTGAAATTATTCAAACATCAAAATAATCAATTTGTCTCATATGTAAAATAATGGAAAGATTTCAAAAGATTTTTTATCGTACATCAATGTGATAAATTTATCTTAGCGAGAAAAGGTTGTTCGATATCACTCCATTTGTAAATGTTTCTTATTTTATTTATTTTTGCTATTATGTTCATGATAAAACATGATACGTCTGAAAGGCTTATTTCAATAAAACTTTTTTTTCTACCAACCAGTTAATCTTGGTTACGTAAAGTAGTTTTAAACTATGACAGATTTATACATTTTTTAAATTTGAATTCAAATAAAATATACTTGATCTCTGAAAAACTATGGTAAGACCTGAAGAAAGGAATTAGATAACAAAAAAATAGGATGAAAGGGGATTCTTAGTGTGTTATCTTTTTTCAATTATTATATAATAGTATACATATCATAATTCTTTGAAGTTAATTTCACAGTCGAGTCACATTTATATCGTTTCGTACATTTTTGGTCTTTGCCACTTCCCAAAACACTTATTTATTTGCTTTATATTCATTATTAAATTACAAATATTCTCTTCTATTTCCTTTATGTTCATGATCCACTTCCAAATATGCTCTTCGATTTACATTACAAGGGTCATCCAGAAAGTAAGGTTACAACATTTATGTAGGATCGAAAAATGCTTGTATTTAATTAAATTTCACAGGATACTTCACAAATATATTTAACTATTTTTCAACGTAATCGCCGTCGAGATCGAGACATTTCTGCAGTCGGAGCACCAGCTTTTGTATGCCAGTGTCATAGACCTCCGCGACCAGCTCTTTCAGCCACTTCTTCACAGCTTCCTCGACCTCCTGATCGTTGAAAAATTGTTGGGGTGTAGTGACACACTCACGTCTCATTTCCCGTCATGATAGAGTCCAGAAAAGCTTCTCTTTCCTGTGCAAAACGATCCAAAAATTCACGCACGGCGGTCACGCGATTTTGACTGTGCTCCGGTGTGAGCATTCTGGGCACCCATCTCGCACACAACTTCTTGTAACCAAGTTTTTCCGATACAATATTACCAACGAGACTTTGAGAAATGTCAGAAAACTCTTCGTGAAGGTCGTCAAGCGTCACACGGTGGTCATTTCGCACTTGTTCTTCAATTGTTTGCACAAATTGGTCAGAAATCACTGCCTTGCCTCGTCGTATCAGTACGGCTTTCTCTGAAAAACTTAACCCACTTCGTGACATGTTGTCGACTCATCACATCACTACCATAAACTTCCACGACCGTCCGATGGATATTCGCGGCGGTATTATTCTGCAAAGTCAAAAAACTGATGACCGCGTGGGTCTCGCACGGACGAGAGTTGGCGGGAGCAGACGACGACCTCTCCATCGGAAGAATTTACTGTGACTGAACAAAATGGTCGACAAACACGCGGGATCAAACAAACTGACCGTAAGGATCCCCCTACACGCCAGTTGCACCAACTTTTAAACAAAAAATTTCCCCCGGCCTCAGGAGCTCTTGTAACTTTAGTTTCTGGATGACCCTCGTATATTCATGATCCACCTCCAAATATGCTCTTCTATTTACTTTATATTCATAATTCACTTTTTCATGCTAAATAACCTCAGTGAGATACAGGCAAAAGCCAAGTTTACTGGGGATACGACAAATGAAAGGCAACAAACCCAGATCCATTAAAATTGTATGTCCAAATCAAATTACCTGTTATTTTTTCGCAAATTGTGTATATTTCTCGTCATGTGTAATAATAATAAATAATAATAAAAAAAATATTTGACAGATTTTTATGGCGCTTTTTTTGCTCAAGAGCACTGGTAGAAAATATGGTCAGTAACTCATGAGCTATATGAAAACATACATCCAGATGTAATATGGGCTAAGAATGAAACCAGCCCAAAATGAACCTGCCAGGAATCTAATAGGGGCGCTCACTTGCTTAGCGTTAATACTAACAGTTCGGCTACGGCGATCTCCTCCAACCATACAGAAAGATGTTGAAGATACCTTTAGTAAAAAAGTAGACTGGAATCGCTTCTGATAAAATCTGGGTTACAACAGAGATCAAACCCACAACCCTCAGGTCTGAAAACAGTTGGTCTTACTAAATAGGTCACGAAAGTCGATATTGTACGTGTTTATAATTTTTTTGTAAGTGGACACTTAATCGATAAAATTTTAATTGTTATTAAGTTGGAAAAGCTTACAAATATAATGACAGTTGCAAAACTGACTGCATATCCCCAACCTCCTTCAGGTGGGTTAGGCACAGACACTTCCTTTTGCTCTTCTCTTGCAGATAGGGACATGTTTAATGAGACTGATTGCACTGATTAGTAGTTCAAGCACTTTTTTCTGATTTCAGTCAAGACATCGTTTGCTTTTCGCAATATGTGAACGAAATTTAGTGTCTCACGTTATATTATCTCAACAATAAATTATCATAAATTTACGCTAGTCCAAGGATCCAAGATTGTTTAAACAATTTTGTATCCGCATTCAGTTACTTTTAAATTAACTCGACATATTTTTTGTTATATAAATTTATGAAAACGAAAAAACTTAATATAAAATATTATGAAAGAGCGGTTAACAATTTTAAATACGGTGTTAATAAAATGCAAGATAAAAAAAACACGGTCAAAGAAGTAAAAAACAGATAAAAATATTTTTCCAAATATATAGAAATGATTCTTTTAAAAGATTTAGATATTTATCCGTTTTTTTTACATGAATACAATTTTGAGGGCGAAGGGTAAAAAATAATTTCCATTATCTTAACTTTAAAATATTTTTTTCGAGCTCAAACTTTTTATATTGTTCTCCTGATTCTAGCGAAACTTTGAAAACTCGAACTTTTTCAGAACTGGTCATTAATATTCACCGTACGAGATTTTGGTAACTTTGGCCTTATTTAGATACATATAAATATAATAAAAAATCGAATGAAATTTAATTAATAACTGCGTAAAGGAGAAAAAAGGAGCATAGCGAGTATTTATCGAAGCAAGAATATGATATAGTGATGAATCAATAAAAGAAAGAGAGCGGTTAAAGAATGGAAGATTGAAACAAAAAGACTGATTAAGAAATAAAATACGACACGTAGAGATGAAGAAGACTGAAAATGGAGTATGAATGTGGAAGAAAATGTATAAACATTTAAGAAATAAGTAAGAAAAATGTGAGGAAAAAGTATACGGATGATATGAGAGGAATCAAATACAAGAATGGAAGGATTTGTCGGAAAAAGAAATTGATCGCTCAGATGGAAGGAATATTTTGAAAAGCTGTACGATAATGTAGGCATTATTAGAGACAACGTTGAGACTGGTGCAGTTTAGAATGACGAACGCTTAGAAAATGTGGATGAGATTAGTTCAAAAGAAGGACGAATGGCTTTAAAATACATGAATAAACTAAAAACATAAGGTTATTTATTATGTAGCGAGTGAATAATGATCGTGTGACTGAGACAATTTTTCAAAATGTTAGTAATCTGACTACACTACCGAAAGACAGGAGAAGTCAATTCATAGTTATGTTATACAAAGGGTGCAATAATGAAGTGTGGAAGTTAAAGAACTATACGTTTACTGAGTGTACTAAGTAAACTGTGAGGAAAAATTCTGATAAAAAGAGTAAGAAATAAGACCAAAAAAAGGGTGGGACGTTCAGGGTGTCTTTTTATGAGGAAGAGGGTAGGGGCATCAAATATTCTCTTTGCGTATGCTTATGAGAAAATGTATGGTATTAAATATAAAGGTGTATAGTGCGCATGTGGACTTGGTAAATTCTTATGACCGAGTGATGATTGGCAAGTTATGAAAAATATAGAATGATTGTGGTGTTGAGATAAAAATGTATGACTCTTTGTCAACCTTAACAAGAAAAAGGCGAGATGTTACTCGTATGTATGTCGTTACCTGTTTTTGTTGCTTTCGTATGCTATGTATATTCTGAAACTGATTCTGGGGCTTATATTTGGTGTCATAGAAATATGCTGATAATCTCATTAGTTGATGAAGTCTGTAACGACGATATCTTGAAACGGACGAATAAATAATGAGAAGTATTTTTCACTATTTAAATGAGTAAGCTAGAGTAATTTGGACAAACAAGTAAAATGCGAGGAGGAAAATATCAAAGACATAAACTTATAGTAGAACAAATGTGAATAGAAGATGCATCTCCGGATTGAAGAACTTACAATAGTGGTTTGTTTGATTGTGGTACCATATATCTTTTTAGAGCTGCTGTTGCAAAGATCAAGATAGCCATGATGATAGTCAACCTCATAATAGAAGAGGAACTTGAAAGAATATGAAATACTCAATTACTTAGTTATTTCACTCTCCGCCCTTAATCACCACAAGATGCAGGCAGAAAATTACTTTAAAATATCGTTTTTGTCTATACACTTTTAATGGTTTGAGGTTTTTGCATATCTCATGGAATCGAAATAAGCGGGAAAATCTTCAAAATGAAAATTATATTACGTTCCGAACACTGTCCCACAAAAAGAAAAGGATATCCAAACCAAAACAGAAAATGCAATTGTTAGATATCAAGGAGATGAACACATTAACAAGGAGTAAGGGTGATAAATTTTAAAATATCTTGTATTTTGCTGCATGGAAAAATTCCTCAATCAAAGATTTACGTTTTTTTTTCTATCCCTGAATGAAAATGTTCAAGAATTCATCAAAATGTTATACAAATATGAAGGAAAAATATAATCCAAAATTACAGGAGTTATAATTTTGAAAAGTAGATAAATTTATTTAAAAAAAATACCGTATGCCAAACTTGGCTTCAGGATTTTATTATCATGATGTTATATCATCCAACGATAGAGGCAAAATTACAGCTAGAAATAGTCTGATGAAAATTAGATTTGTTATTCATTATTGACATATTGGTATTAAACATTTAATATAATATGAATACATCACTCTACTTAATTTAAAAAAAGTGCTTATGATCTGCGTTTTACATATTCAAAACAAAGCACTCTTGATGCGATACAAGAGGTAATTTTTTGTTATTGAAAAGAAAATTTCGCATATTGTGAATATTTCTTGTCTCTATTGGATTTTAATGAACTGAATTCCAGAAACAATAAGAATTTTTTTATATGTATAAAAACGAGAATATGAGAAATTAAATTTAATATGTTATATACATAATTCTCAATTTCAACTCTGTTTTCACGTGAATGAGTAGCTTATCAAATAAAGTGATTCTCAATCGGTGAGTCAAGAAACAAATGTTATTTTTTAAATACGAGTATATAGATTAGACTTAGAGTTTTAGACTCTTGAAATTTCTGATTTATTCTAATTGGATAAATAATTATTATTTTTGACCACGAGAAATTATTTCTAGAACACAACAGAACATCGTGATTTGTATAGATTTTAACACGCAAAACACGAATGCACAGAATTAACGACATTTTTAAGATTCCATTATTTGCCAAGCTCACCCTTTTAGATCAGAATGGCGTCATCGAATTATTTTGGGAATCTTATATCCATTTTGACTTATTTAAAATAAAATACTCCTCACAGCCTACTTTGAAACCAAAGATAAATCATTCTACACGGCTGACATAGAAAAGTTAGGAAAGCGTTGGAACGAATGTATCGCTCTTGAAGAAGACTATGTTGATGAATAAAGAAGAATTTCGGCAAACAAATGTTGTTTTAGTAGTTAGTCCCTCGACTTATTGATCGATGTGTTATGTTACACTTAGAAGAATACATGGACTGTAAATGACATCAACCTATAGGGTGGCACTACAAAAGCTGCAATTTTAAATTTAAATTTAGTATTACAATCGTATACCACTGATGGTTAATTAATAGGTTATGTAGATGACGTATGTCCTTTTCATAAATATACGTTTGACTGCTAAAATATGGACACAAATTTTAAATTGTAGTTCTTGTTGCGCCACCCTATGAAATAATACCTTCGGTCAATGGAAATCGATAACGTGACATGATTCAAACTTTTTTTTGGAATAAATTGAACAATTTGGACTTGAAAAATATGTGGTTTCAGCAGGGTGGGGCTATTTGTCATACTATTGTTAAAACAATGGCTTTATTGCAGGAAAAGTTCTCCGACCACGTAATTTCTCGTTGTAGAAATGTAACTTGGCAGGGCCACGATCGTGTGATTTAACCCCTTTAGATTTTTTCTCTGGGGCTATGTTAAATCTCAAATGGACGCCAAGAATCCAAAAACCGTCGATGACCTTAAATCCAACATCACTCGTGTCATTGCACATATATGTATCCATTAATGTGAATACGTTATTGAAAATTTTGCTCAAAGAGTCGTCATCTATTGTATAACAGGAACCGAGGTAGCCATTTGGTCGATATCATTTTTCACACATATTTCCCATGTGCATTAATTACGAGTACATTGATACTAATAAACGTGACCATTAAAAAAAACTTGTTTTTTTTTATTGATTTCAAATTGTAGAGATTGTTATATATTATACAATATAATAAAGATTGATGTGATAAGTGTTGAATGTAAGTTAAATGAAGAATAGCACCCTAAGATGGTTTGGGCATATATGTTATAACGAATAAATATACAATATATAGACTAACAAAACACAGTTTCAGCACTTGAAACGAATTAAAAGACTAATAAAACAAATTTAAAGCGCAAATATGAGTGCAGGACATGATAAAGGAAGTCCAAGGAAAGTGTTATAGAGCCAAGTGAACGATGTTTTAAAGAATATGTAAAAGAAATCAAATATGTATGTAGCGAAGAAGTCTGGCGCTCGGTCCTCTCTACCTATCCCAATTGGGAAATGGTGTGTTATTATATGTATACAACTTTTCTTTAACTTAATAATTAAATTATTTTATTAATAAGTACAAGTATGTGACAACATTTAAGAAAGCTTGTAATGATTTACGCGAACTGTAAGTACATTCCTTGTCTCAAGTTAACCTCGATGGCATTCATAATTTTCTGTTAAATAAAGAAAATATGCATTTGAAAACTTAATTATTTTTTTCGTTATCGTCATTTTATCATACACCATGGCAATTTTTGTAATTACTTTTATATTACACTGTAAATAATGTAATTATTCGATTGACATATTGAAATATTAAAATAATTAACAAATTTTAAGGTTTGCGTTTAATTTAAATCACATAGGACTTGAAAATACGAGATTTATCAATTCACAGTCAACAAATTTAACACACCTATCAAGTTTTTATTCAATCTATTCAATTAACTTTGTTTATTTTTTTTTCATTAATTGAACGAAATTTGTAAACATAATGTTGAAAATCTTCCATCTAGCGAAAAATAAAGGAAACTCATTCAAAATCAGATTTTTCTCGTTGTTTAGTATTTATTTTATCCTCCAGAAAAATGGTTTGAATACTAGCTAAAATTTCAATGCGGGAAATGGGAAATATTATCTTTGAGTCGTCGCTAGATGGAAACACCTTACCCTGGATAACTCTATTCAGTTAGAATATCAAAATAGTTACAATTTTTTTAAAGATTAGTTTAATATAAATAATCAACGATATTTAAAGATATATGTAACAAAAATATGCTTTTATTAAAATAAATCTGTTTGCCGTAAGAAATAATATTTTAAAGTTATTTTTTCTTTACTCCTAAGGTTTCGCATTCGTCGGTATACAAAAAAGTTGTTACAAAATCGTGGGTACAAAAAAAAAGTCTACGAGTATTCAAATAAATTATTATTCACATTCTTCTTCTTTCGCTGAAGGTTTATTACATTGCGTCTCTAGATCACTCAAGACTACCAGAAACCTTGCCTTTCAAATAATATATGGTGTCTGATGAATATTTGGTCATTTTTGGCATTCACATGCTACATGTTAGATAAAGTAGCGCATCATTTGAAGTGCCGCTACCTTACCTTTGTTACATTACAGTCCATGTAAGCTTGCAGCCGACTTGACAACATTTTTACAGCCAGTACACTCTTGACATGTCTTTCTCCAGTTAGTAGCATCATCATTTATAGTACCACCAAATCATTGTAGTCTAGAACAGTGCTATTTAAACTATCACGTGGAGTGGGCTGGTATACTCGTATATTTTTAAGTCTTACCTAGAGACCAGCTTATTTTTTTGGATGGGGAGGGTATCAAAAAAAGTTTAATTAGATTCAAAGAAATATAAATGTATTATACATACTTCGACTTAACTTAAGTTATGGTCTACGGCAACAATGGTTATCGCCGGCCCGGGGACCAACAATCACCGAACCAGGGACCAGCGACGGTCCGCGAATCACCATTTGAGTAGAATTGGTCTAGAGAGTCCGTGTGTTAATTTTTATGAAATTTCTTCAAGGGCTGCTTTTATACCACTGACTCTTTCAGTTTGAGTTCTGTCCAGTCCAACTCAATCTTCTCAATTTTTCTATAACCATATTTTTTTACTTTCCCTTGTAGTTCGTCTTCCCTTGCTAAATTTTCTGCAGTCTTCTTACTGAATATATTTTACTGAACATATGTAGATGCGAGTAAGTATCTAATCTAATGCCCACAACCTTACTTATTTCGAATGTCGGGTGATTGAAGCATCTCATTTCCTGCAACTGGAGAACGTACCTAACTTTACATATCTGGGCAGTATTATGGCTTTAAACCCTTCTCTTGATGATGAACTGAAGGTTTGCACCCGGAGTGTATCAGCGGCTGTTGCTAAATTGAATGACAGAGTATTCTACAGCAGATACATATCCCAGTCTACAAGACCATTGTCCTCTCCACACTTATCTAACATATGTGTCTGGGACTTGGATTCTCTACAGAGGGCACATTCAAAGCCTTGAAATGCTCCCCCAGCCTTTCCTTCGTCAAATTCTTCGGATCTTCCACTTCGGATCATGTCACAAATGTTTCGGTCCCGCAACTCTCCAACTGTTAACCTACAGAGAGTATATTTGTAAAGGCAAAATTGCGGTGGACTTGGCATTTGATACGCATGGGCGATCATCGACTCCCAAAACGCGTCTTGTACGGGGAAGTGGTGGGCAGCGAAGAGTTGGTAGGCAGAGGAAGCGCTATTAGGACAGTCTGCGAGAGTCGGTGACTTTGTGCGGGGCGCCTGAGGGCTAAGGGTAGATGGCTCGGGACCGTGAGGGGTGGAGAGCCGTATGTTCTCGGGCTGATGACGTCTCAGCGGCTAGACGTTAAGAAAGAGTCAGCGCGCTGTGAATATGTGTTAGCATGGCCAGGTGGCTCAGCAGGATTCACATGTCTGTGACATTTGTGGGAGGGATTGCGCATCTAGGATCGCGCTGTTTTCTCACAGAAGAACACATTATCGACGTGGAAGAACAGTTTAAGAATAACGTTGGAGTGGCGAGAGGATCCTCGACTACCAGGCCCGGCAACGACGACGACTTATCTACATATGTTTAGAAGAAAATATTTGGTAAGAAAACCGTAAAAAACTTAGCAAGGGAAGACGAACTACAACGAAACCTTTGTAAATCTTCCGATTTGTGATAGTTTTGACTAGAAAAAAATTTAAAATACTTCTCAAGAAGGGCCGCCCTCAAATGCTCAATAAAGCTGCACACGCTACCCATATCTTCAATACCCTTAGATAGACAAAGGTCGCCTAAGTATATCAAAATACTCGAAAAAACGAACGTCAACCAAAAATAAAGATTATGAATTGATTTAATACTACGCAATATTATTTTTATTGTTATAATAACAAAATCAACACGTTTAAATGACGAAAAATACATTGTTATGAACTAAAATCAATTAAGAAAAATACTATAAAATGTCGTGCACATCTTGAGGAAAACAAAAAAAATGATAGTTTTTTATTGAAAGTTCAATAATTTGTAGGTAAGTTAGATTACCTGTAAGAAATAATAGAATTTTCATTCACCTGAATATACATACACATGTATGTGTTGTTTGCGTTTTTGAAACTGTAGAAAAATAACTTAAAGATCAAGCTTAATTAAGATAAAAAATATAATTAAATAAAAAAAAGTTGTAGAAACATAGGCCGCTGCAGAATTGAACCATTTTTTAAAGATTTAAATCTTAAAAATGTAACTTTGGACCAACGATGCTGATAAATCGCTATAAAAAAACTAAATTCAAATTCTTTGAGTAATATCCAACAATCATGATATTTTCTCGTTATTTTTTCCCCGTTCTCCAGCAGAAATGTGAAATCCTGAATAATTTAGAATTCACGTAAAAAATAAGTAGCAATTTTCGTTGAAACGCGAAGGCCTCCCAGCAAACAGCTGGGCGAGAGTCCTTTAACCCTGCTAAGAATATGCCATAAATCCAATTTTCAGGATTTTCATTGGCGTCATTCATAATAAGATAATTCCTTCGGCAGCAGCGGGTTGAATATTTTCTACGAGAAATATTATTGTGTAAAACGAAATTTCAACACAAAAGCTTTTAACCCTTTCTCATAGTTTATGCATGTAACAACTTGCAAAGCGTGTATTACATTTTGATTAAGAAATATGAAAAATCATAGACGTTGTATTTTATTGGGGGCTGAACATTTTTATTTTGTTAAAATATGTTAAATAAGATTTTTTACAGAGAATCGTTTAAATTCAATTTTTTTTTCACTTTTAATTTGAAGGATTTCTTTATAATGTTATAAAATGTTTAATTATTACTTATTTCAAAGCTATAATGATTATACTCGTATTGTAAATATCGAGTCAGTATAACGATGTTTGTTAAATTAAAGAAGTCAGAATCATAAAGGTTGCGTTTCATTTTTTTATAACACCCTCCGTGACCTATTTGTTAAAAAGCAAGTTTGAATCCTGTTGGAATATTTTTTTTTGTAAAAGAATGTCTAGTTTTAACTTAATGTTTTTTTATCACATTTCTGGTTGTTTGGAAGATATTGCCAAATGAAAATAAACCCACCAGATCATCTGTATGAAATGAAAGCATAATGCAAAACAATATAATATCAATTGAAATTTAAGCACCTATTTATCTTTTTGTCCTAATTTCTTTCCCATGGAGGGTTTGTATTATATTTCCATTGGTACAAAGCAAAATTCTCCTGGACAAAAATTGACTTAGAAATAAGTCTACACCAGTTGTATTGTAAGTGTTATACAGCCTCGTTTAAAATTTGAGAATTTTAATAAATGGCGCTATTTTGTTAGAAAAATAATATATAAAATTATTTTTATATATTGGGTGTTAACATACGTTGTGTCCGTTTTTTTTCCAAATGAAGAGAACAAGAGGACACAATAAAAAAAATTACAACAAATTTGTCAATAATGTATTCTCCTTCATTATTTAAAACTTCTTGCCAACGTTCTACAAGTTTTTCAATGCCTGTGCGATAAAAACCATCCGGTCTTGACTCGGGGAATTCGTCCAACCATGTCCGCAATTTGACGTCTTTGAAACGCAAACACCATTGACAAGCTGTCCTTTCATTCATAGCATCTTCACCGTACACTTCGCAAATATCGCGAGCAACTTTGGTAGCTTTATTCCCTCGATTGAACGCGAACAAAAGTATGTGTCGAAAATGCTCACTTTCGTCTACTTGACATTCCATTTTGAAGGCTTGTTATTAAATTAAATAATATATGTAACGTAAAAGCAAACACAATATATTGTAGAGCAGAAAATTTGCTTTTGAATGACATATAACCTTTACCATTTTATTTTACTTTTGGTGCTCATTTTTAAATTTGGAAAAAAACGGACACAACTTATGTTAACACCTAATATTTACTAACTGTAAAATGAAAAAAAAAATTGTCTAATTTCAAATATTGTACATATTTCATTATTCAAGTACGAGTTTGTGATACCCTAACGGTAGGACGATGTGCTTAATATTTTAACAGATTTTATTTGGCCATGAAAAGCACTTTAACAGAATTTTCGGATAAACTTTTTGGTTAATGCATACGATTTACTTATCTGGTATATCTTTTTTTAATTAAACTTTTCTTGTATACCTGGCGGCGTTGCTCAAAAGGCGCCGTTCTCTGACGTCATACCTATATATGCTAATGAGGCCTCCAACTCAAAGATACTTAGTTTAGAGCAAATTTATTAAAATCTAGTGAGTCAGAAAAGTTAAGAAATATATTGATTTTTGACTGAAAACAAAACAATTAAGATTATTTAAGCGCAGAAATGCGTATCTTTTAATTTGTATTGTAATATGGTTTTATTTTTTATTTTACTGCACTGTATTACATTTTCGTTGTATATGTTATGTTACAATGCAACATAGAGGACTTGCAGCTATGCTGTTATCCCTTCCGACCAAATTGAAATATGTTAAAGAGGTTTAAAGTGAAAATCAAACTTTTTATAAAATTGAGAATCAACGAGGATCAAACCCACAACCTCCGATTTAGAATACACTTGTCTAACTCGTTGATTTAATATAAACTTAAAAATATAATATATTTAATTGGTAGGTTGATTTATGAATATTGTAAGTGTATTTAAATATTGTAAGTGTATTTGATTTATGAATATTGTACGTGTATTTGATTTATGAACATTGTAAGTGTATTTAAAGCATTCTTCCTCGTCGTGTGCTCAATGCTGAGCATCATGATCTTCTGCTATGTCTCGAATTCGGCGCACCAACTCCATTCCATGTCTTCATCCCTCACGGTCCAGGGTCACGCTGAATGCAGCGGTTAAAAAATAATCCAGTTAACTACTTTATTTGATCGGTCCATTTCATAGGACACCTTCCTCTTTCTCACGTTTCCTCAACTGTCCTCGTGATGATCAGCTCTTCCAGGCTTTCATAATTCTCAACATGTCCTAAGTATATTTTGATTATTTTTCTACGGTGTCGAAAGTCTTTCGGTAATCACCAATTAATTATTGGATGGTAGACACGCTGGTGCGCCTTGCAGTTCACGGAGTATGAAGCATCTAGCTACAAACCACATCTCGAACGCATCTATCATATTTGGTTCCTTCGTTCCCATCGCTCTCTCCATACAGTGCTATGGCGAATACTGAAGGCTTAACAAGGCGGTCCCGCAACCCAAAGGGTTATACTTATTATATAACATAACACTTTTATTATATACAGTACAAGTAGAAATCGATCTCGCAACCCCAAGTTGAAAGATAAGCGTCTTACCAGCTAGTTTTCGGAGGTCAAGGCTGGAAAAAGGCTGTAATATATTGAAATAATGAAAAACTAACCGAAATACTCGTAGTGCTTTTTAAAAGAATACTGCATTTTTTTATAAACATAATATATACGAGTGTATAAAACCATAGTCGTTGATATCATTATACCTCCGAATACAAGGCACAAAACATTGGCTATGTCATTCGTGGTGAGTAAGTAGCAGAACACAATGTTTGAACCTTCATGAACACCAGACCACATACACGTATTTAATCTTTAATAAGAATTTCGAATGTAATGTGTCAAAACTATATATTTTCTAATACACGCATAAGCATTATGCAACCAAGAGATTCACTCACAATCTTTATCAAGACTGAACAATAGAATTTGAAATATCCAGTTAAGTTAATTAAAATTTCCATCATTTAATCTCAAACCCCTATCAATTAATCCTAGTAGAAAAGGAGCGAGACCTATAATCAATTGGATTAGGCAAAGCAGAACACGCTGCGACACCTTTTCCATATCGTGCTTTGTATCCGGAATAACCTCGATAATTGACTTACCACGTTGTTATCCTGTTTGGTATTAAGCTTTAACGTGCGTAACGAGATTATCTACAGCTTCCACGGTACTGT
Organism: Odontocerum albicorne; assembly: GCA_949825065.1. Classification (NCBI taxonomy): domain Eukaryota; kingdom Metazoa; phylum Arthropoda; class Insecta; order Trichoptera; family Odontoceridae; genus Odontocerum; species Odontocerum albicorne. Next base: position 44,643,028 of record OX463839.1, read on the forward strand.
TTGTGAATTATAGGTGATTTCCAATTGAAATAAATACCTTGTATTGCAACACTTTCATTATTTAAATAGATAACCTGGAGGGCTTATTACCTTGTGACAATCGAAACCAACGAGAAAGGTGTTTAAAGAATCTTTAATTAATTACCAAAATGGTGTTGTACCTTTGTGGCGAAAGGTCTGATCGGCAATTTAACCGTTTCCATTGGACCCCAGCTGGTGGATGTTGGCTGTAGAAGAATTGCAATGTGGCTTGAAACTGCTCTGGAGAACCTAGAACCTAGAGAACCTAGAAGCAGATTTTGATATTGGCTGGTTTGAGTATAAATGTTTTAGTGCCCCATTGTTTCCTATCACTACATACCGTTCGAGATTCCTCTTACCTCTTTCATCATCTGATAAAATACTATCTAATTAGCAGAATTCCTCAAGTTCAATCATTCATTATTCATCCATGTGTCGTATTTATTTTTCCTTTCACATTTTTCTATCACCAATAATTTGGATTTTGTAACGTTCATTCTCCAATATTTCTCTTTGCATCTCTCATACAATTCACTTATTAAACTCTGCAATTCATCTTCACTCTCCAAATAGTATAAAATTTTGATATAAAGATAATAAATTTAATAAAAAAGCAATAGCATCAGAAGAGACCACTAACTTAAGTAAATTAATCTTAAAATTGATTATGTATAACATACTATACATTGCATTCTGAATTTACTTTTTTCATAGGTATAAAAAGTATTAATAAATAAAATATAAAAATTTAAAAGACATCTCAGCTGATTTGCTGCTCTTGCTGACTTTTTTTGACATACACCGAAAAAAATACCTTTGAAATTATCATATACGCATATTTTATTTCAGTTAAAAAGTTTTGACTTTTCAACGTGATTTCATTAACATGAAAATGTTTTAATTTCAATATATGCTTTAAATATATGTTAAAAATATTACAGATTTCAAAGTTTATTTTCAAATATTTCGAGTTGGTGTTTATCAAAAAGTTTTAACATTGGATTGAAAAATAATTTCAGATTATAAAAAAATATTTCGTGAATGAATTCATCAAATTATTTTGTGTTAAAACGATATTAAAATACCATGAATAAATTATGAAGCCTATGCAAAATCGATCAATTTACATATGCTGATGAATTTTGAAATTTTAATACGTTTCTTTTGACCTGGATTTTGTAATGTTTATCTTTTGTAATTCTGAAAGCTTCCAAACTAAAATACAGTTTATCAAACTGTTACACTCCTCATCAAGTCTCACCTGGGTCTCATCTCTCATCCCCCTTATCATTTAGTCTCACCTGGGCCATCCTCCTTATCATTCAGTCTCACCTGGGTCATCCCTACTCATCCTTTAGTGGCACATGGATCATCTCAAGATCTATCTAGCAGTTCTGTTAAAATCTGTTTAAGCCAAGTCTTTTTATCTGCTAATTGCACCTTTTTTTTTTAGGTTTTTTCACTTGAAGTTTGTCTCCGTGGGTTGTTCTGAACCTTTTTATTTACCCGGTGGTAAAGAAGTTAACTATCGTTCAAAACTAAAATACATAAGAACAAACACACTTGATATTTACCAAACACGTGCTGTTATTACTATAATTGTTGGCGTCTGTAATTTAGTTGGCAAAACGCTAGACTTTCACTCAGAGGTTTCGGGTTCGATTTCTGAGTGTACCAACTAAAATTAAAAATTCAATCTGGTAAAAGACCTCGTTTGGTAACAATATTCATACGCGCTAGACGTATGTAAGTGTTATTGCCTCTTTACGTGCGGGGTAGTATTACCAATACGTGCAGTGAAGAACTGTGAGTTCCGCGCCAGTGGTTCTAAACCCGAAGAGATTTTAGAATCCCGATCACGGTCTTCAATATGTCGGAATCACCAGTTCGGATATGTTGAAATGTATCATACGAATGGATAAATGGCTGAAAGTAGATTTGTTTTTTTTTTACGTTTTATTAAATATACAGTTCATAGCACGGAATACGAATCTATAAAAAAATATCCCAATTCGATTTAGAGTTAAAGAAACAAAAGATGTCATCACACAGTACCGATATTCTGTAACCGATTGCATGTATTCACAATTTGTCTGAGAAGAACGTTTACTGCGTGTTTTATATCACAAAGAAAAAAAACTTTAGTTTTAAGCCTAGTTGATACATATTAAGTGTTGTATATGCGTTGTTGGACATATTTGTGTGTTGATAACGGTGTGTATATGCTTGTGGGTGAATTTGTGAACTATTATTTCATATGAAGCTAATAGCTGATTTTTTTTAAATTATATTTTATAATTATAGAATTTATTGAGATCCTCATGTTTTTGAGATATGTGCAAACTGTTCTGTTTAAAGGCAATTTTAACTAAGTTTATATAAATTGTAGAGAAAGCATATTTAAATATACATGCGGCGGACGTAGTCTAACGGTTAACATTCATGATAAGCTAGACGGGTTAGTCAGGGTGGATTAAGCACTAGGTTTTTCTATCGCTGCTTATGATTTTCTCTATCTCAACATCTTCCCAAAGAGTTCCCGTTTTTCTCTGTTGTTAAACTATCGACATTTTCTTCGAATTAACTTTCTGGTTCAGAACTATTCCAGAAGGCACATATTTCGCTGTTGCCACCATACGTGTTGGAAATACTATCGTGCGTGGACAAGCAATAAAACTCGCACACGTCTAGTGAATGCGAATTTATTTATCACACAAACTCAAACCAGACTGGGAACTTTTCATTATTTTTAAAGCCATTAGAAATTCGAATGGGAGTCAAATATTAAATTTACCAGGAATAGAATGTACTAGGTAAGTCCAGAAAGTAAGTGTACTGATTTTTTGTAGGTTACAATTTTTTTTATTTAAACAAAAATGGGAATGCGCGGGATGGTTCAGGACATCCCATGTATACGAGGCGAGCAGTTCCTTCGTGGCGTTGGCCGTGTGTGGTCTGGTATTGTCGTGCAGCAGGTAGACTCCCTTTGTCAGAATGCCTCTCCTCTTGTTCTGAATCGCCCTCTGCATTTTTTTTAGCGTCTCACAGTATCTTGCAGAGTTGATGGTCTCTCCTTGAGGCATATATTCAATTAAAATTATGCCTTGACAGTCCCAAAACAATTTCGTCAGTCACAATTGAAGGTCTTCCGCTCCTCTGATCATCATGCACAGACGTACGACCGTTTTTAAACTCGCGACACCACTTGTACACACTTGAACGATTCATAGCTTTATCACCATATGCAGTTTTCACCTCATTATAAACTTCAATCGGAGATTTTCCCTTCCAAACGAGATAACAGATGACGCCGCGTATTTCGCACTTGGCGGGAGATTGGATTTACATTTTTCCCGAAACGTGTTGTCGCGTCGACACTTCTCAACGTACTGACCTCGAATTGGTCTCGTTGTGGAGGGGAAGGGTCAGGCTACACGGAAGTGTAGCCAACATGTCGAAAATAAAATCCATCCGGTCGTGAGAGCCTCAGTACACTTACTTTCTGGATACGCCTCGTATATAGTTGGGAATTTAACAGGAGTAGAATATGTGAAGTTGGGAATGTTTATAGCTTACAGGAGACTTACATAAAGATCAACTTTAATAATCAACCCAGTCATTCCTCAAGTGTTGGCGGTACAAGTTGCAACAACACATATCTACTCTTCTTGGTCACTTGCTGTTTGTATGATAATGTACAGGCTTTCGCCAGTTATTCCCTTCACCTGATCATTGTTCTTCGTGTCACACTTCCGATTACCATCAACAACTTCAGGTTATCTGGCATCGAAGAATACGCTGGAAGCATATACAGTGCAGTCGTACCGTCACATTTTATTCGTGGAGAATGGAGACTTTCGTTTTTCTGGTGGTCCACGGAATTTTCAGCATCCGACGTCAACATTATATTTCAAAGAAATCTATTCTTGCACGTTCTTAGACTTACATTGTCTATCTTTCAGCTCCATACAAAAAAAAACTGAAAAAAAAAACTTGAGGTCGAGATATATTTGTTTCGGTACGATAGATTTTTTTTTTGGTATGTTTGGAGGCACAACATATGAATGAAGATCTGAAAAAAATTGTTAATAAATAAAAAGAGAAGATAAAGATATGGATTCGGTTAATATAAATATTCAACCCCCGAGGTGTTTCCATCAACCAGCTATTCTGTACTCGGAACTGAAAGTAGTAAAGCTATTCTGTACTCTGAACTGAAATGAAAACGCGTTTGAAGAAGTTGAAACCAGTACTGAAGCAATTCAATTTGAGATAATTGGATGCACCGACTACCGACAAGCTTCCTCTATAAATTTCGTGGAAACAGGAACTGAGAGCAAAACTACTAGACGTGGCAAATTAATTTAAACATGTTGAAATAATTTTGACTGACTTTGATCAAACGAAATTGTTTTTATTTTAAATCATATATATATGTAACTGTATATTTTAATGTGTTGGAGTATAATCTTCAAACGAATTGCTTTTATTTTTTATAATTTATTACTTAATATATTAAAGTGTATAAGATATAAATAATTTTTGACTAGCTGAATTTCATAATATCTTCGAGCAAAATTGTTTTAATATTTAATTATTACCTAATTGTTTTTATTTTTAAACATTTATGACATAATTATATATAACATCAGAAAAAATCAATCTTAAAAAAATGCATTTTTAATAGGTTTATTTTTAATTTTTAAATACACTTTAATACTCACCGTTTTAAATATTTTATCGTATAATTTGATTATGGGGAATTTTCTATTCATATTTATTTATGATTCTGTTATATGTACGAGTATATTCGTAAATTTCTATTCAAATATATGGTTTATTTTTAACTCAGATTTCTAATTTATTCGAAATCGTCTTATCCATCAAGCTTCAATATTTTTACCATTTCAATCAATCAACGTGTTACTATTTTTCAAACAGTTTAAGCTTCTTGTGTGTTGAAGTTCGAGAATTTTGTCATGTCAGAATAAAAAGCCTCTTCTTAAAATATAAATAAATTCAGGAAAGACGGATTATCCAAAACATTCTTTTTTTTTCAGAATGCACAAGAATTTAATCCAGCTGTCTTTAAAACACAGGCTGTATGTTTTCTCTTACAAGCTTTTATTTTTTCCGTTATCTAGGGACAGAAAAACACAAAGATTTTTTAAAGTTTATTTTTGTATTGTCAAGCAGTGTCATTGTACACAGTACGACCTGGCGAGTTTTTTTGCCATGTAACAATCTCTTCCAACAAACTGTTAAGGTATTAAACAAGTCTCAAGGAAAACTATTGAGGAATCTTTTGTTTTTAAATTACGGTTACCAACTGTGTAGCGATGGACATCTTAACAACTAGAAAGCGGAAGTTAATCTTGATTCAAAATTTTAAAGTGATGCTCAGAAAGGTCTTTAGGTGTTCTAATGTATCTAAAGGCGCAATTCCACTGAAGCAACACTGAACGACATGAGACATACGACATGTTTCCTAGTGTGGCCTGTTCCTAAAGTGTGCGACTATGTGCCACAAATTTTAACAATGTAGCATGCGGATTTTGACAACCCGAGTCGCATGCGCTTTGTCGTCAATACGTGTAGCATGCGTTTTAAACAATTCCATTGAGGCAACGTCAGTTTGGTACATTAATGTCTTTACAAACAATCGCGGTGGCTGCACATTTGGTAATAGTTTTGAATCGTGAAGTGAATTATATGTTGGTAGTCAAGAAGCTCAGAATGATTTTTTATAAGAAATTGGTTGCTGACGATGAAGCTTTATTTCGAAATTATGTTTTATATGTATTTATTAAAAAAAAACTAACCTCAAAGTCATCCTCATCACCGACAGCTGTTGACAATGTTAATCTAGTCTGATCGACGTCCAATAAAAAACTTAAAGGTTCAAATGCAAACCATTTCCCTTTTTTTGCTAGGAGATGAACCACTCTTTTTTTATTGTAATTTTTTTCGCTCACGATGAAAAGCTGAACGCAAATTCTTAATTTTTTTTCCACATCGATTACAGTACAATCGTATTTACTCGCTAACTACTTCACTTTATCCTTTTTTATCCTGTTGTCTTTATAATTACTAATTTTATTATTCCATAACTCTGGTGAATTATGATGATCTTCAATAAACAAGGTTGTTTTATCAATATTCCACTCCATGTAGCACGCTACAAAACGCACCGATCCGCTGACTTTCGGATAGCGGCGACATTGTTCGACATGTCAAAATATGTCGAGAGGTGACGCATGCGCCCCGGCAACAACAATCAACATGTAGCATGCCACAAAGATACTTGCTTCTTGTCGCTTCGTGTTCCTTTGATTTAAAGACTGTGTGTAGCATGGGTCAATGCCGCATGCTACATGTTGCCTAAATGTTACCTCAGTGGAATTGCGCCTTAATATACGGATGTTCTTTCAACCGCATTATATTGTATTTTAAAAATTAATTTTGTTACCTTACTATGACATCGTACATTTTAAGAGTTATTGGAACCACATTTTTCGCACTTGAGACATGGAACTAAAATAACCTTAACTGAGAGCGTTAAGTAGTTAAGGAACGGTTTAAAAAAATAAATGTTAAAAATTAAAATATTCTAATTCTTTTATATACAATATATAAGTATAAACTAGATAAATAACAGCAGTCAATGAACGGACAAAAAAAACGGAACTAAAGTGAAAGCAGATAATTGACATATTTCAGTTTGTTAGATATACCAAATTAAGCGTAACTAAAAAGTTCATACGTTTAAATAAAAACAAAGGAATATTTGTTTGTTTGGTTGAATAATCACAGTAAAATTTCCATTAACTTTTTTTCTTACTAAATATCAGACATAATATTGTCTCACGTATTTTCAATAATGTCCATCACGTTTCTAACCTTTTGAGCTACCACGTTTTTTTACGATTTTCATTTCAACCTTTGCAACTGTATAATATATTTCAGTGTCCTGATTACTTGTTTCATAATTTTCATTTCATATGTTCTTATAACTTCAAGATTGTTGTTCATTACTTCAAATCATTAATAGTATGTGTAAGATATAAATACTTTTCATGCACTTTTTTACATATAATTTGGTTGTATTACTAATTCAGTGATTTTAACAAATAATATAATATGTTGTTCGAAAAATTGTTTCATATTACTTGGACAAATTTTGGTTGTATGAAAATGAGTTTTAGGAATTAAAGTAAAGAAAACATTTTTTAAACCTTGAATTTGAATCTTAAACCTTGACTCTGACTAATGATAAATACCAAGGAAGTTGATTTATTTGATGTAAAAAAACCTGTGTGCCTAGTTGATGAGACGTTTGCCTTCAACGAGAGGGGTTCAGATTCAATTCCCAATAGTACAAAAAAAAATCTGGTTTAATAGATTGTCAGATGACAATATTTAAAGGTATTTGATGTGTACGTGTGCTTTTAATTACTATAGTTTATAATTTTATTAAAGCTTTAAGGTTAATAGTGAGAAATGTTGAAAAATAATAAATGATTAGTATTGTTTTGAATGACGCATTAGTTTTCCATTTGCACCCATCATCATCTCGACCACGAAGTATTCTTTTTAATGTAGAGAGATAAAATGTATTTCCCACTATTTTTTCCCCTCGCACATTTCTCTTTTGCTCCATACACTTTACTTTTCATGTTAACTCTCCTCTTTTTAAAACTTTTCCCTCTTTCGTCTTTAAACACTTTCCTTTATTTTAAAATTTCTCGTAACTTCTGTACCATCTGAAGAAATTTATTCAAAGATATTTTGATGCCATTTTTTATACTTGGTTAAACCATATGACATATCTTTACGTCATATAATATTTTTTATAGAAATTAGCAATTCGATGCAATTTATAGTGATACGTGTTCATAGGTAGTCCGTCAAATCTTGCACAAATTCGATAAGACTTTTTCTGCTTTTTTTTAATTTGGAACTCTTTGTTTTCTTCTATTATTTCGAAAAAACTAATTTTGCTGCCAAATTTGGATTTATTCCACAAGACACGATTATGCTGTCAAGGGAGATGCTGTACCTCTAAAAGTAAAATACAAATAAGGGTTGATCCTTGTTCCACGTGAAGCGGTCTCGAGAGGACACGCTGGCGGAGGGGGCGGGTCGATACGGCCTTGGCCCCCCACTGGCCCACCCACTACCTCCGCTTCACCCAGTTTCTCCCACTCAGCTCAGTTCGCTACTCAAACGGATTGCTTGTCTATAGAAAATTGTTGTAATATTATTATATCCCTATTAATAAAATGCTTTCATATCATCATCATCATTGTCAACCAGGGTCGATCCACTGCTGGATGAAGGTCTCCCCAAGTTGACTCCAAATAGTTCGGTTTTTGCTCGTTGATGCCATGTAATGCTGCCATGCTTCCTGATTTCGTCTATCCAGCGTACCTTTGGTCTTCTTCTGGGCATCTTTATGCCTCTTGGGTACTATTGGATTATTTCGGATGGCCGTCGGGAGTTTGACAACTATGTGTTTTACCGAAGATCCATTAACCGGATATGTCACTTCGATCAATCGTGAGCTCGTATGGTTAAGCCATACAACCCCAATCTAAATATTTAGCCAGAGAACTCAAACTACACGCCGAACGAGCTGAATCATACTCGTATGTCAAGAACTCAAATTACTTCATCAACAACACCATCTGAACAAGGAGGATATTTTGGTTAGTTTTGATGTCATATAACTATTTACCAACGTTCCTGTAGATGAGGTCCTGAAAATACTTAAAACCAAATTAGATATACCAAAAAACATAATAGATCGTGGAGCACTGCTTAAACAATACATTATTCGCATTCAATGGAGAAATATACAAACAGTTTCACGGTATGCCTACGCACTAGTCATTATTTCCTATTCTGAGCAATATCCTTATAACACACCTCGAAGAAGAAGCATTAAAAGAAGCCACCTTCAACCGTATAAAATAGTTTAGATATGTAAACGACATAAACGTAATATGACCCCATTGAAAATAAAAAATTGACCCCTTTTTAGGTTACCTAAAGTTTAGACGCCCAACGATCAAATTTACAATGGAAATGGAAAAAAAACGGTTCCCTTCTATTTCTAGACAGCTTAATAAACATAACAAAAGAAGGAACTCTCTCATGTACAGTTTACCATAAGAACACCTATTCCTCTAGATACCTAAATGCAAAATCTTACCATCATTCCGATCAACTCGCCTCCGATGCTAAAACTTTATTACTCGCTCCAGGACTCTTTCATAGAGAAAAATAAATGTGAAACCCTGTCAGCAAACGGTTACTCAAGAAAAATAATAGATAGTGCACCCAAGCCCTCAATTTCCAAAAGTCTTCTTCCACAAGCCCGAAAAAACGGAAAAATCCAATAACTCCACGAAAGGAGTAACTGACAGGATAGACAGACACCTTCAAAAATACCAAATACATTCAAACAGTATACGTGTACAAAAGCCAGAGTAAAATATCTTTACTACTTCCCTCCGTGAAATATGTCATCCCTTTTGAGTCACAAGGCATATATGAGATCCCTTGCGGCTCATGCAATCAAGTATATGTGGGAAAAACCAACAGAAAAATCTCTACACGTGTGGCTGAGCACTTTCTCGATGTGAAACAGAAAAAATACACTTCATCAATAACTCTACATATAGTATACTAAATGAAGGGTATAAAATAGACTGAAAAAAACTAAAAACAGTAGCTAAACTAAATCGAATTTATCGAGAATTGATAGAAATAGGCAAAAGAAAGCCTTCTTTATACAGATTACCAGCAGCCTGGAAAATTATTTTACCACAGTACAAAAATAATAAAATAATCTCTACAGAACTGAATACATCCCTGCCTATGATACAACTGGGCAGGTGTTCACACTGATGCCTCACCATTTCTAGCTACCCATGGATTTTTCTTGCTATAGTCCCACTCTCTAACTGATAAGGTTTGATTATTCTTTTGATAAGATACATACGAGAATATCCACTAGTATCTTGACTGTCTGAATAAATAAGCAAGTCAAATACATCTTCATCTTGTTCTGGAACAGGTAAATGAAGCTCTTCAAACCCCTTGAGAATTCACAAAGCGAACAGTTCTCTACGATGTTACACTTGGTAATTTTCAATTTGACACTAAGAGATTCTACTTCTCTGAGAACGTATCTTAAACTAACATCTCAGGTATATCCATAGCTCTTTGTGAACAAATAGCAAACTGAGATATATGCGAGTAAAGCGGTTTATTAAAAAATCTTTTTGTTATCATGGGTAAACTAAATGATCGATTTTTTTTTCAAAAATAAAATATCGAAGCTGTATACTACTTTAGACATTTGTACTGCTCATGTTCATTAGACATGATGCTTCTTTTATTGTATATAACATATTTTATTACAGCTTTTATTTTATTGATTCATTATTTAAAAAAAAAATTGATTTCTACATCGACTGTGGATAGAATTAGTATATAAATACCACGTGTATAAAACTATACATATCGTTTGGAAAATTCATCCAAATTTTTGATCACGACTAACACCCATATTACTTTTATTTACACATATAATATTATATATGGCACATAAAACAAGAAATATAGATTCCAACCTTTTTATAGGCCTTGGCGCATAGTTCCCTTAAATATATGGGCTGCTATAATATAGATACATTTATATATCGTATCATACGTCACACAGCGCACTTTATTTTCGAACAAATTTTGCATGCAAAATACTAATACACTTATGTATGTTTTTTTTAAATGTATTTTATATTTTCAAACAAATCCGTCTGGCGAATTTATTATTTAAAAACAATTACTTCCTATCAACTAGCTTATAACTTTGTCACAATCAAAGTAAAATAAAATTATAGTCGAATAAAACTTGTAAAATTAAAACACGTGATCAATCTGATGGAAAATAGATATAAATTTGAATTCTTTATGATTCAGGAAAGATTTTGAGAAAACGTGCGTTTTTTAGTTATTTATTTAAAATGAACAACTTAGTACCATTTAATAAAAATAAATTTATGTCTTATTCTTATTTTACTTAATTTTTTAACAATTAATACAAAGACACATACGATATACCATTATAGCTTCTTTGAAGTGCAATTTCACTTGATTGAACCATGGAAGGAAATAAAAAATATGGGAATATCAAGAAAATTAAAAAGAACTTCTTTTTAACAGTTTCATTTATTTAAAAGTCCCCATTTATTGTATTGCAATATTATAGTATTATTAAGACAGATTTGCGGAGGATATGTGGACCAGTACAGAAAGATGAATCATGGCGCATCCGATATAACCAGGAATTTTATACCTTCTTCTATGAACAACCTATATTTTCATTTATTACGTTCAGAATACCTCGTTAGGTGGATGGGGAATGGATAATGGCCGACCGTCAAGAAGTATTTTGGACAGCAGACCTGAAAACCCAAAATCTGTAGGAAGACCGCAATTTTGATGGATGAACGGTATTACTTAGGATGCAAGAAAAGCCGGGAACCAGAGTAACAAATTAGAGAAGTCTGGAACTGGATAGAAGAGAGTGAAAATGTTCTTGGAGGGGGCTTAGGGCCTACCTAAAGACAGGGATGATGATGACCCTCTTTTTGAATCTCTCTTCATTTGAGATCATGTTGATTCATTTTTATCATGAATTCGGTAAATATTTATTATAGATTTTTTTTTAATATAATCACATTCAAATAGTAAAATTTCATTTATTCGAAAAACTAATCTAGAAAATAATTTTTATTTATATTAGGATATTTTTATTTATATTATTGATAGTTTGGGATGTTTTGAAACTAATTTCGTACTTTAAGATCAAATTGAAACGCAAAATTGCACTAATGCTTGTGAACGGTGATTTTCGATATTTTCGATATTCGACAATAACCGGCCCTCTACGTATTGTAGAAGGCCGGTTATTTTCGATCACAGCTTTGGTTTGGTCATCAGCGGTAATCGTCCTTCCAGAGCGGACACCATTTTCGAGTGTCGTATTCATATCACGTTTTTTTAAATCACACATGAACTGCATCATCGCCACACGCTGTAGATAACTTTTTTGGTTTGTGTCGCATTCTTCCTTTGCAGTAGTAAAGAAGCGTGAAGCATCGAAAAAAAAACGTGTTTTGTTTTATTTTCAAAATGACGCTAAAAATAACGCTCAATCAATTTGGATATATAATACAAAAGCCGAAAAATAAAGAACTAAACTTAACTATTACCTTTTATAATAATATACTTTTAGTACATTTGAAATGAAGTTAGCAACAAATATTTTATCCTTATGACATCTATCCGAGAAATACAAAACTACTTTCCGGACAATGTATCATAGTTATATTTTTTCGAGGGCGTGTTCAGTGCAATCATTTGAAAATAACACTTGTTTTTATTTTATCGTTTGGTGTGATGCCATAAAAAATAAAACAAATCTTCAAAGTCAAGGCATTCAACACCAAAAACAAATAAAGATAATTTGTTAAAAAAATGCAACTAAAGAGAAAAGCTATAAATGCGTATGATTATCAAATTGTTTTAACATAATGTTAAAACAAAACTAGTGCTATAAAGCAAAGAATGTGCTAAGGTTGTCACCCTGTTCCTCCTTTTCCTGCCATAGCATGCTATCCATACAACTCGCGAATCATTAGATAGGCCGTCCTCCGCGAACTCCCTTCCCGCATTTAATAACTATTTCATTACAAATTTCCTGAACTCAGAACCTGAAAGAAATGGTTTGTGACTATACAGTTTTCTTACGAAGAGGAATCAATAAAGAAATGTGACCTTACATTTTAATGTTAAATGAATGTTCAACCAGAAAGAAAAAAATGTATTGATAAACATTTCATTCACTATAAGATATTTTGCAGTTTAAATTTGTATCTAACATACCATATACGAGTATCTAGATCATGTTAAACTCTAATAATTTATTCATCGAGGTAAGCATTTTATATTTAAGGTTATCATGTTAAACTCTTTCAATTTATTATTCAAGGTAATCAAGTTATATTTAAGGTAACCATGTTAAATTTATGATAATCATGTTAAACTTTTTCCATTTTTTATCCTAACAACCTGTCTTCTCAAGAAAAATTTTTCTTTTTAACGAGGTTCTTGGTTAAAAATTATTTGATAAATATAAGGTTTAACACACGTTGTTAAGTAATGGAAGCCTGAAATAAAATCAATCAAACATTTCGCAAGAAAGAGTTTATCACAATGAAAATGGAGAGAATGTTTGTAAAAAAGGATGTTTTTTTGTTAACAATGGCTACATTGCCTTTTTACGACAGAAAAATAAATAATATACGAAATACTTGAAGAAGAAGTGTATCTTGATCCGTTAAAAGAGATTTTTTTAAATAAATAATTCGTATTGAGTAACCACGCAGCACATTTTGAGTTTTATTGAGATCGTATAAAAAATATTATTTCAGATCTTTAAAAATCATATTTTGTTTTAAATTTATTTAAACTGAGAAGCTATGTGGTGTGTCGATGAATAATATAATAAAACATTTAGTTGTTAAAAAGAGTTTATCACGATGAAAATGGAGAGAATGTTTGTAAAAAAAGATGTTTCGTGTTATCAATGGTTCCATTGCCTATTTACGACAGAGAAATAAATGATATCCGAAATACTTGAAGAAGTGTATCTTGATCCATTAAAAGAGATATTTTTAAATAAATAATTCGTATTGAGTGACCACGCAGCATATTTTGAGTTGCATTGAGATCATAAAAAATATTATTTCCGATCTTTAAGAATATTATTTTTGTTTTAAATATATGTATACTGAGAAGCTATGTGGTGTGTCGATGAATCACATACTAAAAAAATATTGTTATAGATGAATTTGGACAGATTAGAGACCCTAGAAATATCCAAGTCAGTGCATTGAGTTGAACATCTGGCAAACAGATATCTCAAGATCTAACCGCTGCTTGTTGAAATTGTCTCGTGCCTCCCTCCACCCACAATTCCCAACCAGATACCGTTAGAAGCGTATATGTCGGTATCAATTTGAACATAATTCTGTCTTGTTTGTGCTTCCTTGACGATGATGTGAAAGCCTTAAAAACAATAGGGTTATACCGTTATATAAATTATAATAAACAGTGTTTGATTAAACAAATTACGATGAATTTGAGCTGAAAACTTATGTATGAAGTGTGAAAAAGTGCACGTTGAAGTAACTTCGACATTTTGAACAGATATGTAGCAAAAAATTTACTAAACAAATTTAGTTGGACTGAGTGAATGTACTTTTTATAGAACGAAAGGTCAGGAATAAAACAAACGGAGGATGCGAGTATGAGAAAATATATGAATATGTATAAGGTGAATAGAATATGTCATGATACGAATGCTTAGGGCTGTATCCTCTCTGCCTACACTAACAGGGAAATTGTGTTATTTTGTATGTATTCGTATTTCGGAGAAATAATTGAACGTTTGTTTGCAAAAAGGAACTTACGACAAAAATATTGCTCAATCTCGCATGTGCAAAAATATCGTCAGTAAAATGAGTATTTCTTAGAATATTTCTGTCTCAATATTATCTTTATTATCGATCATATGCACTCATCATTGACGATTATTTCGTATTTATAGTTTTCATTTTTACATATTTTACTTGTGAACTGAACACAAACTTCCTTTGTGTTTATATTGAACAATTGTAAAGGTGTGTGTGTACCAAGAACGGTGTTGTGGCAGAATAAAATATACTGAAAAGCGAACGAAATTTCAAGGAATATGCCATTTATGAATATTTAATTCAGTCAAATGAGTTGCTATATATGTTAGAATACCTGTATGCTTCACGCGTATCACACAAATATTCAACATGCAAAATAAAATTGCCTTTCTTTTAAATATACTTTATAAAACCTTATTCTCCTTTACGTGATATCTTTCACGTGTTAGAAGAATTTCGACAAAAAGGTTTCTTGATAATTTATGTTGTGTTCTTTATAAAATATCTACCTTTATTACACTAAAGAAAAATCAAGTTGTTGAAAAAACATAGGAAATTTAATATACTCGTATATGTATAAATCATAAAAGAAAGGAAAAGCAAAGGGGTTAGCGCAGAGAGCTTAGGACATTAAGAAAATAGATTTTTATGAGTGATATAATACATTTTTAATAATCTCGTGAACTGTGGTCAAGTGAAATGGACCACATTTGAAGATGTGTGAAATTTGGAGATATGTCTGTGTTACTTGGCTGGTGACATTTTTAATTAATTAAATTTTCTAGAAGATATTCTGCCTTCTCAATTAACGTTATCAACTTTCCATTGCTCGCTGGAAACACTTAAATTTGGGTGGAAAGTCATTGCAAAGATTGTTTAATTAATCCAACATTTTTTTTGTAATGTGGTCTTGGTAATACTTTTCAAAAGTAAATATTAAAATTGATTACATTTCTCAGCAGGTACCAAGGTAATTTAAGGTATTATAGAGTGTAAAAAAATTACATTATATTATACAAAAAAAGACAAACCTTATATGGAATGAATTTTGAGAAATAAAAATTATTGGCTTTTTACTTACTACGTATTGTAATACTCAATACATTTCAAATAAAGCTAAAATCGGATTGCATTCTGAGAAATATTTTTATTTTCTTTACCTTATTATTTTCTTCCGCACTCTTTTTCAAATTGTATATATGATTTTTACAAAAAAAGTCTCTAAATGGATTCTCCGGAAATTGTATACAAAATACGGTAATAATTTTGCCATCTTCATAATATCCTCTGTTTTCTCAGAAATTTGTCGATTAAGGTGTATTTCCTTTATTCCTATAAATAATTTACTTATTTTTGTTATCTTTTATGAACAAGATTAGGAATTTATATTTGTAAACAAAAAAAAAATCAAGTAATTTATACAAAATATTTTTTGACGTTGTGTTCTTTGTTTAACCTCCGTATTTACTGTAAAATATAACATTGTTAAAAGAGTTTCCTATATCGTATTCTACAAAGTATTTTTTACAAATTTCATCTGAACAATTTTAAGAATAAAATTCTATTTTATTATTTATTTAGTATGGAATAGATAGAAAAAAGTACAAATTGAATGATATAACACAAAATATTAATCAATAAATATAAATTTGCACTTTTAATATACTCGTACCTTAATATTTTATTTTACTAAACGGAATTGTGTCGACTAAAGAACTCAATTTTTATTATTTAAATTAAAAATAATAAAACGTGATATTGTTCGAAATTTTGAAAGCCCTACTCTACTGCAATAATGCATCTAGGATATACATATTAGGTGTTCTCAATGAATATCATCAAAGTTCACTTATAAGGAACACCTGAATTTTGGTTAATAGCACTATAAAAATGCTGATTTAAAGTTCTATTAATTTGTGAATAAATATTTCGGCTTACTAGGCCATTATCAATAACGATTTTGGATAGTGACCTATCAAACCGAAAAGATCATCCAAACATTGGACATAAATAAATAATTTAAAATCAGTTTTTGATTTGTAGTTAAATAAATAAAGTTTAGACCAAATACTGAAAAACACTTGTCTTAACAAAGTTTGAGTGAACCAATAATTAAAGGTTTAAAACAAAATATATTTTATACTTAACCATAAAAAGGTCTTTCAAGAACTGAACTTCCCTGCTTTAATGACATCGTATGTTGATAAACACATACCAACATAAAAATATTTATACCAAAACGTTTTACCATGTGTAATTGAAAATCTAAAAGCGAAGTTTTTCATTAAATGATTCATGTATTGTATATTAATATTATGAATATTTATGAGGTATGTTTTTTATTGAAAAAAACAGTATTTCCTATCATGATTTTCATTGTTCCTTTGTATTTATGATGGTTGTATTTTCAGAACACATGTAGATATATTTAATGTAGCAATTAGTAATGATTTTGTTTTGTCGTTTACAAGTTCAGTTTTCTGCCCATTCTTAAAATTTGGGAATGTGATTCAGTATGTTCACCGTTTTTAGGATATAAGAGAGACGATCTGAATTTTATTAGATAATTTAAGTAGATCTTTGGATTTTCTTAGTGATCTTCCATATTTCATGGTTCTTTTACGATCTCTCTGGTATTTGTATCTTGATTATGATTTTGAGCAGGAAGTTAAAGTATTGATATATATTAGGTAGACCGAGCAGAAATAAAAAAAATCAATCAATTACAAATAAAATATCTACAAAACAATGACTAATTGTTGACAGTATATGTCGGCAGTAATTGTTTCGCCTGGTTTCAGTAGTGCTAAGTAAATAGCTTCGGCGCTATCCCACCACACACAAACAAGTACCTTTTTTTACCGTTAGAGACGGTTTTGGAGTAGGAATAGCTACCTGACCTGGTGAAAGCCATAGTTTTTTCGTGTATAATTATTGTATAGAACCCATTTTTCGTCACAGGTAACGATTCGTCGTAAAAAGGGTTCAGATTCATGCTGGATAAAAAAGCCGCACAGATAGTACGTTGCTGTTCTAGTGCATTTAATGATAATTCATGAGGAATCCAAATTCATTGTCTGTAACTTTTTCCTATGCGATGAAGGTGATTCGGTATAGTTGACGATGAGCAGCTAAGCTTACTTAATAATTCTGAGATGGATTGTCTAGGATCAGACTCCACTAAAGATGTCAGATCATCATCATGTTTTTATAAAGGTCTTCTCGTTTTAGGAGCATATTTGAGGTTCCTATCACCATTTTTTTTTATGCACCTATGACACTTATCAAGTGTCAATACATCTCCACCTGTTTCGTTAATTTTCTGCGTCGCTTTTTTCGCTTTCATTTTTTGATCAAACAAAAATATCATACAATGACGGAAATGTTCTTCATCAATTGTTGGTCTTAACATTGTTTGTTTAAATAACGGAAAAAAATAACACGAAAACAACAAATTTACAAGTCTTTATTCACTAGCAACAAAAAATACGTGTTCACTGCACTGTGTCTCAACAAAAACTGACTGTAAAATAGGGTGTCAAAATATTTTGATTTCTTCTCGGTACCCCTAATATAATATATGTATAGTCATTTCTTAACAGTCCCTTTAAATATTTTCTCCACTGACAACATCAATGGTCAGGAAGCTGATTTAAATTTATTATTCACCAGGGGATTTCAGATTTGTCTTTAGACAGGGACCAAAAAAAATCCTGTTTATCCCAAATATATTATAAGAGTAGAATTCTTATTTTGGCAAGGGTGAAAGGAAAGTATGTTCGAGAGCCACAGTCGATTTGCCAAAGTTCAATAAGTTTTACAAGAAATCAAACTTGCTTTTTACTTTTTGTTACTGAACGATTTTCGAGGGAAATAAAATCTAATACAATTTCTTTGCATACATGTTGTGTAGTATTTTATATATATGGTGACCAAAATATCATCATTTAAAAAGCAAACTATTAAATCTCATTTTACGTAAATTTACAGCTGACCAAGTTTTAGATATTCTTTGAATTTAAACATCTATCACTAATATAATATATCCGCTAGTAAGTAAGACAACTTTCATGGCCTAGTTGGTAAGAAGCTTGACTATCATTCAGGAGCTTTCGATTCGATTCTCAATGGTAATAATAAGAGTTCGTTTGGTAACAACACTCACATGAGCTTATTGCTTGCAAGTATCGTTTCCTCAGATGCGAAAGTATTGCTCACATGTGGCATTACGAACGAGTTCCGTGAAAGTTCGATTAATGGGCAAGGACAATATTGTATCTTGACCACGCTCTTCAATATACGAGTATTTGGATCACCAATCCGGATTAGTAGATGGATACTATAAAAAATAATGGTTGAACGACATATATTGATTTAACAATTTTTTTCTTTATTTCCTGTATTGACTCAAGCTCGAATCGAGTTCCCATCCAATGTCATCTAAATGGGATTTTTGAAATACATATTTTTAAAATCCACACACTTTTCAAACAGGTAAATTCTTATTGAAAATGTTTCTTCAATGCTCTAGTAAGTTTTGAAAAATTATTATAAGGTAGCCTCCATGATGTAGTATTTTAAACGTTTCCAGTCTAGTTTTCTTGTAAGACTTCCTTGACATATTTTTGGTTGGTTAAAAGAGATTGCCGCATGAAAATAAACTATTCTGAAAATATTCTTCATAGCAACCCCAATATCTTTAAAAGTTGTTTGTACCCATTTCCATTGGTTTCAATTATTAAAAAAAATCTAATCTTGTTCTCGTTAAAGGCGGCTGTTGTATTATATGCAACGAAAGTGTAATAAAATATAAACTATATTTTTCAGAATTTCTCTTAACATTTATACTAATACTAATTAATATTTCAAGTATTTATGTTATGTTAAGTTGTGGTTACATACAAACATAATTTATCTTCATATAAATACTTTTAATTAATATTCAAAGTTTGTATGTTAAGGTGTGATTACACTTAAACATTATAACTCTTTACATAAAGACAACGATTGATAATTTTTGAAATCATTTTTTTTTCTTTTGTTAAGTTGTGGTTAATGTTTTTTTTACGATTTTTGCATTGACTATAGTACTTAAAAAGTTTTTCACTATTTTTAAAATTGAAAAGAACACCTTGAAAAACGTGGTTTAGCCAAATAAATCTAGAAAACGGAAGAGTGACAAACCTTTGACAAACCGTTCTAGAAAACGGAAGAGTGACAAACCTTTATAACAGGATATTACGCATGGCGAGGTGTGTGAACGTGACATAAGCGAAAGATGTGTGCTAGGATAGAATGAAGTGGAGATCTGTTCTCTCTGCCTACCTCAATAAGGACTTGATATGAACGTGATGATGATGATTGTTATTATTTAAAAAAATGAACCTAAACGTTATAAAATATAGTCACCATATTCCTTCGTGAGTTTTCAATCTCATTTACATACTTCGCAAACTTTATGAACACAATTCAGGACGAAAATAATTCTAATAAAAACAAAATTATTTTCACCAATGACAATTTGTAAAAGGAGACGAAGGAATAAGTGTGAAAGTTTACTGTTTTTCTCCGAAAATTATTTGTTTTTTCCTCGTGAATAAAAGCAATTCTCCTCGGGTGAAATCGACAATAATACAATACGACAATTTTTAAATTTTTTGCTAAAAGAACAACGGCTCGTAATAACGGTCATTATTTATAATAAGGTATTCATTTTGCAGACCATTTTGTTTTGAATAAATTAACGAATAGAAAAATGAATATGCAATGCTGATGTATTAAGTAAGATAAAGCATAACATTGAGATGGTTTGGGCACGTCAAACTAATGAACGAAGAAAGACTAACTAAATAAACATACATTGCAAATATGAGTGGAAGGCGTGATAGAGATACATCAAGGAAAGTATGGATAGATTTAGTGAATAATATTTTCAAATAAAGAAATGTAAGAAGTCAGATAAATCGTAGAATTGTGTGAGAGTATGTATGGATGTCGAATAAGCGAAATTTATTTATCGAGATATGCAAATTTGGTGTCCTGTCTTAAGAAACAGCGTGGTGGCATGTATGGTATGTATGTAAGGCTTGCGAGTATTTCTGAAACAAATTTCTATTTCCTGATTGTATCCAAAAACATTATAAAAACGGCTCTTTTCTGGTAAAAGAGTTCGTTTGGTTACAATACTTGTACGCGCCAAGCACGTGTACGAGTGCTGTCGCCTCTTCATCGGCACAAGTACAACACGTCCAAATACGAATCATAACCTACGTGCCTACTCTATTGGTTCCAAACCTGTAAGCTCGATTACTAAGGCCAATGACAGTGTTGTCAACAGGCAATGCTCTTCAATACGTCCATATCACCAATTCTGATATGTTTAAATGTACCATACGACATAAGAAAAATAAAGGTTATTATTTAAGTTTCGTTCAGAGCTTTTTTCCCATACATAAATTTATTTAGGCAATAGTATATGGGGTGACATTACAAGACAGAATACGGAAGTGAGTGATTAGGGATGAATGTTAACTTAAGGCTCATGTATTAAGTAAGATGAAGAAGAGCACTCTGATATGGTTTGAAGATGGAGAATAAATAAATGAAGAAACACTAATTACACAAATGTACACTGATAATGTAAGTGAAATGCGTAGTAGAGGAAGCCCTTAGATATAATCGATGTATCAACATTAAGGCACTAATCTTTATTTTAAAGATTATAAATTTGACTTTTCAAGAGAATTAGAAATGAAATTAATTTCAAAGGTGCCTTCAATTTTTTTAATATTAAATATCTCTTCAATAGTGGAATGCGTTTCTCCATATTGTGCTGTTCCATTTTGCTTCTCCTTTCCCAATATTTGTTGACGTTTGAAAATATTTTAGTTAAAAGGTTTTACTATTTGTCTTAAGTATATTTAAGTTTTCTCTTTCGTTTTAAAAATAACAATTTAACCTTCCACCCAGCAATTGACATTAATCAGCATAATCTTGTCTGAATGGTTGAAAGAAACTACCGTTTGGCCATAAACTAATCAATTATATATTGAAGTATCTAAATAAATAAATGTTACATATTTGAAAGATCTAATCTCTCGGAATTCTCAAATCGGTTGCATACGTTTAAGTAGCTAGCTCCTAGTTTCAAATAAGAAAAGTTTGAAATTGAGTTACATAAACTATCTACATATATTGATTACCCACCTTTAATACGATCTAGTTTTCCATTAATACTTTATATAGTTCATCATTGTTTTGCCGCAATGAAATATATTGTTCTGTCTTGTTACTGTAAAGCGAACATGTTTGTCTATAGGTTGAACTAGTTTTGAACTGTCAAAGTATCAGTAAACTTCCCCACATAACAGTGTTTTCCAACTCTAGAGGATGAAGTACGCTTCATCGCCAGTGGTGTCATACTATTTTTTTAAGAATCGGTTTGCTATCCTCCGCTCCCTCAAAAATATTTGTACGAGTATTATTGTATTATATATTCGTTGTATAAAATACAACCTACTTGGTTTATTACGATGTGACAATCACTTACAGCCAACTAAAAAAGTCCTAATTTTTCTTTCCTCTCCACCATCCTTTCCTTTTACTTTAATTAAAAGATATCACACTTTAACTTTAATAAGTACATACATGTCCATAAATTTCATGAATATGAATAATCTTTAGAATACTCGTATTTTTTGTGACTATGTAATTTCCTTTAAATACTTTTATTTGGTTGATTGAGAGAAATTGCCGCCTTGCAATTAGCCCGCCAGATTGTATTTCCAATGAAGTGTTAAATAAATAAATAAAGATGTTGTAAAGACCTTCAGTGAAAATCAAGCTGATATATTTTTAAAATATTTGAATTCTAATGTGAATTGAATTCACAATTCGAACCATTTGAAAATCTTTTTAATGTCTCAGACAAGTGCAAAGGTCTAATAGGCGTTCTTGTTACTCGTTTTCTCTTCTTCTTCATCTTATTTTAGGCCTGTTGGACTGTTATGGTCCTGCATCATCGTTTCCCTCTTGTGACGTCGACTGCCAGCTGTCTTTCCATATTTTGGGAAGTCGTCCTGGAGGTCTGCTCGCTTGGGGGATACTGTCCCTGGCCATTCGTTTTCTCACTTCAGAAAAATACTGATTTTCCCAGTTCGACATCCAGGGGAGTTAGCCAAATTCAAATAACAATGACTCGCGGTTTTTAGACGTTATGGTTTATAATTCAAAACGATAAAATAATATTTAAAATGTATTTAAGCTATACAAACGAGTATCAATTAAATTAGGCTTCAGGGTCAATTGATAATCACGTCATATTTGAATAACCAATTCTATCAACATTTAACGGTTGTGTTTACCCCTTCGGAATATATTTTTATTTATTATAGAATTTTTTCATTTGTTATCAGCATTTTCTAGAATTATTTGCCACCTTTTTTTAATTTCAACTCCTTAGGTATTATATTACAAGCTATAAAACACTTTTCTGTATGAGATTCTTTACCCGTATATGATTTCTATCGAGATTTATTGATTTATGAGAAAATATATTTTTAACAGTGTTTTGCCTTGTTCCTGCTGCAGAACGTATTTTAATATATTTTGTAGCTCTAACACTGTATCTCCAATAGAATTCTGTCGATTCTCGTATAAGAGTTCAAATGGTTACCAAGAAAATAAATCTCGAATCATTTATAATATATTTTTTAACAGTGTTTTGCCTTGTTCCTGCTGCAGAACGTATTTTAATATATTTTGTAGCTCTAACACTGTATCTCCAATAGAATTCTGTCGATTCTCGTATAAGAGTTCAAATGGTTACCAAGAAAATAAATCTCGAATCATTTATAATATATTTTTTGATGTTTTATAAACAATTCCACAAAACCTTATTGCTTGCAAACGGTACACATATTTGATAAGTTTTTTTACCTTATTGAAATGACAGTACATTATAGTGTGTTGATGCCCACCTTAATGTGTGGAAGTGAAACTTGAACTTAAGAGAAGAATGATATGAGATAAAGAAATTCTGTAGAGATGCGTACATTAAGGAAAAAATATGAAGTGTCAACGTTTGAAAGAAAGCGAAAAGAAGACACCAGAAATGATTGAATTGATGTCTTAAGTAATATGAAGAAAAAATCTTTAAGACAGTTTGAACATATGGAGAGAATGAATGATGAAACAATGACTAAGTTAATATACAAGCCAGAAGTGCAAGGTGTGCGGGAAAGAGGTAGATCGAAGTAACGTGGCTGGACTGGATTAAAGAAGATAAAGTGAGACGTATAAATAATAGAAGATTGAGCATGAACAGATGTATGAATGTGGAGGAGGCAAATGTTGTGATAAGACTGAAAAGTTTAGAGATCTTTTCTCTCTCGTATGTCTGTAAGTATAATTTCATAATATGAGCTTTTTGATAAATTACGGTTTACGATTTTATTCAATAAAGTATACATTACTTTTGACAAAAAATCTAATTCTACTTTTGACTAACACAAGTTTGTAAATGTTTATTGTCACATTTAACTCCACAACTGTCATTTAAGCAATAATTTTTTGCGTAATTCCAAAGTTTTAAAAAATTCTTTGATCCATGCTTAATGTTTTAATAGGCCGTCCGAATTTAAAAAAAATCCTTTCCAAAATAAGCTTCAGTACAGTAAACTGCCTAAAACCTTTAAAATTTCTTTTTCGTGCGTTGTCTGTCTTTTTTCTTTATTGTTCCTGCGATGTCAAGTGTCAGCTATTTTTCTATTTCTTTTGGAGGTCTGCCAGGTGTTTGGATTTTTATGGAATAACCATGTGAAACTTTACGGGTTATCTAGATCTCGTCCATTTTTTTAACGCTAACCAGCCAAAACCGTATTTGGTACCATTCCCCATATGATGATGTCTTATTTTTTATACATTCTTCTTATTTTTTTTATTTCTTATACTGTCTCAGAGTGTTTTATTAGCTAGACATCGCAAGACATTTGTGATGTTATAAGTAGTGTCATAGTAAGTTTGATATAAGCTATAGTTTTATTAGTTAGACATCGCAAGACATTTGTGATGTTATAAGTAGTGTCATAGTAAGTTTGATATAAGCTATAGTTTTATTAGTTAGACATCGCAAGACATTTGTGATGTTATAAGTGGTGTCATAGTAAGTTTGATATAAGCTATAGTTTTATTAGTTAGACATCGCAAGACATTTGTGATGTTATAAGTAGTGTCATAGTAAGTTTGATATAAGCTATAGTTTTATTAGTTAGACATCGCAAGACATTTGTGATGTTATAAGTAGTGTCATAGTAAGTTTGATATAAGCTATAGTTTCAATAGCTAATGTCATTACAGGCCTTCACATGTTTCATAGATACTCACATTTATTTGTTGGCATAGTTAGTTTGATATACGCTATAGTTTCAAAAGCTTATGCCATTACAGGCCTTCACATGTTTCATAGATGCTCAATTTTATTTGTTGGCATAGTTAGTTTGATATAAGCTATAGTTTCAATAGCTAATGCTATTACAGGCCTTACACATGTTTCATAGATGCTCAGTTTTATTTGTTGGCATTAACTTATTTTTCCATACACTATTGTATTAATTTGTCCAGATATTTATTTCCTTTATGTCAAATTCAATCGTAAATAATATTATTTAGATGTAACTAGCGTGAACTGTGGTTTGTACCATTTTCAGTATCTTGCCAATCTGTCGTGTCAAAGAAGGCTAGTTATTATCGATCATAGTCCTGATTGGGTCCTTATAAGTAGTTATCAATCTTTCAGAATCTACACTATCTTCGAGTTTTGTATCACACCTACTATTTTTTTTAATCACATTTAAAACACGCAATCTCATATTACATTTTGGCCAGACATTGTACATATCTTTTATCTTTTAGTTCGTGACGCAATTTTTTGTTTGTGTTAGTAAAAATGCATCAATTACTAATAAAAACAACTAACTATTTTCCCCCTTTAAAAAACTGCTCAAGTAACATAATAAGGGTATAATACAATAGCGGAAAAACTTAACCTTTGTTAAAAAAATAAATTTAAAATGTTACCTTTGTTAAAAACATATATTTAACATTTGTATTGCATTTTACATTTAGATTTGAATAGTTTAAAAGAAATCTTTCACTTTCTTAATGAAAGTATAAAACAAGTTTGAGAGGATTTTGCTGAACAACTTTTTATAAAAAAAGTCTTTGCTTTTTGGTTAACAAGGGCACTAATAAGAGAGCCAATAATTTTACATATATTTTTTTAAGAACTTATAGTAATTAAAACACAGAAAAGATAACCAACTGTGATATAATAAATTATATATAATCAATAAATGGTATAAATTTGTCTTTGTCCTCTTGCCTACCCCCGACAGGGAATTGGCGTGAAGATATTTATGTATGTATACATTAAATTTTTGATTACACTTACAATAAGTTAGGGACTTCTGTATTCGAGGAATATGGGAACTAGAAAATATTGTGAAATATTTAAAACCGCAGAAGGGACTGGCAAAGAGAAAAGGATGGATGAAACCAGATTTTTTTCAAAAATATCTCAAGAGAGACAGTCCCAATGAGAAAAGACCACAGACATAGCTTAACGAAAAAAAAAACGAATGTTTGAACTTTTTATGTTTAAAAGGGAAATAAAAACAATTTCGTGTTTATCTGCACTAAAAAATTAAGACATATTTTTGAACAGAAGCTATAAAAACCTTCAATATCATGATAAAAATAAGACATTTGCATAATATTTTTGCGAGCTTTATAGACACAATTTGAACGAGAATTTTGCCAGTAAAAATGAAACTGCCTTCACCAATGTGAGGAATAAAACGGGGCGGTGGAAATGGTATGAAATTATACGAAGGTAATTGTTTAATGCTATGGCAAAGTTGGAAATAGCCGCATATGCCCTATTTCTCAACAATATTATGTGACGACAATGGTAATAATCAAATTTAATTATATCTTTTTTTGCAAAGTTTGTGTTACAAGAAAAAACTTTAGTTTGCAAAGTTTGTGTTACAAGAAAAAACGTTCAATTCAATAATTTATGAATTTGTATTTTACTGTATCACACGGACGTTTTTTAACCTTTTTTTACTTTTGCGGAACCCTTGAAATAATATTAATATCTCAGAGAATCCCTACTCAAAAAAATATTGAGTCTTTTATAAACTTAAAGTTCTTAATAGAGACATTCTTTTTCTGATTACTGGTTTAAACCAAAAACAATTTACGGTTTTCTTAAGTTTATTGGCAATTTAACTAAAAAACTTAAGCCCAATTGTCTGTTCTAGAGACATCATAGCGATATTTTCATTCACACAAAAATTTGCCCCATATCTCTAAACATACAAAAAATAACATTTGTAACCAATGTCGTATATGTGTATAACACATACACATATAAACAGAAATATAATAGATAATAACTCAATCGAAATCGGCGCTCTAATTCGGGACTTGAATCCACTATATTTAAACAAATCACGTCTACTAGCAGCTATAACAGTGCCAAAGCGAATCATGAATAATAATTTCTTTGTATACGAGTACACTATCTGTATAAAAATATGTTTTTGAGGTGTTAAGTAAAATCAGATAGAAAATCTTTATTGGTTAAATAAACAACCCTCGGATCGGAACATATTTATTTTACCAGCTAGGGCTCGAAGATCGTAAATCAAATCTTTGGTAATGTGAAAAAAATATGTGGTAAAATGATTATCTCTTACCTAGAGATAATCATTTTACCAGGCACACTAAGGCTCTTCTTGGCAAGTTGACTACAATAAAAAATGAATATTCACCAAATTAACAACTACATTCCCGTCTCGATAATATTAAAACTAACTTATCTACTGCTAGAATACTGTTGTAAACTTTCAACTAAGCAGATTTTGATACTGTACGGTTCGAGTATATATGTATGTTTAAGTGTCCCATCGACTTTGTATCTTATCGCTACACGCCGTTCGATATTTCTCACGACTCTTCCATCATCCTTGGTTTTTATGCAAGGGTTGTTTAAACACTTTTCTAGATGCTTTGAAGATATTGAAATATGGCAATATATCCGTCAGGTTGTACTGTATTTAACTAAAGTGTAATACAACACAATTAGTATTCTCCGAAAGGGCATCGGATTTAAAAGTTTCATATTCCATCCACTCAGTTTCCTTTCAATAAAAAATAAGCTCCTCCTCTTTGAAACCTTCACCCATCTTGACCTATGTGGCACCTGTTTGGGGTAGTGTGCGCAAAACGGATCAATTAAAGCTTCAACCAGTGAAGAATAAGGCATTCAAGATCTTCTTCAACACCTGTCCCAAAACAAATCTCTCTCGAAGAAACTCCCCAACACCACATCCTTACTTGGACCGTGAAGTTATAAAAGCAAACAGAATCACAGCAATCCTGTTATCGCTGCCCTGGGGGCTTACAAAAGTAAGTCCAACCTACCTTTTCGAGATACTGACAGGCTTCTGAATCATCATCTGTTGCTTGACTAGTCCACCTACAGTATAACCTTGAAGGATCAAGGTCTGAGTGAATGTGATGAAACAAACATAAGACTTGTACATGTTAAATAATTAGTCGTAAAAGTTGTTATCTAATTATAAATTTGTATGTAGTTGCTGTCTATTTCTTAGAACCTAAATATTAAGATTGTTAAATATAAAAATTACACGTAGGAAAGTAAAATTTAGTTTGCTTAGAGTTATATTATACAAATCAGATTAGTTCTTAAGTTATAAATTTGTATATACACTGTAGTAGTACTCGTATACGTGTAGGTACACATGATCTTTGGTAAATATTTGTATTATACTCGTAGATTAAAATATTATTATTATTGATAAAAAACCAATAAAAATTCAGTTGTAAAAATGGTTCATTATTTTATAAGATGAATTAGAATTCCAAAATATAAAACAGTTTGCTAAAATACTCGAACAATTAATTCTTGATTATTGACTCCAAGTAAATCGTATGTACAATTTTCTCGAGTGGCATTAAGGTAATGGGTACAATTTTTACGTTTTCTTTATCCGTAATTTATTCACAAATATCAAATATTATCGATAAAAATTATTTTAACCTCAAATAATTTAAGACTGTTAATTTTTATTGACATAATATTGAATCGTATTACACTTTCGCTGTAGTAGAACCTGTTGGGTTTATTGCCACCTGCTATCAACCAGAGAAATGTTAAATACGTTTTAAGTTAAAACCAAACTGGAACCCTTGTAGTTGCAGGATTCGAATCCGTATGTCCCGGGCAAAAAGACAGGCGTCTTATCAACTAGGCCACGTAGGTCATCTTTAACTAATATTAAGTATTTATTTCTTCCCTTTTGTTATTGATACAAATCATCTTTTTTAGATTGATTTTCATACAAATCATCTTTTTTATATTAAATTTCATACAAATCATCTTTTTTAGATTGAATTTCATACAAATCATCTTTTTTAGATTGATTTTCATACAAATCATCTTTTTTAGATTGAATTTTATACAAATCATCTTTTTTAGATTGAATTTTATACAAATCATCTTTTTTAGATTGGATTTCATATAGATTATATATGAAAAAAAAGAAAATACAGATGGTTGCTGGAATATATCATTATATTGCAAATATTAAAAGAAAATAACTTAAGTTATTGTTTTTCGGTCAATCAAATCAAGTTATTTCTGATTTTTAAACCATTATGGAAATCTTGCTAAGAAGATATTTAAATTAAAAAGGTGTTTCAAGTTTTCTAAAGCCATCGCGTTTCGCAATATATATATTGTATAATTTTTACCCAATCTTATTTCCATATAATTTTCGTTTTACATTACAGAAGCGCCCGTGGATTGAAAACATTTCTCCATTTCAAAGTAATGAGATGTATATTTAATGAAGCAAACGAAGAATAGAATAATAACTAAATGAGACATCTCAATCCAAGATTTATTCCATATACAGTTGAACTTCTAAAATCCGTCCGAGTTCTTAACAAAAATCCGAAACTATGACCTGAACGAAATAAGACAAATATAAATTAAAATATTCGTACTTATCAAATAACTGTAGAATACAAAAACTTCGTGGCCTAGTAGGTAAGATGTTGGCCTTCTAGCTCCCTTTGAACCCAGATTTAAAAATAATTCCAATCTGGTTTTCACATAAGGCTCGTAAAATACTTTTCTGGTTGATTGGAAAAAATATCTTTAGTTAAATTTTTTTTCTGAATTTTGTTTCGATAATTAGAAATATTTTATGGTATGAAACTCCTATTGCTGTCTTTGTTGGCCATAAAGTTATTAATTTCAACGAATTAAAAATAAATAAAATGGTTTCAATAAAAAAAACTTAGTTACGGGTTCATGAATTTAGAGCTTCAAAAGGCTGACAAATTTAGGTGGACAATTTCAACAAAACATTATATTATTGAAATGAATTGCTGACAATATGACACCGGAAGAAATATTTGCTATAGTTCGGAAAATGTAGAATGAGTCCTGTGACAGCTCCCAAATTTGCCCCAATACAACCTTCTGTAATGTACTATATTTACCTAAATAACTTGCTATTTATTAGAATTGAGGCTTATATTAAAGTTGATAAAATAATTAAAATGACTGAACATCGTTACAAGGGTGTATTGGGGCAAATTTGTGAGCTGTCACAGGACTCATCCTACATTTTCTGAACTATATACCTCAAATATATCAGAGGCCACTCCCGTTTTTGCAAAATTCGATCATGCGTTCAAAACTTAGGACGACACGCAGAATCAACCTAAGGTTAAATCAAGCCCTGGATGTAAATTTAGAAATAATCTCAACTTGAAGATTTTATAAGTTTTTACATAAACAAATATATCAAAACGTTTATTTCGTTTCATTCCACCACCTTCTTACCCTTTTCTCTCAACGACCATCTTTAAAAAAGTAAATAGTTACATATAATCACGCCATGTTCTTTGCGTAGTAGGAAGAGATCTCGTCATATATAGGGTCTTTCAAATTGAGTGGTTTTTTTAAATTCTTGAATAAAAAACACAATTTGTTTTGATTTCAAAAAACTTTTTATTGGTCATTAAAGTATAATGTATGACATTTAAACACTATAAACAATATCCGCCAAATATCCACCACTTGCAGCTCTACAGATGTCTACACTTTTGTAAAAAAATTCGATGACATTTTGGCATAATTGCGTTTCTAACTCACCAATAATGCGAATAATTTCGTCCTTCAGCTTGGGAATTGATTGAGAGGCCTTCTTATAGAACTGGCTTTTCCCGTTACCTCAGAGAAATTAGTCCAACGGTGTCAGATCATATGATCTTGGTGGCCAATTAACATCACCGTTTCCGGAGATTACAAAACATAAAATAATTCAACAATTGGAACGCGTTGTTGTATTATATACGACTTCATTTTTATAAATGTCATACATTACACTTCTCAAATGTCACAAGACTCAGACAAGTGTGTTACACATGGCAAATCTGCGATTGCTATTCATTTCAAATCAATTAATACATATTATTACCACTGATTAAAAAAAATACTTAACTTCAACAATAGGAAAAACAATGTTTAATAAAATAACGTTTAAGTTAAATTATGTGACAGTTAAACGGAGCTTTACTGCATATGTGTGTGTATCCCGTAGTGAATACAACTCAACAATATTATAATTTAAGGGTTTCGTAACTTTTCGGTAAGATTTCCATAAAGTACGAACACAATATATGTTATGTGGGATGAAACCCTGGAATTTTAAACATCCTCGCCGAAGTATCGGGATCCCAGGCGCCGCGTTGGGATGATATAATCCGGGCAAGACAATGCCATTTAGAGCTATCTCGCGGCGTCCCTTTTAAGATAACATGAAGTGCTTTATATTGATCGTATCAACAACTTGTCTTCTTACTTTATTTATTAAAAATTTACATGTTGAAGGAAGCGTTTATTTTGTATACGTGGATATATAGTAGTGTTAGCGAAGAATGAGAATAAATTACAGAGTTTGATAAGTAAATTGTAAGAGAGATGTGAAGAGAAAGGTCTTAAAATGAATGTTTTAAGATACAAATTAATTTATTGTGATAGAAAAGTATGATGAAAGTAAATGCGATATGTGGATGACAATGAAATATTTGAACAAGTTAAGGAGTTCTGCTGTTTAGATAGCAGCATTTGTTCAGATGATAGAAGAATCGTCAGAAATATCGAATGGCGTGTTGCGATAAGATAAAAAGTCGATGGGACACTTAAACATACTCGTACATATATACTCGAACCGTACATTATCAAAATATGCTTACGTGAAAATCTACAACAGTATTCTAGCAGTAGATAATTTACTTTTAATGTTAATGGGACGGGAATATAGTTGTTAGTTTGGTGAATATTTATTTTTTATTATAGTCAACTTGCCAAGAAGAACGCCTATTAGATAAAATGAATATCTATTCTCCTGCCTACCCGAATAGATACATGGCGTAATAATAATGATATTTGGTTCTCCGCAGGTTTTTAATACAACTTATTGATAATCGCTCCCATAAACTTGTGAAATATTGTAATTGAAATGAAAAGAATTTAAAAAAATTAAAACGTGGTTAAATTCTTGAAGATTTTCAATCGATGTTTTTGACACACATAATGATATTTCAGCCCATTCAATGGCCGTCAGTGTAAAACACATTTATTGGATATGAAAATTGTGCCGGTCCCGTATATTTACATAATACTATATGTACTAGCATTATATATTATCATATATACATGAGGAATATTAACATAATATGTTTTGAAAGATATTATGTTTCGACAGATATTCATCCCCGTTGCTATCTGAGATAACAACCTAGATCGTGTTTCTTTACTCACGGTGCAACAATTCAAGAAGCTGTATATGAGTCGTTATAAATGAAATATTTGTTTTATCAAACATGAGATTAAAATGTTAATTACAAGGGATTTTTTTCAACATTCTGCTTTTAAAAAACTTCAGAAATATTTAGTTAAAAAGCATTTAATTTAGAATTTTCAGAGGTCCAATCAGATAAGCAAACTCCAATGGTGCTTTGATATCAAAAAGTCAATTCCATGCGGATCAGAAGTCTCGCATTAAAGATATCGCAAATGTTTGCTCAGATATCTGACTACTGTATTTATTTATATAAAGTAAAATTTTGGAAAATGGAAAACAATAAATGTACACATATACAGGGTGTCCCAAAGGGCAACGTCAAGCCGGTATCGAGGAAAAGGCCAGGTTATGACGGTTCAGAATTAAAAAAAAATTCTTGAAAAAGCCTTATACTTTTCGAGTTACAGGCATTTCTTCGAAAATTGTGAAAGTAGCTACCCTGAGCCGAATGTTTGTATACTGTGACTACAAATTGCCATGTTTTATGATTTTAATGGCTTTATCGCAATTCTAGATAGCCCTGCTCTTAGTCGGAGTCAGATATAAAACAAAAAAAAATTGCATGTTTAAAAAAAAAATTGTTTTTGTACGATCATTAAAAATTATTTTTTTTATCAGCCAACTTTAACTCATCATACTGTAAAAATAATGTACTACGCTAACCTGGCAAGTAACATCAAAAGCTGGCCTGTTTAGTCAGTATTTCAAAATGGTACAATACATATCTACTACTTTTTTAAAAATAATTTTAAAACATTATTTTCTGGAATGAAAGATTGACTTCAAAATATTTGAGCGAGACAAACGATACGGCGGATGAACGAGTTAGAGTAAGACACCATTTTTGACAGGAACTAGATATTACATATCAAAAATGGCGACACTAGCTGTATTACTCTAACTAGTGCATCCGCCGTATCGTTTGTCTCGCTCAAAATTTTTGAATTCAATCTTTAATTTCAGAAATTAATGTTTTAAAATTATTTTTAAAGAAGTAGTAGATATGTATTGCACTATTTTGAAATTCTGACTAAACAGGCCAACTTTTGATGTAACTTGCCAGGCTAGCGTAGTACATTATTTTTACAGTATGATGAGTTAAAGTTGGCTGATAAAAAATAATATTTTTTATGATCGGACAAAAACCATTTTTTTTTCAAACGTGCAAATTTTTTTTGTTTTATATCTGACTCCGACTAATAGCAGGTCTATCTAGGATTGCGATACAACCATTAAAATCATAAAATATGGCAATTTTTAGTCACAATATACAAACATTCGGCTCAGGGTAGCTACTTTTACAATTTTCGAAGAAATGCCTATAACTCGAAAAGTATAAGACTTTTTCAAAAAAACTTTTTTAATTCTGAATCCTCATAAGCTGGCCTCTTCCTCGATACCGGCTTGACGTTACCCTTTGGGACACCCTGTATATGCTCTTTCTAAGTTTTTTCGACTAATTGTATCGACCAAATAATTTTTTATTTAAAAACAAATAAAAATAGTAATTAAAAATCAATATTAACATCTAAGCTGCGTAAGTAGTATGAATATAAGCTGTCCTTATAGAAAAATAAAAGAAAAAGGTAAATACAGTATCTAACGAGTCATACAGATTAAAAAAGTAAATCCATATAATTGATTAAATTTATTCCGATAAGGACCAGTTCTTTAGTTTACTTTTGTAAATAATCACAGTCATATTTATAGAAGTCTACTCAGTGCAGACGTTACATACAAAATAAGCTATAACTATAACTTCTAGTCTACAAGGAACGTGTAGCTTGACAAACTAAGTTACTTCCGGACTTGTTAAATAATCAGCTAATAACCAAATGTAATTCTGTATGGCCAAACATTTTTCTTCTGTCTGGTAAAGTTTTAAGACTCATCACATACATACATCAATATACTCAAGTCCAACTCAGCTTTTAGGAATTTTTACGGGTTTTCTACTCCATTTGTTCCCCGTGCAAGTTCCAAATAAATTCAATATTTATTCCTATGGTACCTTTTAATATGTTATATTTGTATAGGCAATGCAGAATTATTGAAGAGCGTGGTAGAGCGTTTCGTTAATCAAGCCTTCGGATTAAAAACGACTGAAGAAGAAATGAAATTAGAATTGCATCGTCATACATGTTGACGATACACGCGAAGAGATAGCAACATTTGCACACATCTAGCGCGTTCGAGTATTGTTACTATGGTTCGGAAATTATAGGATGAGTCCTGTGACAGCTCACAAATTTGCCCCAATACAACCTTGTAACGATGTTCAATAATTTGAATTATTTTATCAACTTTAATATAAGCCTCAATTTTAATAAATAGCAAGTTATTTAGGTAAATACATTACATAAGGTTGTATTGGGGCAAATTTGTGAAATGTCACAGGACTCGTCCTATAATTTCCGAACTAAAGATGATTTTTTTTACAAAATTAAGACCGTTTTTTTTCTGACGCCATCGAGAATCACACGTAAAACCTGCGAATGGAAGACAAGCGTCATGCTACTACCCGAATTAAATTGACGCATTGTTTCAAGTGTGAGATAAAATAAATAAATAAAAGAGTGTCTGAAGCAATTTGAATAATTTTATGTTGGCGTGTCACGCTTAATTAGTATTCGGCAAATAGCGTTATTTTTTAACTGGTTCACTCCTGGTCCCGGGTATAGCCATGCCGACACTGCGGGGTCAATTTTAGGCATAATGTAAATTAATCTACAGCGTTTTGTTTCTCAGAAGACTAATCCGAATATCTTATATAATGTTGAGAAGCCTGCACTCAACAAAATAAGGTGGGTTCGATTTTCAAAATTAATTCAGTAGTGAAGATAAAACACGAGAAGAAAAATGTAGCAGTGAAAGGGTTAAATTACATTTATATTGCACGTTTTTGTTTCTGTAATAGCAAAAAACTATTTAAGATTTTTATTTATATTTTTGTCATATTGCTGCTACCTGTAAAATCCACAAACGTTAAATGTTCTTTAACTAAATACAACGGTGATTTTAAACAGGAAACGTTTTATAAAAAAACGTTGCTTTGAATTTTGAAATATTGTTTTCTCAGTAATTTCAAGTAATTTCAGAAAAATTAATTCATCGAATTTTTGTACACAGTTAAGTTTTTTTTAGAATGCATAGCGAAAATAATTTAATAAACCTAATTTGATAAAGGGTATACTCATAAAAGGAAGGGAGAAAAAAATATTTTTTTGAAAATTCCATGAATTACAAAATAATGAATTAGCGATTTTAAGAAACACTTAATAATGTTTGAAAAAGTGTCTAAAAAGATGTCTTAACACATAACCAAAATACCCCACCGAAAATAAAAATGGGTTATATTTAAAAGAAAATTTATTTAACCTGAAAATTATTAAGGTATATTTCTAAGAGTGACTTTAAAATATTATAAATATTTTGAGGAATATCTTTTAAAAAATGAGCTTTTTTCATCGTTTCTCACTGAGAAATTTCAGAATTAGTTTATTTACTCAAATACTATTCTTCAGGTATTTTAAGAATGACCATTTATTTTATTTCTGAAAACAGAGAAAAACATGCTTATTATTTATATATCGATGTTAAGATGCAATTTTTATACAGTCCTCATGTTTTGATTACACTTCCGTTGTGTATAGTACAACTTGATAGATTGGTCGGCCTTTTCCAATATTTTCTAACTAACCAAAAAGATCTTAAACCAGCCTTAATTTAAAAAGAAAAACAACCTCGTTTTTAACAATACTAGTTACAAATTTGAATAAAATCCGTGATTTCTAAATTGGAAGATAGGTATCTTTCCAACAAAGTCAAGAAAGTAGTTTTGGAAAATTTAAAAATAGTCAATACACATAATTACTAAAATTCTCAACCGTGACATAGTAACAAAATGTCAAATGGAAGGATTTAAAAGTGAATGGGTCACTCTTCTACAATTATAATTTGAATTTAATATATAATTTAAAAGGTACAATTCTATATTTATATTCAATTCTGCTTTATGAATCTTAGATATCGACCCTCTAGATATTACACAATAGATTAGATATAGATTAGGCACTAAAATTGTGTACACACAAAATATTGTTAAAAATATTTCAAACCAACTATGTATATGACCGACTACAATTTCTTCATAAGGGCTAGAATTGAAGATGCTTACAAATATTGAGGTTCACATATGTATATAAAGCATTTCTCGCTAGGTTATTAAGTATTTTCTCGTAATTTAAGGGAAGATCGAAAAGACGATAGAAGTAGAAATTTGTCATGGTTTTATAACATCAGGGGCTGAACAAAAGAATAATAAGAAAGATTGTCTGATTTGTGTGGCTTAAGATACATCAGGGGCTGAACAAGAGAACAATAAGAGATATAATCTGATTTGTGTGGCTTAAGATACATCAGGGGCTTAACAAAAGAACAATAAGAGAGATAGTCTGATTTGTGTGGCTTAAGATACATCAGGGGCTTAACAAGAGAACACTAAGATAGATAGGCTGATTTGTGTGGCTTAAGATACAAACTTTTTTGTCCGGGTGATTGCCTACTTTAAAGAAAATTAGCATGGTGCTAAAAGAACTTAATTAAATGGTATATTGTGGAGTTTAAATGTAATTGGAAATACGATGTTTCAATGTGACGGATGCACGACAAGAAATGTTGAGAATTTACTACAATGAACATAATTAATGTCACACTTCACATGTAAAATGATGGTTTACGTCGACTATTCTCTAATACTTCGCCGCCGTTACCATGAGTGAAAGCTCAGTGTAGGGATTCACTGTGTCAAGACGAATAGATGACACACGAAATCGTGGTTGGTCTCCAACGCGTTTCATAGATCTGGTCAAAATGGTGACGTACTACTTATTTAAATAATTCTCTAGAGACTGCTCAAAATTTAAACAGTTACTGTAGATTTGAACTTAATTCATCGTAGCCCCCTGCCGATAATGAGACACAAACCATATAATATTGCGAACGATATCATAGAGACAAATCATAATTTCAAAGAAAGGAAAGTGCAAGTTTTACATATATACGTCACAAAATCAGATGAAACAATGAACTGATAAACATTAGAGATAAGAGAATCCATAAACAAAAAAAAGTTGCAAAAAATGCCAAAGGTTTCAACTCTACAATATTTTTCCTTTCGGTCAATAGATCACATAGTCTTTAGATTTAACATGACACCAGCCAGACCTAAACACTGCTCTCGAAACAAACCGGGATCATTCCTCTTCAAGAGAGTGTCGGAATGAAAGGTAGAAACACGTGTAGCGGAGATTAATGAATTACTGGAATAACGAATCTATTTATTCTAAAATATTCAAACTTGTTTCAGTTTGTTTTTTTTTTCTTTTGTCTTTTCAAGATCAGAAAGATCGATTTGAAATGTTTCCCAAATGAAAATAATTCCGTCAGATTTTACTCAATGCTTTCAAGGAGTAAGACAACAGTATACTTTCTTCATTATCAATTAAAAATAATGGAGAATTTATCATTCTGAAAATAACTGGAGAATACTTTGAAACAATAGTTTTCAGGATCTACTCGTTAATATATACATGTTATGTTCTCATGTTTCTCGAGTGGAACAATGTACAGTAGGTAATATAAAGTCTGTTAATGAGACAACACAAGTTCCCCAAACAAGTCACGCTTGTTCAATGTTTGGCGAGCATATAGTAAATGAGCGATACTTAGCAAGATTTAGCGGATTAGATGCTTTGGGGCGCGGGTGGATTGATAGTTTGACGAACTTGCGCCGCCACATTGCGAGGGGGTGGCTCACCGCAAGCCTCTAACACCCCCGCAAAACCTCCTTTGACGGTTGGCAGAGTCCAAGGCCTTAATGTTGCCGAATATTGATTCATCTGCGAGGTTTCGTTATTCATCACAGTTGCATATCAATCAGATTAAATCTGCCGTGGTACAAATGCTGACTTCATTTGCAAAATTGTTGACAAAATTTTGATTCCTGATTATTAAAATAAATTAAATAATGAAATTATAGAATTGATATATACTAGTGAAAACTTTGATGCATAAAAATAAAGTATGAACATAGAAATGAATGGCACCAATCAAATAAATCTCGTGGAATTACGCTTAATTTGAACAATTTGAAGTATGATATTTTATATGAAAGGTGGACCCCCCGTAGTGAAATTGGTAAATTTTCCATTCCGGGGGTTGCAGGTTCAATTCCCATTAGTGTCCATTTTTTTTTTTTAAAAAGGGTTCTATTTAGATTTTTACTGACGGCCTGTATGTCAATACACCCGCCAAATGCGCTTTATAGAGGGCTGCGCAACAAGAACTGCAATTTTAAATATGCCACCATTTTTCAGCTCTCAAGCATATAATATTTTTAATGGGTATTAATCATGCAGCGGTACACGATTGCAGAACGCTTAAAAATTTTTTTTTTATTAAAATTTTGAAAACATCATATAGATGACGTATGTTCATTATAAATATTAAAAGTTTGACTGCTGAAAAATGGCAGCAAATTAAAAATAATAGTTCTTATTGCATTATTCACCCTATTTAATAAAAGTGTTTTAATAAAACACAATACTTTGAAATTGTATGATTGTATTGTAAAACACTTTCACTTGATACATTACAACCCATTACAACACTAGATACATTACAACCAGGTAAGATCTGTCTCAAAATATGTGAAGATTTAAAAGAGGCAAAGGACATCTCATTAATAGAAAAATATAGCACTCTATTAAATCTTGACTGGGAAATGACTTGACAGTATGCACATATGTTGAATTGATCTCCATGCTAAATAGTGGAAATGCCAAATTTTAAGTTTACTGGTTTTTTTTGGTTAAATTATTTAATTTTGAAGGGAATCTTTCATTTTACGTATTTAAATAGTGGCAATCGTTGTATTTACCTGTTATAAAATAAAACCGCAATATATAAAGTTCGACAAGCAAAAATGAGACCAAGCTCAGAGTAACACAATGTTCTATGATAAACTCACGATAAACATTACAAGGATATAAAGAATAAGGTACAAGGAGAGAAAGAAGAAGGTATGACGCGGTTTGTGTCATGAGGGATGAATGGTGAAAAATAACTTTCTTCCGATTCATAATTGAAAATATGCAGATACGAGGAAGTACTTAATCTAATGGCCGCAGTCACTACTTTCCTATCCTTACACTCAACTTATACGACTACATACTTATTTTGTTATAGTGGGTTCTATTACCAAATTGGAGCGCCCTGGAGGAGAGTTTTCATTTCTTTAATTACAATTATTATAATTATTTTACAACTCATTCTTTAAGTGTTGCCAAACCATATATTTTTTATAGTTTTTAATTTTTGTACTGAATATAAATTTTTAAAATATCTGGAAGTTTTGTATAGTACTTTTTTTATTTCTTACTATCATTTAAGAAGAGTTGAATCATTTATTTACTATTAAAAATATCTGATATAAAAAAAACTTAAATTTCCAATACAAGCAAAAAAAACAAGTGATTTAAAAAAACATTTTTTTAAGTTTGGAAGTTAATTCTAGATGGCAGCCCTTTTAAAAGAAAAATAATCCGCTTCTTTGAGAAACCCAAATTTTATTTGTTTTATTTCAAACCCTCCATACCCTCTCTACTCTTCACAAGCTAATCAAAATTCTTTTAAAGAACGAAAGATAATTTTTTTTATAAAAGGTCAACTTTTGTGTGACAAAAATACATTGAATATACAAAATAAATTAAATTTCGAGTTAACTGTCAGTCTAAGCGAAAATTTGGTTTTTAAAATTTAAATGTTTTCCTAAAACATTCTTTAAACAATATGGTATAAGAATTATTTTGGAAAATCCTGTAATTTTTGTTTTTATTTGACTGAAAAGGTCACATTTGGCGTGAAAGTAATTCGCAGGGAAAAGGTTTTTTTTTTCCAGATATCTCATTTCCTATTTGAATTTGTCCCTAGGGATTGCGTTTGAATGGAATATGACATTTGAATCGTGATTAATGAAACAAACAAAGCAAACCGTGGACATGGATGTTGATTTAAACGGAAATTAAAAAGGGATCTCTTCTTTGTTTCAGGTCAGTAATTCCGGAAGTATTATCGAGTTCTTTCCCAGGAGCCTGTCGTAAGTATTGTCAGTCCGCAGCAAGACGTCCCTTAGTTCTGGTCGAAAGACCGGCCTCCCAAGGGGAATTAACTCGAGTATTTTTAAGGTAGGAGATGATAACATTCAGTTGGTTAAGTCCGGAATCCGAAGATACGCGTAGAAAATACCTTGGTCTATACGACGTGAAAGTAATCTAAGAAAAATCAAGTTTCCAAGTCGAAAAACAGATTTTGTTAGTCTCTAGGTTATTTTAAAATTGGGTTGTTTTAAAAGTTACAGGAATAATGCTATACTTGAAAACAAAAAATCCGTTTATTTATTAAAAAATCCAAAAGTGCCATTTCATTCAGTCTTTTTTCTTATTTTAACAACAAAATTGCTAATTATTTTTTTTTAAATCAGCCATTTCATTCAGTCTTTTTTTCTTATTTAAAAAATCAACAGATTTTTATGACTTGCCCACAAAAGAAGTTAAAATACCAATTAAACGCAAATTAATACATCCAGAAGCATACATAGTGTTCATCAAATTTTGCTCGAAAAGCGTCTGCTCGTCTATCGGAAAAAATTTGTTCTACTCCATGACGAGTCATACAGAAATAACAAGAAAAAAAATTGGAGCTTGACTTATTTGTTCTATCTCATCCAAACTTGGAGCTTGACTTATTTGTTCTATCTCATCTAAACTTACCTGACCTTTCGCCATATAATTATCATTTGTTTAAATCGCTGTCAATATTTTTTAATGATGACAAATTTCTCCAATGAAGGCCATGTTTGAAAGTTCGTAGATATACTTCACGAAATGAATCGAAGAGCTATTTGATAAATAACAACAAGTCATTATAAATAATGCTGGACACACAATTGACTAAGGTACCATTGCTGTTTCTTTAATTTAAAATTAAAATTGATATACTAAAATAGAAGTTTTTTTATGACTCAACCTAATATTAGATCGAATTGTTTTCCATGCTCCTGCTAGAAATAAACGGAACCTTTTAGATTTTATACATATAAATAATTGTTTGCGAACAACAATAACACGTTGTGATTTATTAAAAGAAGATTAATTTGAAATAAAAATTATAAAACAACACTTTCTAAAAAAATTCAGTAAAATAATTCGACTTATAATGTGGAACATCAATTAAATTTGTCAAGGATGAGGAAATTATAAATTAGAATAATTTCTCTGAAGCCGAAAATTTTATTTGAAACTTAAGTTTGTTAATATCCTTCTACAAGTCTGAGATATCGTTTAACTTGTGTAAACAGACACGATTTTTGTAAACGATATTCTAAATTTCTCTACAACTCGAGACGTGGAAGTACTAAATGTAAATTAAACAGAAAACTCTTGAACAAAGATCAAATTTTATAGCGAAAATCAACAAAAGTTTTTCAATTAAATTTCAAGAAATACACAAATATTTCTTGAATTTCGGACTTACTAAGCAAAATTCGTTCAAGTCTTCAAATAAATAATTTATTTATTTCATATTGTCAAACTTTCGTCAAATATCACTTAAATATGTACTGAAATGTGTTTGCTCTTTCATACCGAATGTCAATCAGAAGTCAATTGCAGAAAAAACTTAATCTTCTTCTTAGACTTTCTATAGACTCAAAAGTCTGTTACTGCAGGATTGTTCTCTTGTGATGCTGAGCTCCAGCTATCTCTCCATCGTTTCGGGGGTCTCCCTGGTGGACGCCGTCCATCCGGCACCCCATGCAGAGCTATGTATGGAATTCTTGTGGAATTCAGTCTCTGTACATGTTGGTACCAGTATCGTCGACGCTGTCGACCCCATCTAACCACATCTTGGACCTCATAGCCCTCTCGGATTGTGGTGTTCCTTACACGATCACGCAAAGTTTTCCCAGCAAATATTAATAATCCGAACAAAAGTCGCATAAAAGTCTTCAAAAGATGCATACCATCCAACCATGTTCCTTTCAAGGTAGACAATATATAAAAGACTGACTGACACCTTGATCCCGACGCACATATTTTGTGCCTTTCAAATCCATACACCATATTATACAGCGCATTCCACACAAAATATTTATACTATGTTTCACTATCTTCTTTTTATTCATTATGTTCTTTACAGAATAGTAGTGACCACTGGACTTGATCCTGTAAGACAATTGACCGTTCTACAGAAATAATTATACATCTCTGTTTTTTATGGTCAGTAGCATTTCTACTACTCTTTTGGGATGAGCTGTTGATTATGATCGGGATCACTAGTATCTCCATTGTATCTTCCCGTCTGGTAATATGGAGAAGTACTTGAGGATTCGCATTTATATTATTGAAAACAA
This sequence comes from Odontocerum albicorne, assembly GCA_949825065.1. Classification (NCBI taxonomy): domain Eukaryota; kingdom Metazoa; phylum Arthropoda; class Insecta; order Trichoptera; family Odontoceridae; genus Odontocerum; species Odontocerum albicorne. The sequence continues at coordinate 44,686,035 of OX463839.1, forward strand.
ATGCTGTTAATTTTGCAGTTATTCCAGAATAGACGAATTGGTCATGCGTGCTATCCATGTTACACGCAACATCGTTGCCAACATCAAATATTCAAAGCTTATACCTTCTTGCGTTTCTTTTCTCTCATTTTCCATGTTTTGGTGTTATGCGGAAATGTAGGAAAAATAATGCTCTTGCAAGTATTACTTTGGAAGATCTAGTTATTTTTCTCTCTCCGCATATTTTTCAGCTTATCCGTAAATCCTTCATCCATAAATCCTTCCTTCAGCTTATCCATAAATTTCTCTCTTCGTATATTTTTCAGCTTATCCATAAATCCTTCATCCATAAATCCTTCCTTCGGCTTATCCATAAATTTCTCTATCCGTATATTTTTCAGCTTATCCATAAAAGCTTCCAATTTTTATTTACACTTCACTTTCCCTGTTATTGGATGTTTGTTTTACTCCTGTGTTCACTTACTTGTCCTGCACTCATTAAGAGTTCTGTTATCCACTCACTTATCCCCAAAGAGGCCTTGTACCCTCTCTTAGCTCCGTTCCTTTCTGACCGCTACTTGGCACCGTGGGTTGCGAGCCATGCTGACATACTTGAAAGATCTAACATTTAAACAAAGCATCTTTGGAATGACCTGGGTCACTTAACTAAAAATAAAGTAAAATTTAAATTTTGTACAGTTAAGATTAATAAAAGTCTCAAAATGTTGAAAGTATTGCAAACAAGAAAAAAGTCCTGTCTATACAGACCGCAAAAATTAGATACAGTTTGTATACATTGTATATGAAAGGAAAGGATATTTCCCGTCTTATTTGTAACCTGTAAATACTTCATCATTTTTTTACAAAATGCTTCATTATATTGGACACATTCAATTATGCGCCGATAGTAAGTAAGTATATGGATAGACTTTTTTCCGGAGTGTAGTTTCTGAGTCTCCTATGCATGATCGAAAATTATATCTTGAAATTTTCCAGAAGTTGCGACATGAAGCCCTTTGCAATAGGTAGTATTTGTATCAAAATCTACATTCAACTAAGGATTCCGTCCCTAACCGCTCTATACGAAATTATTTCAATATATATTATTTTTCCTTTTAAAACAAATCGTGTAACAAAAATTTATGTTACGTAATCTTTTCAGGTCTGACGAGGAACTTTAGAAAGTAGATCGATACATGAAGCGTAAAAAAAAAACAAATTGAATTCGTTTTGAAAATTAAATTTTGGCGTCCAAAGCTAAAATATCTTTCCTTTTTTTATTTATTTTTTAACATCCATCATGTTCCCTGCGAATGTTTTAACGTATTTTCCTCTAAAAGCCTCCCATGTTCCATTAAATAATTTGCTACACCACACTACATCCACTGAGAATTTATATTGGATGCTGTGTACTCAAATTGATTGGATAAAAACTGTTTCGGTAATAAATTCACCAAGTTCCACACAGTGAATGGACAAAAGGCTTAATAATTTGATTTTGTTTCGCACTAACTTGGTTTCCAGTTTAATTGTTGTATCGAAACATGTATTAAATAACAAAAAACTGTCGATATATGTATTAAATAACAAAGACTGTCCAAACATGTATTAACTAAATTATTAATTATAACAGAAACTAGTTTTTTTATTAAAATAGCTTAAGCTCATTCGCGTAAATATTGATCAGGTAAAAATATTATCTTTAACACTTTAACTTTGTAGTGTAGAGAAGGTAATATTTTTTTCTTATTGAATCAATTACAATATTCATTGAGCCAATTTTCATTAATTGATTCGTGTGGTATCCTTCAACCTTTACGAATTGGTGATTTAAATATATTGAAGATCATGGCCGATAGACAATATTGTCTCCGGCCTCTTTAATTTTGCATTAAGGTTAATAAACATTGGAGTAGACACGGAACTCGTTGATCGTAATCGTACTTTAAATAAATACTAGCTCACGTGAAGAGGTAAAAAAAATCTCGCACACATCTAGCGCCCATGACTATTGTTGCCAGACAAACTCTACCCTTTTTTTATCTTTTCGGAGTTCATCGGGAATCGAACTTGGATCCTAATCATCTTACTAACTGGACCACAGGGGTCGTTGTTTTATTAGTAAGTCAGCTACTGAGCAGCAGAAAACTATTAATTCAGATAAAAAAATTGTGTTTTAGTGAAATCGTCGTGATCCTGGAACGTCTGAATAAGCTAGCATGGAATTAATTATTGAACATAGTATTTGGACTTTGTCAGGATTCATATTTATTTCCATTTCAACATTTTGTTTTCCCCGTCTCTGTCTGAAACTGCGTTTCATAATTGTACAGTTTTCGTCCTCGCTCGTAACACATTATTATAGCTCATTCCAATAGTGTGATACGTTTTTCTGATTACTCAATGTCGTGCCCTCTCTATTTCTTTTAAGAACTCATACTTCTCGTCAATGGATGACACTTCTATTATGTAAAGTAACAGTTATTTTTCAATCTTTTTTCTTCTAAGAGGGTACTGTTATTTGATACGAGATTGCATTTTGTGCTGTGAAGTACTACAATGTAACATTAAGGGCGACTTCAGTAACCTAGTTAATAAAGCATTTGTCTCCCACTTGAAGGTTTCGGAATCGATTCTAAATGGTATCCAAAATATAAAAAGAATCCTAGTTTCGTGAAAAAATGAATGGGGTAACAATACTAGCACGCGCTAGAAGTGTGATTCAGCGGATAGTGAGTTTGGTGCTCCAGTTTTTCTAAAACCTAGATGGCTTGATCAAAGGAACTGATGACATTATCATCTTTCGGTCATGCTATTCAACATATGCATAACATGATATGTATATCATAAATTGACTTCTATATACATTTCTTCTGACACTAGTGACAAATATTCTAGTCACTCACTTAGTATAGTAACTTCAAATATATACTCAATATGCAGAATAGGTCCCAAACCGATCCTTGCGAGACTCCACTGATAATACAACGAGCTTCCTGATAAGTGATATTTTAACCAACATCGAAACAGTCTTGAATAAATCGCAGCCAAATTAAGCAATGCAAAGAAAATCTTATCTGCATTGCTTAATTTGACTACGAATTCCAAAATTTCTCAAATTTATATACAAATTTCTTTACTGGTACATAATCAAAGACTGTTTTCAAAGTTCAACCAAATTATATCTACTGTCACTTTGAGGTCATAGTGTTTTGTCGATAAGTCTAAGCACTCGAGTTAATTGGTAACAGTAGGTTATTTTAGGATAAATCTATGATTCCTATTTTCAATAGGATTTCTTAAAATGCATTCTTTTATCAAATCAGTGTTATTATGTATAGATTAATAAAAATAACAAAAGTTGACGGGGGAGATATTTTGGTTGTTTTTTTGATGCAGCAACAGATCTGTTTACATTCTGAATACTCAGCGTATAAAACCTCAATCATATGAAGTGGTAGAATAGGATCCTTGCTCAAGTTATTCTAGGCAAAAGTTATCTCGGAGCTGATTTCCATCTTGTGTGGGTGAGGACTTGGGGTCAGATCCGTGCTCAGAAATAAAGTCGCCTTATTTATTTATTTAAACACTTGTATTGTACAATGTGGGTTTATTGCCGAATGTTAATATATTCCAATCAACCTGAAAATTATATAAATAATTTAGTTTCTTCTGTTGGTGAAAGATTAACATTGTACAAAGAAAGCAAAAATATAACATAAAAAGATAACATGAATCATTTAACGATTTAAATTAAACGATTTCATCTTCTGCTAGGAGATAGATGACATTAAGAAGGAGGATTGTGGTGCAGCAAAGAACCTTCACTGTTATAGTTATATTAAGAGTTGAGGTACAAAAATAAACATTTGTTGAAGATATTTGAGGCGAATTTTTGCATGATTTTATTTGTTCATTTTAAATACTCTCAGAACCCGATGATGGGGATATGAGGTGTCTTGTTTAGAATTACGAAACGGAATTACCGTTAAAAGATTCCCGCAAATTTATAAGGATGTAACATAAATATACAACATGAGGAGATAAGTTTATGGTATTTCCAGTTCATTGCTCCACCCTTCATGCTGTACTTCACTTTTTATGCCGTTAGATTCAAGAATCAGTTATCAGTTTGGGTAAGACTTTCCACCCTCGTTGGCATGCTTCAATATATACTTTAAAAATTCCAACTCTATTCAATGATGAACAATGTTTCGTCATAACTCTTTTTGTCTTGTCCTTTTCCATTTTCCTTCTTTTTCTCCAGTTGAGTTATAATTTTTATGGTTTTTTTATTTGTGAAAAGTAAGCGTCTTGCCAAGAGAATGAAAGGCGTTAGTATAAAATCGTTATAACAACAAAGTTATCATTATTATAAAGTAATCTTAAAAAAAACAAGCTTTACAACAAATATATCAATACAACAAAGTATTAATTACTGCAAAGTAAACTTTACAGCAAATGAATCAATAAAAACAAAATAATCATTGTAACAAACAATCGTTACAACAAAATAATCACAAAAACAAAGTAATCGTTACATTAAAGTAATTATTACAACCAAGAAAGAAGCGATGATAAAAAGAAGAAAACTCTTCTCCATTAGAATTTGTAGTCACGATTTTCTAAAGAGGAAATTACACAGAATAAACATTGAATGTTATGTTATTGTTTAAAAAACTTTTTTTATAAAAAGTATTATAGGTATCTTATAACTTCATTTTAAAATACATCCATTGTTTACAATAACACAAGGAGAGTTTATTTGTTTTAATTTATTTTTATTAATCGACATGTTTTTTTATATATAATTGCTATGTTTCAGAATTCGAAACACTCGGGTACCCCTACCCGAGTGTTTCACTTGTACTTGTCCCCACAAGCATTGTATCCATAAGGTCACGAAATACATCAATTCGTCATACTGACTATCTTATTAAACACATTATACTGTATCTTTATATTAAATTGGGAACCCCCGAAAGGCTCATAATTGTTGACCTTTTTGATATTTTAAAGAACGGATCTGTTCACAGAAGCGTGTTCGCTTCGCCGAGTTACATTTTCTGCAGAATGAGAATATGAAAAGTATGCTTTTGTGCAGAAAAGCCACAATTCGTCAGTGTTTGTGAAAATAAAATTTATTTTATATTATACGCAAATCCTCATGGTGAAAAAAGAAGAATGGACAAAATATTTTGTATACAAAAATTATCTACGTATGACAAATAAGATTATTTATACTATAATTAAGGATGAATGACAAAATAGGATACTTCTAATTGCATCTTCCAGGATACTTCTAATTGCATCTTCTAAGTCTCAAATTGGATGTCTGAAAATAATTTTTTTCTAAATGGCGCTTGATAAATTGTTCTTTTTTAAGTTTTCGGTGCAATTTTGCGTTTAAATTTGAAGCATAAATACAACATTGATTTCCGGATAAACCAATATTAAAATGTAAAAAAATGCTGCCTAGGAAGTAAGTATCTCACGCACAGGATATTGTAGACTTTCCAAGACGTTACATTGAAAATTAGATCAAGTATACCCTAATTTGCGGATATTACAAAAAAAAATAAGTTTACCGATTTTGATGGAGAAATACGATTGTTTGCTTTGTGTATTGTGTTCCCTGGGTACTTGAGGCAAGTGGGGGCTTATCTCAGAAATGAAAATAATACGCTTACAAGTTGGGAGCAAATTCGAACAGAAATTTGGCGCAGTGGACCATTTTACTTAGACAATGTATTTATTTTATTTAACAACGTCTATGTATTTAGCCAAGTCAATTGAAAACTAAAAGAAAATCAATAAATGCTTGAAACTTTTTGCTTTTATCCATTTATCAAAGCAAATATAGTTTTTCTCTTATTTATCTTTTTTCTATGTAAGTTTAAAATTGATAGAGCTAGATTAGAGAACAGATTTTTTTTGAGAACGATCTATTTTAGGAATTAAAACCACTTTCATTGATAGATTGAAAATATTATAAAAAATAAAATAATTTGAGTTTAATAATACTCGTACATTAAATTGGTGGTTGCGGTCATTACATTAGGTACTTCTCCCCAACTGCATATGTTATAGATAAAAAAATTGGTAAGAAAACCGCAGCAAACTTACCAAGGGAAGACAAACTACAATACAACCTTCGTTGATTTTTTTCTCTTTTGGCACAGAGTACTTTATGTTTGTAGTGTTTATACGAGTATATAATCATGAATTTTGATACGACATCTCAAACAGGGTTTCTTTTAACTTAAAAATGACTTCTGTGGCCTAGCTGGTAAGACACCTGCCATCCGGCCCGGGGTTTTGGGTTCGATTCCCGTTGAATTTCAGATTTTTTTTGAAAATTTAATTCCGGCTGGTTTTCGCTGAAGCCCTCTTATATGATATATCTTTCTGGTTGGTTGAAAGAGATGGACGCAAAGCCGTTTGCCCGTACTAGTGATTGATAACTTGTTTGGAGTTTCGGTCCGATGGTAGGACACCTTACTCCTTCATCGGATAAGTTCTGACTGTTTTGATATTTTGGAAATTTTGGGCCGTTTGCCCGTCAGCTTGTACTCTATATAAAGACTCATAATATTTTTTCACTCCATATTTGTATTTTAGTACACTTTCATTCTACACGACATACTATCACTCATTATCGAATATGATTATCAGCTTTACTGTAGATGGAAAACTCCTGTGCGTGAATTAGTTCATTATGTGCAATCTATTTCACTCAAGCAAGCATACATTTTTGATAGATTAAACTCAAAGTTCCGATGATAAGTTGACCATATTTTGAAGGCGATCGACAGGTTCAATCTGTTCACAATAATTACAGTACAATCGAGAGGAAACATTTCTCCCAACCCATTAAAATATTAAACAGTCTAAATTGAATATTTAGAAAGATTAAAATATTTTATTTTGTTTGGTTATCATAGGAACTGGAAACTTTTCTTGGATTTGAGACAACTAGGTATTTAGTAGAGAATAACAACATAAAAAAGTAATTTTTATTAAAAAAACACGAGAAATATCGCCATATGCGTTTATCAAATATCTGTTAAACTTAAAAATACTTAAATGATGCTTATCGGACTGTGAATAATGGATAGTATTTATTGGAATTGGCAAACCAAAGTATTAGAACTGGCCAATTGAAGTATTGAAACTGGCAAACTGAAGTATTGGAACCGGCAAACTGAAGTATTGGAACCGGCAAACTGAAGTATTGGAACCGGCAAACTGAAGTATTGGAACCGGCAAACCGAAGTATTGGAACGGGCAAATCAAAGTATTGGAGTCAGCAAACCGAAGTATTGTAACCGGCAAACTGAAGTATTGGAACTAGCAAATCGGAGTATTGGAATCGGACAGCATTTTCTTTGTTTTATTCGGAAATTAAATATAATAGTTCAATACAATTAATTCGTAACCAAAGTAGAATATATAACAATATTCGTATTTCGATTCGCTAATTAGAAACATTAACAATCGAAACAGAAAGAAAACACATACAACACAAATAAAATCAATTCAAATCGAAATGTACAGCATGTGACATAATGGATGAAGAAGTTGGAGAAGATGAAGAGACAATAGGAAGATAACAGAATGATACTCGTACTTTTATTGAAACTTTTAAAATCAGCCAACGAACCGCACTTCGGAGTTGAGGGCTGGGAGACAACAAAAAAACCATGCTTCATTTAAGTTATGACTTGTGTTCTTTATGTAAAAATATACCCTGTAGTTTTAAATTTCCACTGTAGCATTTTAGCATCGCGGTTTTGGTTTTTGAGGTTCAATCCGAATTTCGGATTGCGGCGTGTTCCGGAGGTTTTGTCACGAATGAAAAATTTTTGTAGCAAATTTTTGGAACAGATTTTTTAACGACTTTTTGGTTTCCATAGTCGGTTTGTTAAATTCATATTTTTATTCTTATGCTACGTGTATATTATGTATCTTGATATGACAAATAATTATCTGAAATGTATAAATAAATTATACAATATAATAACATATATACGAGTGTGTGAAATCACTTTCAAGTCAAGATATTGAAACAAAAGAAAGTAAGTAATTAAAAAAATGGTTCTTATTTAATTATTTATTCCAAAGTTTGTTATATTGAATTTTATTACTGTACTAGCTGTACCCGGCCACGCATTGCTGTGGCTCAGTCTGGTTAAATGGAAAAGAAAGAAAAGAGAAAGCACACGTTTCTAATATGTTTAATTTCACAATGTGTTGTGGGTGTACAATATTTTTGACGTCTTCCAGCCACTCTCAGCCTGTCGCGTTCATTGTGTTGAGAACGAAGCAGTTCTAAAGCTGCATAACGCGATCACCGTTTCGCTCGTTCGCTTACACGACATAACCTGTAAATGAGCAATGTTTAGTATTGCGTGATCAATTCCAATGCATTTCACAATATAATTTGAATTCAAATAAAAATCAATCGACACATCACAAATCCACCGCCAATTGCATTGAAAAATAAGAAAAACAGTTAAAAAACGAAATGAAAGAATCCGAAACGTCGAAAATGCTATATGACATAACCTCTCAATGAGAAATGTTTAGTTTGCGTGTGTTGCTGCAGAGGGCGCTCCCATTATATCGTACGTTTTATATATTTTTTTTATATACAACTGTATATAAAAAAGTATATATACTATATACAGGCGCGTATTCGAATCCAACATTTTGTCAAAATTTCAAAGCAATGAAAAATAAGAAAAACAGTTAAAAAACGGAATGAAAGAATCCGAAACGTCGAAAATGCTATGTGACATAACTGTCAATGAGAAATGTTTAGTTTGCGTGTGTTGCTGCAGAGGGCGCTCCCATTATTTCGTATGTTTTATATACTTTTTTATACAGAACTGTATATAAAAAAATATATTTAACCTTTCCTTCCCTGTGTTGGGTATCTTCTACACGTTGCTTCTAATAACCATCAATATCTCTATAAATATAATAAATACAAGGTTAAGATTTTAGGTATTCCTCCATAATATATTTACGCATTGATTTAAAAAATAATATTAATAATAATCAGAATTTATCGACTACATCGTAGGTGGTTTGTAAAGATCGAAAACAAATTCGCATTTAAACGCTGCGAGTGCCTCGTCTTGACGATAGGTGAAGAGTATGCGGGAAGCGCGACACTATATTTGCATCTCACTCTTGCATACTCCACTGAATTGCGAGGAGCTCAATTGTCTCAATCGTCGCAAGCGTAAACCACGCCGGGGTACCGCTCCGCGCCGCAGTATCTTCTGGACTTGCAAATAGATTAGACCTATGCCCGTTCCTTGAGCGTTGCCAGATGGTTTTTTAATGTTTTCAGCAAATAAATCTCAATTATTATAATTTTTAACTTCAATTATAATTAATTAAGGGAATTATCTATGAATGTTTTTATTTTTCCGATTAAAAATCGCTAATTTTTCATCGCGTACTCACTACCCAACACCGGAGCGCGCGTTTCAATTTTAGCACCGTAAGGGAAGGGTTAAACATGCTTGTATTCAAATGCAATCTTTTATAAAAATTTCAAAGCAATCGGTGAAGAACTTTCGGAGATTAGAGATTTTTAATTAACGAACATTTACTTTTTTATTTATATAGATGACGATCTCCAGTGACAACATCCATGTCCTACTTGTTGTGAAACCTGTCTTCCAGCTGGGGGGTTGCGGGTTTGACTCCCACTGGAACCCAATTAAGTTTAAAAAATGTGTTCATCCTAACTTTTCTAAATGATTCTCGAACAGATTTCTGGTTAGTTGAAAGATTTTGCTATAGTGCGGTTTTTAAGGATTTTAATCAGATCATTATTTTAGGTATCTTTAACCTGTTTCTGATTAGTTGCAAGAGATAAACACGTAACAGTAAATCTGCACAGTTGTATTGTATACAACGAAAATTTTATGCGGTGTGGTATTAAGTGAAAATCGGACTGTAAACTTTTTTCGTTCATATCTGAAAATGAATAAAAATAAATGCTTTCTTCCGATGGTCATATAATACTATAGAGCCTTAGCATCTCGTACGATGGCCCACAGGACTGTTTGATAACTTGTTTTCCCCCTCAAGGCTTCCAGGTTAAGTCTTCTTTAGTCCTGGAAGATATTATATTCTAGCCCATTACTTAGTCTACTCCATGATTTTTTCTACCGGCGGGTATAGGAAAAAAACGTTCGGCGGCCGTAGTCTAACGGTTTGGATTCACGTTAAATAAGCGAACGCACCAGGTTTGATTCCTGGTGGATTCCCTTTCGGACTGGTTTTACTCATAGATCATTTAACATCTTAATTCATGTTATTCTGTAGCTCATATGCTGCTTAGTACTATATTTATAAAAAAACTCCAACAAAAGGCTGCACTAGATTACTTGGAACTCTTCATTAAAACTTTGGGTATGATGTTTCAATACTATGTGATTGCTGAAGTGCAACAGTTTGCATATTTTAAACTAATACACGCATAGGGGTGCTTCATCTACGATGGCTATATTTGTTATTTGCACAAAATACTTACATCATTCATGTAATCTTCTGTCAAAAAAGAAGCACACAGCACTACAACAGGCCAGAGCCAGGAGATCCAAGGCCGCCTGTCACGCAAGAAAAGAAATACAAGACAATAAATTTCATTAACGGATTTAAATTTATACGTAAATACCTCAACACATACCTCTTTTCCTTTTCTATTCACTGACAGATAAAAGCTCCTATCTAAAAAAAAATATATTCACAATTATCATATATGATTTAAAAACTTAATTAAAAATATAAATACACATATAACATGTTAAAATGAAAGGACATAACTCTACACACACATCAATAAATAGTTATACACATTGATATTTTAAAATCGATAAATATTAACATTTAAACAAGAAAAAGTATCAATCAAAAGTGAATCCATTCATCAATTTTTCAATCATACAAGTATGTAAGAATTATAACAATATATTATAGAAACATAACATTCAAATTCGCAATATTTTATTTGTGTTATTCTTTCTTCATTCATTCGTTTTACATATTCAATAATATTCAGCGTTGTATAAATACGACTTTCCATTTTTTGAATAAAATATTTCCAATCAAAAGTTATGAAATTACTACTGTTAAAAAAGTTTTTCAATATAAATATTTTTCCAAAAAAAATTCTAACCGTGCGACAGAGTTTTATTAGACCTTAAATTTGAAAAATCGACAGAAATAAATTAAGCATTCTCTAAACTACGCCACAGAACTTCAACATATCTCGTCGTCAATATTTCAAATTGTCAATTTTCGATTTCGCCGTTCAAATTATAATGGTTGATATAATTTTAAGGGAAGTTAGTTGTCACGTGAAGCGGAAAACCCAATAATTTTCAACCCAACCCTGAGACGCGGAAAAAATTTTCATTCTCGGTAAAATTATGTTTTTTTTACTCATTTAGCAGAAATCAGAAAGATCGAGACAAGTTTTTTTTATATTGGTATATCAGACAAAAATTTATACATTTTCTCCGGAGAGTTATGTTTTCAGGATAAAAAATATTAGTTAAACAAATTATAATACTTATATTTATTATTTACATGGTACACTGTATCAACTTTTTTTTAGAATAAGAAAAAAGACTGATTCCTTTTATTGATTCTTCGTCAATAGTTGATTTACATACCATCATGCCGTTTCGCTGTCGGGGAAGGCAAAGTGAACAAAGTTTCAGACTTGACTATCGCGACATTCAATTTTCGACTCCTTTTCGACCCATACTTAGATATATATAACTCATACGATTTATATGATATTTTACATTTTCTTTTATAATATCATTCACTTGATTCAACCACACTTTCCTTGGTTGTTCTCTATCATATTTTACTCTGATTTTTTTTATTAGTATTTCTTCATTTATCATTTTACGTGTCCAAACAATATCAATGTGCTTTTCTTCGTCTTCTTTAATACATCACTCTTAAGTTCATGTTCATTCCTTATCACTTAATTCTCTCATTCGTTGTCACCCTTTGTATAGAGTGTCCCAATAAGAGCGCCGGACTAACATTTCACGCCATTTTTTTTTATAAGTTTGGCAACTAAAAATTTCATATGTGTCATCTGTCAATATAGAACAAATACAAAAAAAAATCCTTAGATATCTATGGTACAGAACAAATGGTGATTACCCAAAATATGCTCACCATGCCGAACTTCTCACGGTGTGTAACTATAGAAACCTCGAAACAAGAAGGCGTATCCATTGCGATATTCCTGATAAAGGTTTTCCAAGGTTCCTTTAACTGTCCCGCGATTCTAGAAGCACTAAGTTTATATGTACCCAATAAATATAGCCGTGCAAGGAATCACCCTCTGTTCTACATACCAACTTACAGGACGAATATCATGGCTAAACACTCAGTCACGCATAGAGATATTGTTATAGTTATAATTAATTAAAAAAATTGAGAAAACTGGTTTGATTCTGGAAAATAAGTCATCCATACGTCCTCGTAGCGGGCGTTCACTTGAAAACACAACCATAGTGAGAGAAAGTTTTACTGAAACCCCAGGAACATCAATTCGTCATCGTTCACAAAACTTAGACGTTTTAAGAAGCACCTTACAACGAATTGTCGCGAAAGATCTGGATCTGCATGCCTACAAGATCCAACTCACAAGAATTCAAACCAACAATTATAATTCGGCGCTGTTATTGGGACACACTTTATTATTCTCAATATACGCATTTCTACATTCAATATTCGGCTATTAAATTGTGATAGTTGACAAGACCATTTTTTATCGAACTGTATTCTTAAGGAAAAAATAGTAAAACTATCATCAGTATCTATGATTTTTTTTATTGATAAATAACCATGCAGTTCTATTATATAAATGCAGTTCTATTTTCTAAATGTAGGTCTATTGCCTAAATGTCATTGTATTAAATTTAATAAAATATAAACCTTATATTCATATAATTTCACTTAATTGCCGCAAGAAATATTTCTCTTTCCTTTACCAAGGCCTTCTCCAGGCTTGTTGATTTAGGCTTTATTGATTTCAACCAAAAACTTGTCAAAAAATATTATTTTTTGACAAGTTTTTGGTTCATAATTTTGAATGTTTTCCTTATAATTGTTGCCAAGTTTTGAGTGTCATGCTCACCAAGAGCAACTTTTTAAAATTTACCTTTCATCGTCTTCCATCATACTCTTTATCTATGACTTCCTGTAGAGTGCAATCTGTTATAACCTGATCAACAAACTTATTTTTATTGAATAGTAATAAAATTGAATAACTACTATAGAGATGCGTGCATAGAAAAAAATACATGGAGTGACAGTGTATGACAGAATACGGAATTAAGTGATAAAGAATGAATGAGAACTTAACGCTGACGTGTTAAGTAAAATGAATAAGAGTACGTTGAGATGGTTTGGGCATGTAGAATGAATTAATGAAGAAATATTAACAAAATAAACACACAGTGTAGATGTGAGTGGAAGGCGTATGAGAAGAAGACCAAGGAAAGTATGGTTGGATCAAGTAGTTGATATTCTGGAAGAAGGAAAAGTAGAAAGTCAGTGAAATCATAGATGTTGCACGGATGTGTTTTGAGTCCTCTGTTCTTGAAATGGCGAGATGGTATGTTATAAAATTTAATAAATATACAGATATATTGTTATAAGATATTTTATAACATATAGGAATATTGTTATAATAAATATACAGGAATATTGTTATAAGACACGTTTTACTGATTTTCATTTTTTTAACCATAAATAATATATATTTGAAATTCTTGGTTTTCACATTAAAACTTTCATTTTTTCTTCATTATTCAACAATTTTGGGGTCAGCTGTTTAGACATTTTTCTTACGTTTATCTCTGTGCGGAATCTGCCTGGGTGTTAGTTAAAGTCAGTCAGGTTTACCTCCACTTTATTCCCGAGTCTTCTTCCGTCTTTCTCTACGTACGAGTATATTTTGACGTTCTAAATCCATGGATGTATTCAACCTTAAGATTGCATCTCACCGTTACACGTTCCTATTCCAGATAAATTGCATTTTTCAAATTTGATATATTGCCATCTGATTACCCCGTAAATAAATTCACTTCCAATTTTAGCCAATTAAATTACTCTACATGAGCACCGTATGTGGATATATGTAGTATGTATAGTTATTTTAAATTTCACTTAAAAATGTATACTTATTCAGTGCACGATGTTACTTTTTTGTGGACAATTCTAAAACGAAATGTATTAATTATTTTTCTAAAAAAAATTGTTACGTCGCTGTATTTATCTTGTATTGCATTACAATTTCGTTGTATATTGTACAACCTTGCAGATTAATTGGCATGTGGCCAATTTTTGATCACACAGACTTACATCCTTCAATATTATTCGATGGCTTTATCACAACATTAAATAAAACAGTTTAAACCCTAGGTAGAAGTGTTAATAAACAACATTATTTTATGGCGATATCAAATTAATAAAGTAAGCCGAAAGATCTTCTTCAGCCTTTATTCCTTTAAAGTGTTGCAAAGATTCCTGCCTAGCAAATCCAATTTTTTTCTTGTGTAATCTCTGCTCTTTCACGGATCACGGGTTTGATAATCATTAAAACCCGTGTGGCTTAAAATATGTGCAAGTCAGGTTTCCAATGAAGGACTCGAATATTTTAGCTTGGTTGATAGAGTTTTCTACATGACAAAAAAACCTTCTAGATCATACTGCATACTGGCCGGCCATACAACTCACGTATGGCTTCAACATAAAGGATGGTAATAATCTAAGGACCATGGCTTACTCATCAATCCTACGAAGTCTTAAGCTATATTCATAGGCAACCGTAAGCTTCTCAGTAAATTCAACGCTGATTTACTCCCTGCAATATTACTCGATAGTTATATCGTACTCTCTTAGGGCGAGATTAAATAAATGAGGTAAGCTGAAGGATTTTCTTCAGCATTTATTTATTCCCTTTAAGTTTTGCGAAAAATCCTGTCTATTAAAAAAATTTTTTACGCAAACTCTGCCCTTTCCGATTTTATAAACGTTTGTTATTTTGATAAATCGGAAAAAAAGTTGGACAAATTACAGCGTCTTCAAAATTTTTGTCTAAGATTTATTTTTTACCTAAGAGAGTGTTATCACATCACTTCATACCGGAAGATGCTGAACTGGTTGATCGTGAGAAACGATGCAAAATCCACATATTATATCGCTTGTATATTATCCTTGACTGTCCCGCCACCCCTCTTATCTTGCCGAAAATATTCAGCGCCTTTCCGATCATGGACTTGCGCTATGCTCAGACTATGTTTATTAGCCTACTTTTTTCACCGCTCTTCGTTTTATACGCCGTCCGTTACTGTCCATGCAGTGAGACTCTGGAAACAGTTACAAACCATTGTTAGACTCGCTTCGTTTTTGGCATACTTTAAGAAGCGACTGAAAAAAATCTTAATGTCTAGTCAGTAATATAACGTGTGTCATTCCTTATTTTTCTTTGTTCTTCACCAACTCTTCCTTAACCTTTGATTGATGCTATTTCACTTTTACTTTAATATGTAAATGCCCATAAATTTGATAAATGTGAATATTTATTTGAATACATTTTGCGACCATGTAACTTATTTATTTACTTTAGCCCGGTTGGTTGAAAGAGATTGACACCTGATAATTAACCCACCAGTTTGTTCTTACAATGAAGAGTTAAATAAATAAATAAAGATATTTATGTAAATCTTAAGTGAAAGTCACTCTGAATCCATCTTTAAAAAACTGGGTTCCTACAGAAATTAAATTCCCTTCCTCTTTTTACCAACTATGCAAAGAAGGTTGTTTTTTATATTAAATCAAAACACCGCTTTGAAATCTTTTTGTTTGAAGATCATTTGACTTAGAATTAAAAAAAACCTCCTACTGGAAAATCTTTCAGGGTTTCCTAGAATCCAGGCTTCGGATATTTTCCAATGTTTGATTTTCTCTTGTACCCCCCGTCGCGGCTCACAAAGGCGGAGATCAGAATTCAGCACGCGCCATGTCAGCTTTTTCGTCAATGCGTTATTTTCTCCTTTCACTCCATACCACGAACCGCAGGAGCTTTTCCCCTTTTATTTTATTACCTACAACGTCCACACTAGACGAACATCGTCTTTTTCAGCAATCTGGCGAATTGTGTACTTTACAATAGCCATGTTTCATTATGTTACATAAAATCTCTATGTATACATATATACGAAGGCAAGAAAGGCGTTCGACAAAAAGCGACATATTCGTGCTTTATCTTATTTTGTTTTTTTTTATTACGTTTTATTTAACAGCAAAACTCCATCAATTAAAAGGAAAATGTGTACCATATATATTTTTTTATTGGAGGATACCCGATTCTTCGAAAGTGAAACATATATTTCACATCTTTCAAGTCTACGCACCTTCTTATATAGCTTCTTCGATTTCTGTAACTTTATGAATTACTTCATTGCTTATAATCCCATTTACTTTGCTCTTCCTGTATTCATTTGTAATGCCTTTCACTTACATTAATTCTTGTGAATTTTCATTTCAGTATTTGTTCGTTCTTTATCCCAGAATATGAGAATCCTCTTCTTTACACAGCTTATTATTACCTCAATGTTTAGTTTACATTAATTATATTTTGTCAAACATTGTCGTCCCGTATATTTGTTGCCTTTTTCACCTCAATGATGGACTCCCATTCTTCAAATGTGTTGTTGTTAATCATCATTTAGGCGGATCAAATGATAAACGTATCGCGTATTCTTTATTTAAATGTCTATGGTTTGTATGATAATGTGTTCCAATAACACTTTCACGCATACTTTTAAAAGTACGAGTAATTTTTCGAATTCTTGCTGCTGGGGTAGGAGCAATATATAAACTTTAATTAATTAGTTTTCGAAGACTTGTTTCTAGGGTAGGAGCAATATATAAACTTTAATTAATTAGTTAATTTTCCAATTCACCAATGTCTTGTTATGAAAAAAAAGTTTCAAGTTGTGATAAGTTTTTGGTTACCTGTGTTTGTAATTCTCATTTTAAGATTTGAATAATACTATTTCAACTGTACTAGCAATTGATTGGATTTTTTACAAACCATTTTAAACTTTTTTTTTTATATTTCCTTAGACATAACTCATACAAATGTTTGATGGTTTTTGAAGAATGTATACAGCGTTCTCTGAGTTAAAATATTTTATATATGTTAAATATCTAATATGCCTTGGTTAAAATAAATTTAGATCAGGTCGCTTTGATGTACATGCATTTATGCATTTTAATACATAAATTCAATCCCTCTACCATTCACGCTGTCATAGGAGACAAAATAATCCGCATCCAGCGCAATTTACAATAAAAAACGCCAGTCTAAAGGAACTCCTCCTCAAACAGCACGATACCTGAGCTTGAAAAGACAAATAGCGGCAATGACTTAAAGATCCGGCATTACAGAAGAGGAAGAATGACAGGCAACGAAGTAAATATGCTCATAAAGTAGCTTAAAGACTGGTGTTCGAACAGCTTTGCAAATTGTCAGTACTTTCACAAAAAAATTTAAATGCAACAAACTATCATTTGACACAATTAAATCGGAGAATCCAATCGGTCCGAATATGTGCTGATGTAAGACTGCATCAGAAATTCTTGAC
This sequence comes from Odontocerum albicorne, assembly GCA_949825065.1. Taxonomy (NCBI): domain Eukaryota; kingdom Metazoa; phylum Arthropoda; class Insecta; order Trichoptera; family Odontoceridae; genus Odontocerum; species Odontocerum albicorne. Next base: position 44,703,722 of record OX463839.1, read on the forward strand.
TTGATTATAATCGCAGTATCATAAACTGTGATCTGCGAATTCATCAAGATGACTGCTAAATTAAAACAGTGTGACGGAAAAGATTGTCGTATAAAATGTTACCATTAAAAATTCTATAGCTAGAGAGAAATTAGGTATTTCGATAGCTTAGATACACCCATGAATAGCCAAGACGTGCCGTGATTGATGCAAGGAAAAAATTAAATATCTTTCTTTCCACTAGGGATAACGACCATCGTTGTTGCCAAGTTGATTACTGAGCAGAATCGCGAAGAATCGCGCGAGGGATCATCCCTGACAAGCTGTGAAGACGTACGTAACCTTTTCTCGCGGGTTGACATATACCGAGAAGTATAATTGCGACCTCTGATTCTTAGATCCAACAGTTAAGACCGAGACTGTCTCCGTCGAGCCAGCCCTATATAATATATCTTGGCGATAGCCAAAAGCGCTCATCGTTGACCGCCGATCAGCTTCCTTTTGGCAACAAAGAGCCAAATTATATGTACTTAACACCTGGCTGCATGGCGCACAATGCTAAAAATCATAACTGAGATTACTCGCATCATAATAGAGATTGCTCGCATCATAATAGAGATTGCTCGCATCATAATAGAGATTGCTCGCATCATAATAGAGATTGCTCGTACGAAACAGTAGGCTCTAGATGGATTCCTGCTGAGTGCAAAAAGGGGTCAGAAACGGCTTTATCGCACTCAGTACGGACGATGTGAGGGGTGGGGGTTATTTCTTGACCTCGGTATATTGTTATTCCGAGATTAGTTTTTCCCATAAAACATAAATATTAGTCATATTTAACTATTATTTGGCTTAAGGAAAAGTATCACAATATAGACATATGACAGTTAAGCTAGATATGGATATAAGCAGCATTGATATTGTCTGTCTTTAACATCGTGAGAATATATTGCAAATATAAGTTATTATAGCATAAGTACTTGTTTTATTCATTACATTTAAAATGTATGACTAATGTGACGTTGGTAAAAACCTGCCTAAAGTATTTTTAAATAGTCATTTTAAATAAACACACTCTTAAAATTTTTATTGGATTGTAATTTACTCAACTTTGCAAAAATAAAACAGCTTTCCTATCATGTGTTTTTTTTTCAAAATATTTTACTAAGCAAAATAAAATGTGATTTTTTATTTTGTTGTTGTATGTTAAAACAACCCGAAGCCCAGATGTTTAAATAAAGCAAACACGCTAACCTCTCGGCCAAGGCACCAAAAAAGTCTCCAAATCAAACGCTTTCGCTTGTACATAAATTCGAACCAACCTGCCTTTGGAGATGCCGGTAGGTAGAGCAATCACACTGTTTAACCGTGTGTGTCCTCGTGTAGACTATTTCATGTGTCGCTCGACTCCTTCAGGAAAATCTCTTGAATTTAGTGTAGTACTTGAAATAATTTAATCCTTTTATATTATCTTACAGGTTACATTTTGTCATGGTGTAACATATACATTTTTACAATATTCTTTATAAATCTTAAAATGTTGAATTGTTTTATACATGTTTTTTTTCTGTACTTGTTATGTTAGGTCCTTGTTTGAATTAGGGAAACCTGTAATTTACTAAGGACCTGAAAAAAAATTAATAAATTATAAACGTTACTCTTTCTAACAAAGTAGAAACGTTTTAAAATGTATGTGAATATATTTTTTGATCATCGGAAATCAAACCCGAAAATCCTTAGTGGAAGCCTGTCTTACAAGGTCACATAGAGCGTCATTATTAGAAAATAAAATTTAAGATAATTATCCAAATAAAAATCTGTACATTGTCGTTAAAACTTCAAGTCTTCTAAGTTTGGATAAAATTTAATGTAATTACAAATTTCAATGTTTCCTTTCTTTTCAACTATGTAAAATACTAAATATTTTGTCATTTGTTTTATCAAACACTGTTTATTCCACTTTATGTAACGATATAATCCTACCGGTTTCAAGGTTTTCCCCTCATCATCAGGGGAGCACAAACAAGAGTCATGTTTGTGCTCCCTTGTAATGTAACAATGAATAATATTGTAATTAATGATATATCACCAAAATAAATCGAAATACTTGTCAAGTAAATAAAAATGTCTGTCGAGAGCGAGATACTGACCGAGGAAAGAATGAATGGAAATACAATACCAAAAATTACAACTTAGTAAAATGTAAGAAGTGTAAGAAACAAAAAAGAATATATGACGAGATAAAGGGGTGTGGACGAGGCAGAAGCTATGTGTACGAATGTGGAGGAGGAGAAAAATGTGTGCTTTGATAAAAAAAACGTTAACCAGAAACGAATATTTATTTTTATTTATCAAAAGTAATTGTAAAGAGAAAAAGACAAGTAGATTGATTACCAATATCCAAATTTAATATTTTCTATTTTACATAAGAATTATACTTTATTTATTTATTTTACGTTTGATACAAATTTAACCTAATAACATTGAATAAAAGGCATATCGAAAGAAAAATAAATAAATATTATAGTTTAATACAATGGAAATAAAAACAAAAACAACAGAAACAATTATTTCTGATGCACCCATGTCAAGTAGCTTAGTTATATCAATAAAGTTTATCAAGGAGCTCAAATAAACAGAGATACGGAAGATATCAATATCGGAAAATTCATTCAACAAGATCGTTCACTGTGCGACTGGTGATGCTCTTTATAACTCAATTCGTAAATATGGCACCAAATATTATCTTAATTCAGGATGGCGCTTTATTCTAAAAGAAAACAACATTTTAATAAAAATGTAGAAATACTGTCCCAAAATACGGGTATAATACAAAGAACTTTGCGTAATAAAGTCTTAGTATACAGTTAAAGTGATCTTTTTGATCCTTTCCTGACTATTAACAGCTCACAGGGAAAAAAACAGGGTCCTTTTTAATAAGTAAAGACATAGTTTCAGTTAATAAATAAATTCAGCAGCCTTACGCAACCACGTCCTTTGGTTAATCCACGCCATTGTTAGTAAAATTGTCGCGTAGACAAATCCATTTTAATTTTTATGTTAATCTGGGGACCCATGTGGACAAATTAATTAAGGGTCGGTATCCCACCCTCCCGCGCGGCCTGATTCACATCCCTGTGTTGACTCTTGGGTCATGTACCGTGTATATCCACGTCATTACAACCTTTCTGCACTCCGACCCATCCCTAGTGGCGTATGCCTCCCTCGCTGGGGTGGATGTTAGTCTGCGCTATGTTCGGCGGAAATGGGTGAATGCTTCACTACGCTATGTTCAGCTGAAGAAACTTACCGGCGTAGCGCAAGGCAGATAATGAAACTCTAACATGGCGTCAATTTTGTTGTTTTATTTAATGGAATATATTTTATTTATTATCTGATACAAGTTACTGTATTCAAATTAAAATTATACATTTACTAATTATACTTATTTAATTAGCAGAAAACTGCACAAGTGTGAGGTATGCGTGGAAAAGTTAGACTGAGGCAAACGTGGCTAGACCAAATGGACTAGATTTTGAAAGAAGGTAAAGGGAGAAGTATGAATAATAGAAGATTGTGCATGACGATGAGTATGAATGTGGAGGAGGAGAAAAATGTGTGCTTGGATAAAAAAAATAGAGATATTTCTCTGTCTACCCCGCAAGGAACACGGCGTGATGATTGATGATATGTATATCCATTGCGCAAAGGTACAATCGGCAGGTGTTTAGCCCTACAGATATTGCTTCCATACAATCAGACAAGAGTTCCACATCTGCGAGAGTAACAAGTGTTTATTTAGTGGTTACCTTGTTTTTTTTTATTACACTTAAACAGAAAAAAAAGCATTGAAAATGTCTAAACGAAAATAAAAAAAACAAGAACAAAATAAAAAAAAAACAATAGGAAAATTAAAATGAAACATTTCTTTTATATAAGCGAGTACTTTGAGAGGTGAGGGATAGGAAAAAAATAAAATGAAAAATAGTTATCGAGAAGAGATTTGATTATTGTTTTTGAATAATCGTGAAACCTATAAATCACAGATTGGTTCTATATAAACATATACTTTACCAATGACCCATGTACGGGTTTATATAGAATGGGAATAATGTTTTAACAGAATTATTGATTTTTTCCCTCTGTATCTTTTGTATATTTTTTATGTTTGATTTTTTTTTATCATTGTAATAATGTTGAAACATTTAACTAAAGTACAAAGACGCATCTCCTTCGCCCTTTCACTCACCCCTTCTTGCTTAAGCTGGAGTTATAATCTTATTTATTTACCGACTATCACACCACCTTCTTGGAGGTAAAGCGAAGGAATATTTTAAGTCCTCGGTCTATTGTGGGCGCGAATTTATGAAGAACCAAGTTCCTGAAACTAATTATTTCTTTATACGTTTCAAGATAATAAACGTAATTAACATAATCATTGTATATCACCTAGAAAGAAAATACTCAGGTTTCTTTGAGAGATTTTATATTCGTTACTAGAGAAACCCGAGAAAAATGTGGTTAGAATTAATAAATAATATTTTAAATTTAAAGAAGGGCTGATTTAAATTCAAAACCAGATAAACTTGAATATAATATTTGTCTCGTGCAAATAGTACCATTAACAGACAAATCCTTGAGAAACAGAATAAAAATTTCTAAAATCTGGAAAATATGCGACGTACACGACGTTGTTGTATGATTATAGTCTATCTATGAGAGACCACAGGATGCCGTAGCAACTTCGACATATCTTTGACTTTGATTGTGGGGTCCAATTCAATGCCCAAATTTTCTCCCACATTCGATGCAAACATAGACACAATTCTTCGAGATCTCATTAAATTGTTTTATTTTCAGTCGTTTTATATGCAGGCTATTTAGCCAGGCTATGAAGAGACATCCTTCTGAAACAATACTTATCCATAGGTTTCGGTTTTTGGCTTGCTCCTCCCAATGCAAGGTATCTAGGCTGAACGATAAGATGTATCTTCTGATCTTCTGCAAGCGTTCCTTAAATCTAAGTTTAGTGCATCCCTGGTTTATTTTGGCGTCTGCCATTACACATATACGTTATAATATAATGCTATTCAAATTTGGAAGGGATGGAGAATACCAAAATAACACATGTGACCATGCATGAGAACACCCCCCAACAATTTTCTCCCCGGAAAACCTCCGAAAAGATGAAAGGTCTGCTGGGAATCAACATCTTGGAAGAAAGGTAAACCCACTAGGGAAAAATGCCAAATTGTTTTATAGAAGAGAAATAAAAAAAGTTAATTATAAGGCAGGCATATCACTCAGAAGAATGATAGATAATCATAAGAAAACAACATTGAATATTTTTTTCCTACAATTCAAATAAAGTTCATCATTATGTGTATATTACTTTCTAATATACTTCGTATTTTATTCTTGCAAAGCAATCTTTTTTGTTTGTTTACTAATATAATAGAAAACCCCCGTGACCTAGTTGGTTAGACACTTGTTTTATGATTTGGAGGTTCGATGTCCATTGGAACCAATATTTAAAAAAAAAAGGGTAGCAGTCTGGTTTCATTTCAAGTCTCCTTACCATTTTTCAAGTGGTCGTAAGAGATCGAAATATAATATTAAATACGCTAGAATGTATTGTACACAACAGAAGCAATATATTACACATTACAATAATTTATTATTGTTATTGACATGGTTTTCCTGTCTCCTCAATTTTTCTACCGTTCAAGGTCTAAACTTTTAAATGTCTAATGGAAAACTTTAGAATTTAGCAGCCTTATTATTTGGGTTGGGCCCAAGTATCATAAAACGTATTCCAAGTTCGGTCTATAAAGTTGTCAAAGAAACACGGGAGTTGCTAACTTCAAATGCTAGAAAAAAGTCATGTCTTTTGTCGAAGGACTATAAATTAACTTGTGGTTTTTACAACTTCAAAAAAAACTTTTAAAAATAATAAATCTGTGTAGCTGTAAAAAGATTGTCTTTCCTTTAAGAGATTTTTTTACACTTCATTTAAGTTTATCCTGAAATAACGAAGATGCTCACTGATAAGGTAACCAAGCAAAGCAGAAAGATAAAAAAGTTTAAGCGTTTTTCTTTGAAGTTTTACTTAATAGAATCAATGAAAATATTGACACAATTGTTAGGGTCCTTTTTTAATTAATTTAAGACCTATTGAATGTAATTAATAAAACTCGATTCTCTCAACCTTGTTAAATTAAAACCAAATTCTATTTCATTTTTCACGTAACGTTTAAAACATTTTTCTCGTTGGTAGAAAACAAATTCAAAATTGTAGTTTGCCTGCTAGGTTGTACTGTACACAACAGAAGATATAAAATCATAAAAATATATTGTCAATAATTGAATACGTATAATAAAGGGTTTTTACAGTGTCACACAGTAAACAACTTGTTATATAATTTATATTCTGAGGTCTCGTTCTTCAACTTGGATTCCGCGGAACTCCCTTATTCCTCAAAAAATTGATGGGCTCACCTAGAGATTATATACACCTATGCATTACTTTAAAATATTTTAACCTTGCATAATACTTCTCAGATCACCGCCCTTTTTTTATACGTCGACCTTTACTGTTCATGCAGTGAGAATCTGGAACCAGTTACAAACAAATGTTAGACTCGTTCCGTCTTTGGCATGCTTTAAAAAAGCGACTCAAAGAACTCATAATTTCAAGTCAGTAATATAACGTGTTTCATTCCGGATTTTTTATCCTCTCCAGCATCCTTTACTTTGATTGATGATATCTCACTTTTATTTTTACTATGAATATTGTTTATAAATTCTGTAAAAGTGAATAATCATTTGAATTTTATTTTTGTGATTATGTAATTTCTTTTATTTATTTTTGTCTAATTGGTTGGAAGAGATATCTACCTGGCAATAAGTCTGCTAGATTTTGCAATGAAGAGTTAAATATGAATAGGAATAACAACTATTTGACTGTGTCAGACAAAGGAAAATATGTAATTAAAAATAATTAAAAGTAAAACAAATAAATATAAAACACTTGCGGAATATTCTTCGATCACTGTTCGCTATGTGAAGAGAGAACGTTGTCTCCGTCGGCTGACTGCTGCGTATCGTCATTTGTCGGTCGTTTTGCTACGACACGAATTTACTTAGTTTTGCTACGACACGAATTTACTTTGTTTTGCTACGACACGAATTTACTTTGTTTTAAAATAGGTTTAGCCTAGTTATTGGTATACTATTTAATTAATAGCATATACTGTATAATTAATTAACATTTTTATCAACCTGTTACATATAATTAAAATAAAATTTTAATTAATAATAAAAATTTGATTTTCTTGAGCATTTTAAAATATAAGAGTTCCTTGAAAAATATCAACTTGAGGGGTTCTAAAGGGTGCAGAAGGTTGAAGAACACTGTTCAAAGGTAATCTACCTGTGTGACATTTGTAGCGATATTTACGAAAAAATAAAAGGGTTTATGTTTTCTCACAGCAAACAGATATCATATACATGAATGAAAAATTGGAATTTTTATGAATTGAAATAACGAGAACATAAATTTTCATTCTGACGTTGACACTAAAAAATGAACTTGAAACCGGAGTTTATTTATAAAACCTGACCGAGAAAGTTCAGAGTATTTTCCCTCGATTTTATCAATATGATGTACTCTGTATTCTCGCATACATATATTAGTATATTCGCAATCCAAAATTGGTTTGTCAAACATACGATTTTTGAGAAATTGAAATCCGTCGAGGGAATTTGCTTTATCAACAAATAGAAGCTATTTTCGCATCACTGAGAATTCTCAAAGGTTTTTTTCGCTTTGTGATATTTGAATTTAAATATACACACTGTGTCAATATTGATGTTAAATATTGAGTGAAACACTAAACATTCGAGGCAATTTCGGTGCCTCTTATTCAAATAAGGCTTTTTTAATATCACGTAAACGAGATGAAAAGGGTTGGTATAACGTCAAAATGGATAAATCAAGTTAAAAGTTCCCACTCAAAGCATCCTCGTGGGTATATTTTTAGTAAATTTACCGACCATAACGACATGCAAAGGACTAACTGTGAAAGCAAGTTGAATGTGAGTTATACGAGTATGAATTGTGGACAGTGTAATATATTCATAAAATCAATTGATATTAAAAAAATATCTATAAATACGAGGTGTACAAATAATGGAATACTTTGAGTCATTAAGACTTTAGATTCAGAGTCATTAAGACTTAAAATTCAGACACATTAAGACTTAAGATTCAGAGTCATTAAGACTTAAAATTCAGACACATTAAGACTTAAGATTCTGAGTCATTAAGACTTCACTGCCTGTATTTTATCTGCACATTAAAAGATGAAGTACTTTGAATACATTACGACGGGGAATAAACTACACTACAATCAATATTCATAAATGAGGTTAAGTTGGGTCACTACTTTTCAGTGCGGGAAGATCCAGGATATGAACCATTAAGTTAAGAGTTTACCACTGTACTCGATTCTTGGAGGCCTGTAAGAGTTTCAACGTTTGACATCTTGCGCTTTTGTATAATTGTATTACATTACACTTTTGTTGTATACATTACAGCCTGGTGGACTAATTGTCATTTAGCAATCCCTTCCAACTAACCAGAACAATATAAAATAGGTTTTAAGTGAAAACCAGAAAATAATTCATTATTTTTTTTTTAAATTTGGATTTCAACGAGAATCGAACCCGTAACCTCTGGATTGGGAGACAAGCGTCTTACCAACTAGGCTACAGATGTTGTTTTGATACTGGCTGAGATGTAAACAATAAGTATGAATAATACAGTCGTAGAAAGAACAACATCTTAACAAAACTTGATTGAAGTTTTGATAGATCAAATAATAAGTTATAGTATTATAATAAAGTTAAATACATAAAAGCAGATGTCATTTTAATATAAATGTTTTACCTAACAGTTTTCAATTTCTCTCTTCATGCCCGAGTTCCCCTCAAAAATGAACAGCCACTTTTCCGGATGTTGTGAAGGCGCAGCAATTTCCCGACATGTGGTCAAATAGGAGAAAATGAAACCAAGTTTCACGAAGTTTCAGAGTAATGGCCCATTTTCTATCTTGTACAGCCGTGAACTCTTTTTTGGTCTACTTAGTGAAGATGTAATTTACTGCTCAATATAGATTCACAGAGTGTTAAATTTACTGGAATACACATATAAGAAGAAGAGTGTTTAATTTACTGGAATACACATATACGAAATACGTGTTTATAACATAATATAATATATTTATTTAATTACACTAGTTAACAAGGTTTTTGTAACAAGGGTGAAAACGGTCATTTTTGGTCAATGTTTATATGCTGATAACGAATATGAAATTGAAAATGTTCCATCATGTACCTTTTCAGAGAAAAACCTGAAATTAGTTTTTGACTGAAACTTTTGAAAGATGAAAAAGTTCGAAAAAAATTAAGTGTTGAAAAACTAGAAGTTTGTAAAGCCTTTGGAAGAGTTGTTAGTGGTTTCCTAGTTTATAATAAAGCTGACAATTACGAAAAGCTTGTACAAGAACTCTTGCAGTTACCAGAAGCTAGGATGTCGAATGTCACTGATAATACACTTCCTGCATTCCAGTAATCTGTTCATGACTGTTTACTGTAATGTAGGGTCTTCTTAATTATCTAATTTGAGTTTTCATTCAATTTAATATACAATCTCTAAAAAAAGTTGATTCGATCAAATTTATAAAAAAAATCTATTTTTTAACAAAAAAATAGTATATTATATAAGGTCAATTATTCTCCTTTTTTATTTTGGTATGTAACAACATTGTATTCTGTGTCTAAATTTAGCATTTCAGGAATTTATTTAATTTCATTGTTGTAATTATGACTTTTGAAATGCGCAAAAACGTACTTATTTTATTAAAACACTCCCTTTCTGTTACACAAAAATGTTACGTGTTATAAACTTTTCACTGTGATTTTTGTAATCAAAGGGTCGATTTAATAAAAATTTGCTAATTTAATCTCTGTTACAGGCAAAAAGTTAAAATTTGTTAACAAGTGTTATTTATCAAAAAATAAAAACAGTGAAGATGAAGGGAAGGGTTCTTACTGTCAGTACACATAAAAAGCATTGTAATAAGTTTCAATTATATTACTTAATACTTGGTACAGATGTTGAAAAATAGGACATTTCTAATTAAATTTCCATATAAAATAACATTCAATTCAAACGTATACTCGTTTTTTTTTTCTTTAATTCGACTTCGCGATCGTTTTTTTTATTTCTATTTTTCGACTTGGCAATGATTGAATTTACTTTAATATTCATTTAATTTACATTTATATTAATTAATTATTCAAATCAGATTTTAATTTAATATTCAAATCAGATATTAATTTAATATTCAAATCAGATTTTAAAGTTGTATTTTTCTCAATCATGTCGTCCAGTATGAATCACGATAATCGCAGATGGTTCAATAGTATTTTTTTAATCCCAAGTGTAAATGTATATAATTTTTCATTAATCATATCATATTGCTCTTGGTACTCTATATTACGCCCTAGATTCACATTTACATTATAAATTCGTTTTGTCAGACTATTTTCATTTATTAGTTCTACATGCCCAAACCAATTAATGCGTCACTTCATCCTACTTAGTACATTAGTCTTTCACACTCATCCATTATCAATTCATCCCTTATTATGCCATATATTGTTATGTCTCATATGATTCTCAGTAGACGCATTTAAATTATATATTCGACTGCTTTCAGTATTTTTTTGTGTCTCTATTTCGTACACCAAAGTTGATAATTTTAAAAATTGTTGTGAACCTATAAGTTAGCAATTCAGGGCAAATTTATTAGTTTTAATACCACATTGACTTTGTTTCCTACTACAGTACTCCGTTCAAAACATCTCACTAATCTTCGATTATCTTAGAAAATACAACCACATCTTCATTCACAAATTTAACCTATTACTTTAATATTTTAAACTAAATACTTAATATTAGCTTGTTCAAACAAGGTAGCATTTAAAATTTTATAAGAAAAACTATAACAACCTCCGTGGCTAAGACATTTGTCATCCGACCCAGGGGCTCGATTCCCGTTGGAACCCAATTTATTTGAAAAGGGTTCGTCTCTTTTGACTAAGGAACTATTTTAAATATTTTTAGTTGGCTGGAAGAGATTACCACAGTTGACTTGTTCACTTATACTGTATACAATGAAAGTGAAATACACTACAATGCATTTTTTTACATGAATCAAGATATCACCGTTTCATTAAAAAATTATTTTGGAGTCGAAACCTATTTTCCATCAATAATAATATATAAGTATGGCATATATCGATTCCCTATTTGAAATGAGTTTATTTGGGGTCTCTGAAATTTCGTTATGGATATTATTATTTTATCGATTTTTCAGTTGCTTTTTTCTACTTAATATTTTAAATTAAATTTCAAATCATGGAATACTGAATGAAAGAAATGAAAAAAATGAAATACAATTAAGGATGATTACCATGACATGAATAATCAATGATTTGCATTCAACCTCCGCAAATTGTGTTACCGCTATGCAAATTCTTCTAGTTACAGGAACAAATGCGTCAAAATTCTAATAATATTACAAATTAAGTTTTATTTTTTTAAATTTTAAATGTCAATTCAATAGATTATTTTTTCAAAAATATCGAAGGGAAAAAAATATAACGTAAGTTATAAAGATAATATAACTTTAGTTTATTTGAACGCCGTTAGACAACTTTTGTTTATTTGAATGCCGTTAGAAAAACACATTCGTACTTAATTAGATCAACAAACGATTCGTTTTAATATTATAGTTATCAAATAAATTTCGGAGCGCATTTTAGATTTTTTCCACAATTTCGTCAGTCACAATTGAAGGTCTTCCGCTCCTCTGATCATCATGCACAGACGTACGACCGTTTTTAAACTCGCGACACCACTTGTACACACTTGTACGATTCATAGCTTTATCACCATATGCAGTTTTCACCTCATTATAAACCTCAACCGGAGTTTTTCCCTTCCAAACGAGATAACGGATGACGCCACGTATTTCGCACTTGGCGGGAGATTGGATTGACATTTTTCACGAAACGTGTTGTCGCGTCGACACTTCTCAACGTACTGACCTCGAACCGGTCTCGTTGTGGAGGGAAAGGGTCAGGCTACACGGAAGTGTAGTCAACATGTCGAAAATAAAATCCATCCGGTCGTGAGAGCCTCAGTACACCTACTTTCTGGATACACCTTGTATAATGATTAAATTTTACCTAAAATAGAGCTTATATCATGTATTTTAAATTGCGCGTTTATTTATATACATTCGACTCATGTTAAATATACTGATGGACATATTTTTCAGTCAATGCTAATAGTTGCTAGACAAAATGGCCTGTTATTATATTTTTAATATTCATTTAATAATTTACAATTTTTGATTTGTAATTAAACATTAAAACAAAAGCTATGTAAGGTATAATATTTTTGGAATAAAGCATCATGTCTACGGGCTCTATGCAAGTATTTATTTATGTACTAATGCATTTCACGATAAATCATAACAAAACAAAACAAAACGTTTTCCGATTTTCCAGAGATAGCCCGTAACATTTCAGAGATAGCCCGTAACATTTCAGAGATAGCCCGTAACATTTCAGGGATAGCCCGTAACATTTCAGAGATAGCCCGTAATATTTCAGAGATAACCCGTAACATTTCAGAGATAGCCCGTAACATTTCAGAGATAGTCCGTAACATTTCAGAGATAGCCCATAACATTTCAAAGATAGTCCGTAACATTTTTTCAGTCTCGGTTCTTAATTTATTGATCTGATTTAATCCTACATAAAAAAAAGCATTCATGTTTTTTAATAAAATTAAAATGAAATTTTACGCATTTGCAAAAGGGTAATACAATTATTCTTTATATTAAAGAAATTTAAAATAATTTTTTTGACGTGAAAATAAAACAAAATAAAAAAAACTGCACATTACGTGATCTGGAGCCTACGGCACACCACATATTGCCCATGACAAGGACATTTTATTTGCGACGGAGCCTCATTATTCACTATTTTTTAGTCCATTTTTTGTATTTATCTTGTTACAGTCTGAAACAAGATTACAGTAGTAATGTTTTTGATAAATAATCCACAATTTTTCGTGCCTTTAACAAAGATTTAAAAAGGATTCAATCCAAAAAATATTTCTTTGGTTTATTGCAGATATCGAACCATTTATGTACCATATCCTCTAAATGTGTTTTTAAAACCTTAATTCCGTTATAAAGCTTTTATTCCATACATTCCTTTACAAGGGCTATATTTTACAGAGAGTGGGTTATTTGTAAAATATGCTAAATGTGGGATGGACGTTTTTAAACATATTCGGTAAGGGGTTAAATTTATTTAAAAGGACTCGACAAATAAAACCAATTTTTGTTTTTTTTTAATATCGTTCGTATCAGCATTTCACGGTTCAATTTTCTCCAGTTCATAAATGTTCAATACAAGTCCATGATGTTCCTACTACTTTATCCTATATTACACTTTTGTTGTGTACAGGTTTATTACTATATGGCAATCTCTTCCAACAAACCCAAAAAACGTGAAAGACACCTTAAGCGATAGACTGATATCCTTTTTTAAAAGTGTGGGTTCCAACAGCAATTGAACAAACTCCCGACTTGAAAGACATGATTCTTACCAACTACATAGGCCATTGATGTAATGATTACGTTTTGTATTACATTTTGTTGTACACAATACAATATCATGGGTTTATTAGTGTGTGGTAAGTTTATCTACTAGAAATATGTTAACGATGCCCCAAATGAAAACTAGACACACCACTTTTTGAAAAAAAACATGGGTACCGACGGGAATCAAATCCGCAGCCTCCGGGTTGTGAGACAGATATCTGATCAACTAAACCATAGAGGTCGTTTAAAAAATCACGGCATATAAAACATGAATCGGGTATTTTTGTATATTTTCGTACATAACAGGGATAGAAAACAGTACCTATACAGGGATAGAAAACAGTCAGATAACATTATAAAATTACGGTATCAACATAAATAATTCCCGATGTTACTACACAGGTAACAATACAAAAACCATAGAATCAGAACACTAAAAATATATAAACTGTTATATTAAAAAAATAAAGGGGCTCTGAAACATGTTTTGTATTTTTTTTCATTTTTGATTAACATGTTTTTTATTCTCTTAATATATTATAATTATTGGTTATTAATTGTATTAATAATTAGTATCGTAAGGAATACTTTATTCAAATCAAATTTCAGAAGATTCTTATTCTTTTTATATTATTTGTCAACTGTCGCTTCTTGATATGATTATAATACTCGTATATTAAATAAAAATGACAAACAATGTATTCATTATGAAGAGATGACTACTGTTGAACAATAATAAATAAATATTGAAACGACACAGCACTTTATAATACTCGTAAGTGAGAATTATTGCTTCTTCTAAAATTTGTAATATTAACACTCGATTGTTAGATTCACATACCACTCTTACTCACAATTTACTTTTAATTTGTCAAGAAATTAATTTTGTTGTTAATAATTTCTATCAAGTTTTGTTTCAATTAGATTACTACTCTGTTCAGACGTTTGTTTCATCAAACTTTACATTATTAATAAATTCCAGTTTTAACTAATCATTTTGATAAAAATAAGCTCAAAATGTAAGTTTTTGAGTATTTCTGCAACACAACATTTTATTTTGAAGCATTACGGACTTATTTATCATCATGGATCAAAATGAGATGGTGCAGATGCTTAAAGGAAGAGACGAACGTGTCAATTACAACGAACAAGCAAGATTCTAGAGAAGCAGCAACATGACACCATGAAGCAATATAAAAACATGCAAAGCGTCATATTGAAAAAAAAAGTACTTGTCATGATTGATGGGGTGTTACTAGTTTATTAATAATATTTAAGTTGCAATCATTATTTCAATTCTCAAAAATGATGGGTGTAAAATATTGTATTGTATTACATTTTTGTTGTATACAGTACAACCTGGCGGGCTAATTCCTATGTGGAAATATCTTCAAACTAACCAGGTATTTGTTAAAGAGGCCTTAAGTGTGAACCAAACTCGAATCCATTTTAAAACTCTGTGTCCCTAAGGAAATCAAACCCGCGGGCTGGAAAATATGCATGCGCCTTACTAACTTAGCTACGGAGCTCGTATTCTAATCCAGTTTAATGTTATCCCAACCTGCTCATCACCTGCCAGAAGAAATTTGTTCAGATGATATCCTATCGATTAGGGTTACTCTAAAAATAGACATGTTCTGTGGTGTCTCCCGATAAAATATGACTGCACGCCCCTGGGCGTCCGCCCCAATTCCCTCCCTTCACGCTTCTCCCGCTACACCCCATGCCCCCTCACGCGACCTGCATGACACAATTCTGGCCCCCTTCCCCCGCCGTATCCCCTCACCTTTTTTCACTCCACTCCACCGTAGTCTGCCCGCGTCATCGACTATTTTTCAGTTCACGTATTTCCCATGCGTTCATTTCAGGGATTGCAATTAGGACTTCCGGTAAGTGATGGTACCGGATTTTTCGAATAATTTTAGTGTGTCGATCCGCGAATATTTAATTAAATTTCATTTTATATGTCCGGATACAAAATAATTTTTTTTTCGTTCTCATTTCAATATTTTTTATGTGGATACAACAAAGTGAAAATTTGGCCATTTTATTCTTATATTTGTATGTCTATTTATTTATTTAAAACTTTATTGTATAGTGCGCCACATGACAGTTTTTTTGCCAAGTGAAAATCTCTTCTAGCCACCCATATGTATAGGTATTGGTATCAATTGATTATACGCCTGTCTTTCGACTCGTGGGCTATTTGTTTGAATATCGGTGGTACCAAGTTTTATTAAAAATGTTTAATTAAGACTTTTTTTTACATATTTCTAATATTAAGAGATTACTACGTGGAAAAAATCTTCCAGGTTCTACTGTATGAAACGAAAGTAAAAGAGATTTTGGCAATTTATTTTTTTAAAGGTTTTTATTTGTTTAATTGAAAAATTAAGTTACGTTTAACAGTAACACAAAAGCCACCAAGCATGTTTTGTGTATCCTTTCATAATTTCAAACTGATGATTTGGACAAATTGAAGAGCGTGTCACTAGGAACAACGTTGTCTTCGATCCCATTAATCGAGTCTTCGGGTATAAAATCACTAGAAAATTCACAGAACTCGCAGTTAGTCATCACACATGTTGACAGTACAACCCCATATGTGAAAAGGCAACAACACTCGCCTTAGTCAAGCGCGTATTAATATATTTACCAGATGAGCTCTTTTAACAAACTGGAGCCCCTTTTAAATATTTTATATTTTCTAGTACCATCAGGAACCAAACCCGAAAACTCCGAACGGATATTAAACTTCTTACCAACTAGACCATGAAGAGCGATCTAGTCTAGTGAATCAATGAAAAATAACCTCCGTAGCCTAGTGGTAACATTCTTGACTTCCACTCGGGGGTTCCAGGATTCCAGATGGTACCCAAAAATCATAATATCGGTGCTAATCTGGTAAAACAATTCGTCTCCTAACAATACACGCACGCGTCGAGCGGTATTGCTGCCAATACGCTCAATGACGAACCGCGATTTCCGTGTCTACTCCAGAAGTTCTAAACCCGAAGGGTCGATTACTGGGACCGATGATGACAACACGGTCTCCCGGCTCCACTCTAAAAATGACCAAAATATAAATTCGGACATATTGAAGACCATACGAAAGAAAAAATATAAATAAAAATCCAAGTAAAACTTATCTTCTTTTCATAAGAAAACTAAAATACAATTTACTCGAATATAACGCCTTTTATAGATCAATCTCTTCTCAAGAGTTTTTGTGGTAAACTTGTTTGCTTGTTTTTTAAGAAGTATTTTTTTTTCTTACATCCATGGTGAATTATCCGTTATATTATATTTATTTTTTTAGAAATAGCTGGTACCCCTATTTCATTTGTAGTATAAACAAGTTTATCTCTATAAATAAACATTCATTGCTGCTTTGGACGACATATTTTTATAGTCACTATCTAAACGCTGTAGGGTATTTTGTGATTTATCTAAAAATAAGGTAGCTTTTCGTGTTGATGTCATTTTAGATTTTTGAAATTCATGAGGAAGATTGTCATAACAATGACATCTCAAAATCGTATTATTTAAAAAATATATCAATTCATTTTCAAAACAATAAAAATACAAATAAAAAAAAAACAAATACAAATCCTGTGTGATAAAATCGATTCGTTGTTTATTTCAATCACATATTTGTCTTATGGTTATCTGAGAGTTGCGGGTTCAATTCTCGTTGGAATCCAGAATTCAAAAAACAATAATTAGACAACCTAGATGGCCTAGTTGGTAATATGTCTGTCTCCTTACCAGGGAGTTGCGGATTCGATTCCCGGTGGAATCTAGATATTATAAAAAAAAATTCTTGTCTGGCTCTTGTTCCACTAAAGACTTTTTAAAATAAATTAATGGAGGGTTGGAAAAGATTGGCACATGGCAATTATATCGTCAGGTTTTACTGTGTATAATGGAAGTCATGTAATACAATTAGTATATTTCCCTCTTAAGATCTTTAATACCTTTCTGGTAGCTGGAAGAGATTGCCACATGGCCATAAGCCTGCCAGGTTGTACAGTTACATAATACCATTAATATTTCTTAATAATTTGAATGCAGTAATCTAGATATCAGCCCTAATAATATAGGCAGTATCATCGGTGCCCACAGTTTGGTGAGTAGTATGAGCCTTATCTTTGCATTTGGAACCCGGTGGGGGCGCAGAACTCACTCATAGTGGAGAAGGTACAAAAAATGTCTACAATATCTCTTTATGGGTGAGTTTGGTGTCTATCCATGGCTTTATCCTACTCAGTTTATGTTGGGCATGCTCGGGTATAACTCCTTGAGCGTAAGAAAAGATCTGCATCTCCTGGTATACGTTGTAAAACTCGTTCGAGGAGTTATGGGCTGTCCAGCATTACTACAAAAATTAGTATTAAATGTTCCTAACAATTACACTAGACAGCGCCGGCAAGAACTGTTCTTAATAACATACGCAAGAACGGGTCTTCCAGCCGCTATGCCTGTTGGGAGGGTCTTAACTCTTTTGAACGGGACTGCTTCGGATATTGACATATTTCATATCACATTACCAAAAGCAAATGTAAATTTTCTTCTTGGATTGAGCGCATTAGAAAGCACTCATCAACGTATTTAAGTGACTGATTATATGTGTATGTTTGTCTGTATATATGTATGTATATACATTATTTTTTATTTTTTATAATTTTTCTTTATTTTTGATGTTAACAATTCTTGTATTTTTTTCAACGTAATTGGGCTAAACCTGTTTGAGAAAATAAATAAATAAATTATTGACTTCCCGGTTATAAACGTTCTTTAAAAAAATATTACACCTGAATTTATAAAGAATGTTTATAACCGGGAAGTACATTTTGAAAATCTTAAAGCGATGCTTCATTAAGTTTTATGTGAAACAACATTATACAATTCGAAATTTCATTTTGTATAGTTGTAATTATATTTTAAGAAAAAAGAACACTTTCCTGAAATAACAATATCTTCTAACCAACTAAAAATATGTTAACGAGACATATAGGAAAACCAGAATAAAACCCTTTTTAAAAAAATGAGCTCCAATGAACCCACAAACCCCAGATTTGAAGGCAGGTGCCTTACAACCTTGGCCATGGAAAAGTTGTTCTGGAAAGGTTAAAAAGAAAAAAAACAACATTAAATATACGAAAATGTGAGAATTTATAATGAAGCCACAAATTTCGTAACTCGACAAAAAATCAATGTCAAAAAAGTGCGAGATATTCACCGAGTTAACGAGGCTTTAACGTTTAAAAGACAAAGGGAGGGATGAAAATGACAGTCTTAAATTTTATAAATAGTTATGAAATTAAGTATCTACCCGAGCAGGGCCATCCTGGAAGACTTTCGGTTTCACCTGACCATGATAACAAAGCTGGAATAATAACTGGAAATATCTCTATTGTCACGAGTGGATAGCTTTTATAGCGCCGTTAGGTGAGCTCGTCTCCCCTTATTTCTCCATGAAATTTAAACTTCAAAACCAGTAGAAAACGTTTACATTTTTGAAAAAGGTTTCCGTGTAATATTTTTACTCACCAAAAAATTTTTATTAAATTTATGTAATGGAAAAAAAGCTCGAATTTTTTCTCCTTTATCTAACGATGAGTTCAAAAAAATGTTATGATTGATCAATCATTTAAAAAGTTTAGATTAGCACATTTGATTTATCACTCTTTTTTTTTTATTTCAAAAAAGGCGATAAATGAATTAATTTTTATCATAACATACTTCAATTTGTGAAAATAAAATGGGTAAAAATAAAATGATTGTTTTTTTCATAATGTAATATGCAGCTGCAGGGAAGCCCTCTATCTAATGAACGCAGCCAACACTTTTCTATCTTACACTCAAGACATTTAATTTTTTTGTAATATTTCAAATCTGTCCATAAGAGTGGGTTCGATTTTCAATTTGCTGCGCTGTTTAGAAAAGTTTGCTCCTTTGATGGCGCTTTTTTTATCGTACAGTGCTCTTTTATTATATTCAAGTTTTTAGATGAAAATATTTGGCCAAAGTAGATATTTGAGAAAATTTTAAACACGTAAGTAATGACTTAACAATAGAATGAAGACATTTTAAGTTAGTAAAACGCGGTAAATTTAGAAAATAATTGGGTTTTTTTCTTCAGGTAGAACTCAGGTCTAGAAAGACGGGAGAAAAAGATTTTCAGCGATATAATCTTAACTCTTTTAGGACAAGTATAAGATAATGATGATGATGATGATGGATTGATATGAATTATTTTCCATAGAAAGTAAATAATATTTAAGTAATTGAAAAAAATACCAACATTTTATTAAACTTTTTGAGGGAACCGTTAACAAAAGAGAAGAAAGCAGAACTCAAGAATTCGCCTCCTATTACGTCTGGTAAAATGACAAACACGTTGTGTTAAAACCTAAGTTTAACCCATAAATCCTAGGTTTTTCCAAAACTTCAGGTTTTTACGGTGGCATACACATAAACGAAAAAAGTTGTTTCTTTCAGCTCTCTTTTCTTCTCGTGTTTGAGGAAGGTGATTACGTGTTACTGCCCTAAGGGGATCAGGGAGGAAAGACGTTATTCAGATGAGACTGGTAAGTTTTCAGAAATGAAATGTCAAATTTAGACTGAAACAAAAAACGCATCCTGAATTAAGTAAAGTAACTTAAAAAAGATTTTCCCATTTCCTTTTTTGATTTGAAGATCATAATTAAAAATGTTAAGATATAATTTGGTTACTTCATCTGAAAAACTACGTAGCTATTTGGTAACATATTTTACTTGCACCGGAGATTGTCCGTTTGATTGAAAAAAAAACTCCCTAGCCTAGGTAAGTTCGTAGACTAGATTACTGTTATATAAAAATATGTATAGGTGGTCGTAATACCAAGTCATCATACAACAAAATGCGAGTATCGTGCCTACTCTAGTGGTTCTACGCTCAAAATTTTAAATAATGAATTGTTACATACATAACAAACGAGTACATACTATTACGCCGTCGGGATAGATATACAAAACATATAGATATACAAAGCTACAAAGCATATAGACTTTCCTATCACGAGACACACATTTCATTTCCTCCATATTTATAATATTTTTCATACATCTCCCACAAATAATCATTTTTTTTTAATATTTACTTTGACGCACCGATACTATGTGTCGTCTTTCTCTAACACGCCTTCTCCTCTTGTTCACACTGTATATTGGTTTTGTAAGTTTTTTAAAGTTTTTTTTTATTATACGAGTATATGCCTAAATAATTTCAAAATATTTTTCTTTATGTGTAGTTTTGAAAACAAAATTCAACATAGCCTTTTCCCCCACAAAATCACAATGAATATTTTCCTTAGCACTTATAATATTCTCATTTGTGTAACATCATAAATAGTTATCTCTAATTGCCAAATATTCAGTGAAATATAAACTGAAATGATAACGTATTATAAGCATCCTTGATTGCTTCTATAAATAAGATGAGAGGACGCCTGTTTGTGAAATGATTGATGTTTAAATTTAATTTTCTGTGAAACGTCTATTAAAACAAATAGAGACATTTTCCTCATTTTCACCTTGTATTTATTACATCCATCTTGGAATAAAATTCAAAGGAAGCAACCTTTAATAATTCATCAGTTTCAAGTTAAGAATTAATTTCATAAATACCAGTATACTACATTAAACGTTTAATTTATTTTCTTATGCATAAAAATATTTTGAAATCTTTCGACAGTTTATTAAACAGCTTCAATATTTCCGTAAAATTATGGGATGCCTAGAAATTACTCTCCTTCTCCATATATTGAAGTATTGGCTGCATTTTTACTAAAAAATCTTCAGCTATGTTAGCAGTTGAACTCAAATGAATGACTAAGAACAAATCATAACAATTTATGATATGTACCCAAGATGTGCTGTCCGTTAACTGGCCTAATAAAACATATTGTCAGATCCAGTGGTCTAATGATTCGAGTTTTTGCTAAGTCGGGACTCGGCGAACTAGGTACGATTTTCAGTGGATTTTGTTTCCATGCTGTTTTTGCCACGAAGGCTTATTTTTTCGTATTTATGTAGTTTGTTAGAAATATAAACAAAACTACATTGGATTGAAATTGCTATTCGTTATGAAACTTGGATTTTAGCTATTGAAATATTAAGAGTAATGACTTTTATTTATTATCAGAAAATTACTTGTGTGTCATGTTTACTTGGTGTTGTTATCAAATATCAGTGGTTCTAAACAAAATACGCGTTTAAACTTAGAAATTAAAAAACGCCGAAATTGTGCCACGCACAGGATTCGTGGAATTTGATTTTTAACGCGGTAAACGAGTTAATAATAGTTTTTAAAAATAATGCATTAATATATAAAACAAATGTGCAAACAAGGTGTATACATGATAAAAAGTTTTTCTACGCATTATTAAACATAACGACCTCTATGGGGCTTCTAGTAAAGTACATGTCTTCTGTTCGAGGGTTTCGAAGGCTATTCTCCAAGTATCAAAAAGGTGGTCCATGTCTGGTTCATGAATGATGTTGATGTTGTTATCTCTTGGCGTTTGACAGTATTACCAACATGCACGTCAATAATTAATGTGCCAACCTAGGGATATCTCAACCCGAAGGATATTTAACAAAACTGAAAACTTTCGTCATATGCTGTCTCCCTACTTTGCTCTTCTATATAACGGCATGACCAACACAAGTAATAATATTTGCAATAAAAGGGTAATTTATATAATTCTTCAGGGTGATTTGCTAATTCTCTTTAAAAGCGCTCTAGCTCAGAATTTCAACCATCTATTATTGACTTAAAAATATTTAAAAATAAATCTTGTATACATTTAAAATAAGTGTAAGGATAGAAAGGTTGTGGCTCAAATTTTTAGATTAGGAACTTTCCCACGAAAACTTACCAAGGGAAGACGAACTACAAAGAAACCTTTGTGCTCGTAGATCTTCCGCAAGTTACAAAGTGTTATTTAAAAAAACAGCATTAACATAATAGTTTTGACTATAACAAAGTTTGACAAGCCGCTGAAAAAAAATCAAGAAAAGTTGTAACTTATGAAAGATCACCATCGTTAGAGACTTTTTCTTTTATTCGCTTGGTGAAATGTGTTGTTTTGTGTTACAATTTCTTTGTACATAATTTCCAATCAGAAAAGTGTTATATGATATATGCCTTAAGTAAAATTTTACTAGAATTATTTAAAAAAAATCAGGTACCGGCAAGAATTGTTCCGCGATTGCCAGACGAAATGTAGACATTTTACATCTGATTTCGTCATATTACATCCGTTACACGCCTGTCTTCCAACTAGGAAGTTGCATGCTCAATTTCTATTGAATAAAATTTAAAAAAAAATCTTGTCTG
This sequence comes from Odontocerum albicorne, assembly GCA_949825065.1. Taxonomy (NCBI): domain Eukaryota; kingdom Metazoa; phylum Arthropoda; class Insecta; order Trichoptera; family Odontoceridae; genus Odontocerum; species Odontocerum albicorne. The sequence goes on from OX463839.1 coordinate 44,726,834, forward strand.
ATTTTCACTTAAGGCTTCTAAACACTTTTCTTGTTGGCTGGAAAAGATTGCCTTACGACAGTAAACTCGCCAAATGTACGAAATATAATGAAAGTTTAATTGCAATACAACTAGGCCAAAAAGGTCATCAAAGTTATTTATGACAACAAAATGTATAGTTTTGCAATGAAAAATAAGGAAAATAAATGGTGTTTTATTAAAAAAATAAAGTTTAATTTAAATTTTATGTGACTTACTTTATATTACTGTGTAAAAACACAAGAAAAAAATTAAGAGAAAAATACGAGCCGAGAAGGCAATGAAACAATTTGATCGATATTTTTAAACTAAGGTGGGCAATAATATAATTATCTTAACCCAAAGACTATTATCAACCCCAAAACACACGTGTAAGTTAATAAAATAGATTCTAGTTAATAAAATAGAAGTAATAAAGTAGACCAGGCGGAAGGTGTGAGGACCAGGAAGAGATTACACTTAATGCGATAACTTATTCTTTACTTAGAATCCCCAAATGGAGTTTAATAAAGGTGAAGAAAAATAAGGGTGTAAAATTATCATTTAAAACTCAGTTTACTTTTTAACATGGTTACTAACATACTACATGTGGTTACTATGTTTTTAACATGTCTTACGGGTGTGGTTTACATACATAATACGGCTATCATCTATGTGTAGTCAAGTATCATGAATGTACGAGTACATATACAATGAATAATCTTCTTTTTATGTGTAATTTTAAATAATGTACGTTAGATTGGTGTCATTAATAATGTTACTTTGATTATTTTCAAGTGCAAATCATCACTGATGTTGCCGATATGATGAGTGGTATGATTTTTGTTATTTTATCTCTCTACACATTCTAAGTCTTATTAATTATTTTATTTTTGCAGCGTTAATTTGAAAAACTGCGATAAATTATAAAATATTCTGTAATTTTTTAAACTTAGTATGAATTCCAAAAAAAATACCGGAAAACGGATAAAGAAAAAGTCTAAATGATATATTTGTTATTCGATATTATGGATACTTATACAATAAAGCTTTGAAATGAAATTTATGTTTATAATTTGTATTTGTCAGGGGACCACATTTAATAGTTTGTTCAGTGGCGGTACATTATCCCTGGGGAGCCTGTATAGATACGGGCGGCTATTTATAGTCGTGTTCCTGTCCACGTTTATTAGGTTAGCTATAGTTAAGTTCATCTAGTGGTTAACTTGATCATATTGCCTTTTGTACAGAATATTGGAGGTAATTTTGCAACAGAGACCATTTTAGAATATTTAACCTTATGTAACTTAATTATTCATTTAATTAATTTTAATTGCCAAGCTTCTACCTCAAATTCTGAGGCTACTTACAAACAGTTCTGACCTTCGTTTGTCAGGAGAGCAATGTTTAGAAATAACTACTTTTATAAATAACTAATACTTTGTTTAACGACCAGAAAAAATATTATTATCAGGAGTGACATTTTCCACCAGATGAAAACAGTTATATTTAATTTGAAATGTGAACTAGTAGTAAGCATTCTTGCGAAACAATATGGTATTCCAGGCTGCATTTCCGTAAGCTCTCGCCTTCGGACTGATTATAGTTTTAGACGTATGTAGATAGTGTGTTTTTGTGGTTTAGACTTATTATTTTCGATGGCGGTGAGTTGAGGGTTGTGTGTGTATTTGTTCGTTATCTTCTCATTCATTTTTACTACTTATTTATAACATATTTTGTATTGTGGTTTGTATGGGTGAAAATTATATTCCATATGTGATTTTATTTTTATAAAATTTGGACTCCTATCAGCTTTTCTCTTCTTTTTTTGGCTGACAGTTAACCTGAGGTTGTATTTGTGGGTTTACTTATCTATTTTTTTTTCAGCCATATATTATATTTTTGCTTTTTTCTTAGTCTACATGTACAAGGGTGTGAGCCGGGCTCGCCCTATATTAGTGGGGTGTAACTCGGCTGGGGGAGGGATGTTAAAGGATGAGCCTGGACCTTTTAATAGCTTATCTCTTAAATGAATTTTCTGCAGTTTATTTTGAGAGATATGTGCGATTTCGGAAAGCATTCATATTTATGTAAGTACACACTATGTTGCTGTCAAAGAAACTATATTTATTTGAGTTAATCTGATGTAGTATTTGTGTGTTTACTTTTTTCTGCCATTCATTTATTTTCTGTTTTTATTTCTTAATCTACATGTATAAGGGTCTGGGCTGAAATACATCTGGTGTCCTCGCGGCTGGACTCGCCCTACGTTGGTGGGTTGTATCTCGGCCAGGGGAACGTTATGAAATGAACCCAGATATTTTGATAGCTTCTCTTTCAATGTGTTTTCTGCTATTTATCTTGAGATATATGTGTGATTTTGAAATGTATTTAAATATTTACATGCTACATCACTATCGATAAACCTATATTTAACATTTATTATTACATTAATCAATGTTGTTTATAGTTAAGGCATTAACGTTGTGGAGGTTTAAAGACATTGTAATTTATTTTTATCAAACACTGTTTATTCCACTTTTTGTGACGGTATAACCCTACCGGTTTCAAGGCTTTTACCTCATCTTCAGGGGAGCGCAAGTCTTGTTTGCGCTCCCCTGAAGATGAGGTGAAAGCCTTGAAACCGGTAGGGTGATACCGTCACAAAAAAGTGGAATAAACAGTGTTTGATAAAAATAAATTACAAACATTAATCAATCATATTATTTTCCCCTCCTTATTACTTGCTTTTTGTTTTGTTTATAAGTTTCTATCTCTTCGAAGTTTAGCAATCATCAAGGATATATTGATATATATAAGGATATATTGATATATATATATATATATATATATAAGGTAACTCTGAATAAATATTGTATATAGTAGCACAATGACTCCCCTCCTGTAAATTCTTCAAAGGTGATACGTCTTCTCCTGAACTTCTTCTGTTCTGAAATTTTCTTCTTTAATATCAGTTTAAGAATCGCACATTTTTCTCCTAGGTTATATGCCCAAAATACTTTTACTTTCTCCTTTTGCTGTGGGATAATTCTTCTCTGTTTTCAAAATGTCATCATTATGGACTTTTTTAAACCCGTAAGTATATTAATGTTCTTTGTAAGCACCACATTTCATAAATTTTTATTTTCTTTGCGGTAGCCTGAGCAAATGTCCATGCTTTAATACCATAGATAAGTACAAAGAATATATAGCAATACAAAATTCCCATACGTGATAATATTATAGATTGAAATCCTTGTTGCAGAAGATATTCTAAATTTAGAAGAAGCAGCTTCTTCTTCTTCCTAGTGTCATGTCAGGTCCCCCCAACGTTGACTATCACCTGAGAGTAGGCATCTTTGTCTCCGGCAGCTCGAAAAAGATCCCCAACGCTCCTTATACCAGTTCAACACCTCTTGCCATCTCCACTTTTACTTTATTCTCATAATACTGGCCCTATTGGTCATTCCGGCAGCATTCGAGATATTTATGTTGTTGGACTCGTCCAATAATTTTTCAATTTATTTATGCATTTATTTGCTGCGTTTTGTGAATTTTATATTTTATTGCGAGACGTTTTATGTTATGTGTCATCAATTCGTTATTTTGATTTACGTAAAGCCAATGCTATGAAAATGACCAGAAAGGTAGCATTGCATCAATCCATTAAGTAAAAGTACCACTATTTTGATCCACCAAGACAATATTAAAAGCCTGTAAAAACGGAAAATCATTATCTAATTATTTGTTTCAGTATAAAGTTGACGTAGAAAATATATTTTCGAGACCCTTTTAACAGAAGAAAAGATTACGTTTTTCGTTTCATTATAAACTTATTATGATATTAACTTTTTTGTTCAAATTTCATTCGCGTAACTGCCTTCTGTGTCCCTGAGTCCAATATAATCACAAGAAACTTTTTAGGTAAAAGCACGAAACAAAATATTTATTAAATAAGACAGAAATTGGGATAAGTTAAATCCTATTAGATGTGATGTGGCTATTAAATTCAGTGTCTCTGAATTGTTTTCGTAGACGCTTTTTGATTTCGAATGAAATTTATTTTCTTCTTTTAGTTTAAATTATTTATTTAATTAAATTATGTAAAAAGTTGAACGAAGATATGAACTTACCAGTATACACTGCAGTGAACCTTTTTTTAATTTTTTATTAAACAAAGTAAAATATTGTACAAACATTTGTCAAGGCTATACCTATATACAAATTTATTACTTAACTAATCTTAATTATGTATTATAATTTATGAACTTATTTAATCTTATTTTCCTACATGTCATTTTATTTTATTTTTTACAATCTTAATATATGATTTCTCAGAAATAATTAACACCTACATACTACTTATAACTAGATAACAATTCTTATACTAATTATTTAGCAAAAACAAGGTCTCTCGTTCAGGCTACTTGTATTCTATCACATTCACTCAGACCTTGGGCGTCCCAGCTAATACTGTAGGTGGACTAGTCAGGCAACATATAATGCTTCGGGAGCTTGTGTTTATAACGAAAGGGTAGGTTGGATTTACTCTCGTTAGCCCCCAGGGCAGCGACTAAGGGATTACTGTGATTTTGTTGACTTTTATAGAACTTCACGGTCCAAGCGAGGATGTGGTGTTGTAGGGTTTCTTCTCGCTGTTCGGCGTGATGTTTGTTCTGGGATGGGTGTTAAAAGATATCTTGAATACCTTGTTCTGCACTCTTTGGAGTTTTAGGTGATCAGTGTTGCGCACACTACCCCAAACGGGTGCAGCATAGGTCAAGATAGGACGAATAAGGGTTTTATAGAGGAGTAGCTTATTTTTGGGTGAAAGGTAACTGCGTCGATGATATATCGAACTGAGAGCCCCTATGCCCTTGTGACCCTTCTGTCTAAGGTATTCAGATGGGTTTTCCACGTCAGTCGTTGGTCGAGGTGCAGGCCGAGGTATTTAACCACGTCCTGCCACTCAACCAGGCAACTACCGATGAATAAGGGCATCGACGGCTCTCTTTCCTTGATTTTGTGGGAGAACATGATGGCCTCAGTTTTGGCGTCATTGATTTTGAGCCTCCAGTCCTGGTAGTATTTCTCAAGGATCTCAAGAGCAATCTGAAGACGGCGACCAGTTCGATCCACCTTGAGTGACGATGCGTAGCATGCCGCATCGTCAGGAAAGAGTGCGAGCTTACAGTTTGGGGGAGTAGGTATGTCGTGTGTGTAGATGTTAAATAGACATGGTCCGCCTTGGGGGACACCCATAGAGATGGGCCTGGCGGATGACGTAGAATGATGAGTGGTGACTGTGAAACTTCTATTGGAAAAGTAGGATTGAAGTAGTTTCACAAGATAGAGTAGAGGGCCAGTAAGAAGTTTGTGGAGAAAGCCATCATGCCAGACAGTATCAAAAGCCTTCTCAAAATCCAACAGTACCATGTCAGTACTTCTGTTCTTATTGAAGCCCATCGACACGTCTTCCACGACACGGGTAAGTTGCTGGACCGTGTTGTGTCTTGTTCTAAATCCAAATTGCTCATGAGGGAATGTATTATTGGATTCGTGATGGAACACTAACCTTGAGGCAACCGCTCTCTCAAAGATCTTGCCAAGACCTGGAAGAAGGCTGATGGGCCTGTAGCTAGTTGGATTTTCGGTAGGTTGATTTGGCTTGTGGATAGGAACAATATTGGCTATTTTCCAAATACTCGGAAAATAGCCATTAAGGAGTGAGGCATTTATTATTTTAGTAAGAAAAGAGTCGCTTTGAGTGGTAACTGTTTAAGAAGGCTATTGTGTATATTGTCGGGACCGGGTGCTTTTCGTGTTTTAAGTCTGTCAAGCATACGACCAATTTCGGACGGGGTGCAAAGTTGCACCTCGTTTTGGTTGGTCAGGGAGTAAGCAAAGCTGAAGAGAGTGTCCTCGACAGCTTTGTTGACATCAATATTTCCAAGGTCGGAAGTGATTGAGTACGTATTCTCGTAAGCGTCCGCCAAGGCATTAGCCTTGTCAATGCCAGAAACAGCCAACCCTGAGGCTGTGCGCAGAGGTGGTATGCTTTGAGACGAGCAGTTGATACCCTTGACGACTCGCCAGAGAGTACCGTTACCCAGTTCTAGGGCCGCCAATTTTCTCTCCTATAGCTGGTTTTTAAGTAGGCGGATTTCTTTTTTGATTTCATCTTGAAGGACGTTTAGAAGTGTTTTGTCACGTTTGTCTAGTGTACGTCTATCTTGGTTTGTTTTTTAGAGTGAACCAAAATACGTCTGGTTAAATCTTTCCATGACAATATGGAGTGGGAACATGAATGATGAAAAAAAAGGAAACAAACCTCATACATGCCTTCGAAATATGGTGCTGGATGCTGATACTCCATATCCCATGGACAGCAAGGTGCACCTACTCGTACGTCTCTATCATTTAACAATTTGAGATTACCGAAAAACTTTCGACAACATGCAGAAAAATAATCCTAACGTACTTATACTAAAGGCATGCCTCTAAAAAGAGTTATGAAAGTCTGCACAAGCTGGTGATCACGGGGTAGTAGAAAGAAGGTGAGCAAGAGGAACGTGTCCTGGGAGATGGATCGGTAAAATAAAGGAATAAACAAGATTTTCTTTAAGTGCTGCACTCAACATGACTCAAGACTGTAAGGGATGAAGAAAGTTTATGCACTGAGTTCGAGACAAAGCAGAGGACTACAACCCTCAGCACTGAGCATACGATAAAGAAGTATTAAATGATGACCTCCGTAGCCCAGTTGATAAAACACTTGACTTCCACCCAGGGGTTTCAGATTTGATTCCCTATGATACCCAACAAATAAAAAGGATCTTAATCTCGTGAAACAATCTGTCAGGTAACAATACTCGTATGCACCGGAGTACATGTGCAAGTGTTGTTGCGTCTTCACATGTGGTAATGTTGCAACCACGTGCTATGACGAACCGCCAATTATTTGCCTACTCCAGTGAATCTAAACCCAAAGGCTTGTACATAATCGTATCAACCTGGTACATCATTTTATTTATTTTTTTCAAATAAATTATCTCAAACATATTTGTTTTCTTATTATTTATTTAACAGTTATTTGTTACTTACATACCAATACATGACCCTGTTCGGTGGATAGAGAGGACATACGATCAAACGACATACTAATATCGTGACATACTACTATCATCTTCTCATACAGGTCCTACTATTTTTCTTACGTACTTTTCTTTCTTTCAAAATTTTATATTCTTGGTCCAACCATACTTTTCTCGGTTGCCTTCTACCATGACTCTCATTCACACTTGCGTTTTAATTTGGCATATCAGTCTTTCGTCATATCCGAAAAATGGTAATGAACTGACAAGGAGAGGTCAATTATCTTCAATGAATATGATTGTCAGCCGCCTTGTGGATGGAAGCCTTGGTTGATGGTGTGTAAACTGTTGCACTTCAGGAATCACATAGTTTCAATAGATGTAATCCAAAGTTTTTATGTCAAATATATTGAACTTCCATGACAACCTTTTCACCCTGCAGTAGACATTTGTTAGGTAGAGTTTTATATAGTGGTATATGTTTAATGCTTTATTACTTCAATAATTACTCAACAATAATTGAGGTACATGGCTGCTTAACGTACTGAACTTCACTGGTACAAACCCCGCGCTGTGCTTCTCCCTTCGAATGACAAAGTTATTCTTTCCGCTTAATTTTCGAGGATACAAGGATACCTATAACGTCGGTCATATATATTCTTAAAAAAAAGGGACAAAACATATCAGTGGTCTCCAATTGTCGCCCTTCAGTGTGCCATCTGATCGAGTGCTATGGAGTAGCCAGTGACTTTGCTAGTTTTCAACGGCTCCTTCACTTAAAAAAAGAGAAAAAATAACTGACTTTGGAATGGCGAATACTCGACTAGGTCTAGCAACGATGACAACGCGAATACTCGACTAGTTCTAGCAACGACAACGATAATACTCGACTAGGTCTAGCAACGACGACAATGATAATACTCGACTAGGTCTAGCAACGACGACAACGATAATATTCGACTAGGTCTAGCAACGACGACAACGATAATACTCGACTAGGTCTAGCAACGACGACAATGATAATACTTACTTAAGCATCTGTTTTTCCTTAAGATTTTATTTTAATACAACAATTAAAATCGATATTTTATTTACATATTAAAAAATACAACACGTTTACAAAATTGTGGTAGTTTTTAGTAATTTTATTATTACAGTGCTGAATATATCAGTATAATTCTCGAGTATCAAAAGATAACCTTATAGCAAAAAAAAAAGAAGCTTAAGGAATCAACGAATTAAAAATTTACTTTTATAAACAAGACAGTTAAATCAACAACCGTGTCTTTGATGCCTATCGAACAATCAAACACACTTTGTTTCCTATGAAAACCACAATAGGGATTCCGCAATAAATACCAATTTTTATTCTGTTTTGCTTTCTTGACAAACCAGTGAAGGATCTATTGTATTCCTCCAGGCGAGCGCTTACAAAGACATTCGCTAGAGTTTTTTTCATTTTTTTGTGAAATAATTCAGGAGACTTTCTCAATTGCCTTCGTTGAGAAGATTCAGGACTTCCTTATTTAACTTTATGAAACTTCGTCTGCTTTAAGAAGACTATAGAAATAATCAGGCGATACAAGAAACATTGAAACATTTTATAATTTCAAATTAGTTTCCATTTCTATTCTTATCCATTTTTATTTAAATTTATTCTTGGAAAAACCTTTAAATATAAGAAAATTTAAATATTAATATAATTATACATGCTGCAAATCAAAGGCGGCAGATTTTCGGCATCCGAATTCGGTTTTTGGAACTGGTAATTTTCGAGTTATGCAAATTATAAAAATAAATCATTTGATTAATACTATTTTGAGACTCGCTGGCTTTGTATCTGTTTATTTTAGAATGTTGTGTCCCGTGGTTTGGCGGATGATGTCAACGTTTCAAAAACATGAAGTCTTTAAGAAAGTTAACTACGAACAACCCATGTTGTTGAAAACTGTAACGTTTACGAAACATCGTCATAATTAGCCATACCACGCAAAAACAACACTCCGAAAGACCATATACAACTTATATAACGCTGTTTAGATTCTCAAGGACGCTCGACCTTGTGGATCGAACCCACACTAATTGAAAGATTGAAAAGTATTGTTGAAATTGAAATTGTTGAAGTTGAAATAAATGTGTCGATATTGAATTGTTGAAGCTGTAATAAAAATAGAATTTGAGTGTGTAAGGGTAGAAATGTCAAATCTATAATCGACGAGTTCATATTTATTGGAAATTGAATTGTGGTTTACTATTTTTTTATAAAAGTCACATCGTATTTAATGCAATGTATTTATTTCGTTATAACATTTCATAGAAATAGTAATGAATGGACTACTGCTGACTCTCTAAAACTTTGTTGAGGCTGCAGACTCATTCCAACGACAATTTTTGTAATTTAAATATAATATTACTTTAATTTTAACAAGAATAAAACCAATTGAAAAGGACATAAAATAATACGTAAATTGATAAAATAAAAGGCCGGAAAGTTATTTGAGTGGTGCAAATATAATTATTTTGCTATATATATATTTTTTAAAATTTTATATACACATGACAAGAAATCTATAAATACACAATTTGCGAAAAAAACAACAGGTAATTTAATTTGGACACACAATTTAAATGGATCTGGGTGTGTTGCCTTTCATTTGTCGTGCCCCCAGAAAACAAAACTTTGGCATGTATCTCACTGGGGGGGGAGGGGGGCATAACGCATATATTAAAAAAAATATCATTAAATTATTCAAATATATGCGTTTTATAATAAAAGTTTAAGTCTTAAATTTTTCGTATTGAGATATTGAGACCTTTGCATTTGTGTATTAATATTTATCTATTATGTAACAAAATATTTTCCAATGTACTTACTGTTATAACGTAAATATTTTGTTTACTTGGGTTTTTTTATGAGTAACATATAATATGTGTTTGTTGATACTTCATAAGACTATTTTCACAATTATTCAAACATCTTAAAAATGACTTTTAATACAAAAATATTTCCGTTTTATTCAAAAAAGGAAGTTATGAACAACAGTATTCACTTACATTTTGTAATAACAATATAATCATTTATCTCAATTTAGAATAATACTCGAGATCTCTCTTCTTCAATACCGATATTTTTTTTCGTAATTGCTAATGGTAATATATCCAATATGTTCTTATGTACTAAGGGATATTCTCATAAGTTTGAAACAATTTAATGTTTTCCTATATTTTCGGCCTTCCTTTTTTGGGGAAAAGATCTTAAATCTTAAATTGTGCACTATCATCTTAATATGTTTTATAAAACACCTGATAAGAGGGTATCATTTAGAAATATAATCTATTGTATTTTCAACCATTCAACAGATTCCCCTCGAACATTTTTCGTTCTCTTTGTAAATAATTTCTCTCGAGATTTTGTTGAAAAAAATCTTTTTGTAAAATTTGGTGTACTTTAAATGTTTTTTTAAGATATTGAGCTATTAATTGAAATAGTCTTCAGGCATATAATAAATATAATTTTACAAAAATTAAGTAGATACAAGTCCACTGTCATAAATACCGCCACATACACACATATTATATTTTATCTCGGAACTTTTACCGAATACGCTTTTTGAGTTACGAAAATGATTCCTTTTTTTTCATTAAAAAATAAGAAACGTTGCTTAAATAAGGTTAGTACATAAATAATTAGTACATAAAAAAGAAAAATGCTTATACGCATTTTTCTTTTTTATGTGCTAATTTTTTTAGAAAAGTTTGAAACATATTTATTTTATAAATGTTTGAAACCCATGTTTTCGAACACGGATGGAAAATATATACACGTATATTCAGCACCTTGAATATTAAACCATAGAAGGCTTTATTACTGAATTGATAAATATAACTTAAACTTTTGACATTTTATTACGAAACGAGCCATTGTTTATAAACCCTGAACACCAAAATCGATTTTAATTATGAAAACACATATCTTGTTTATCGTCGGCTCCGTAAAATAAATTTGTTTTGTAATTTTAATGACGGCAACGTTTCATTTAATTATGTAAAATGGAACATGAACTGAACTAATATTTATTATTATTTTATACCTTACTTTTCGTTTTAAGTTTATAAATTTATTAAAATTATATAATCACAAAAGTGAAGGGGAAAATTAGAGTGATTCGTGGCGATTCAACAAATTCGTGGCAATTCAAATGGTAGTGTATTACATACGACTACACAAGTCACAAAATTCTACTCTGAAGTTTTTTTGCAAACGCTTTTGACTACGGTTGTTTTCTTTGGGACCATCGACATTGTAACTTACTTAGGCAAAAACTGTTGGTTCCGCTTCATATAACAGTATAATCCTACCAATTTCAAAATATTCACCCCATCATCAAGGAAGCACAAACAAGACTGAATTATGTTCGAAATAGTACCGACATACACATGCATCTAACGGTAAATATTCAGATTGGGGATTGTGGGAAGAGGGAGGCAGGAGACAACCTCATGATTTTTAAGTAATGTATTTAACGACACCTATAAACGTACCTATAAACGTATAAAGGTTTTTTTTAACACATAACATACGAAAAAACGAAAATATTCCAAGTCATATAAAACCAGCTTTATAGAGTAATTTAAATCTCCGGAAGCTTCTACTTAACGGAAAATACAAAAATTGAATACTTAGCAACAGTTGTGCGTATAAAATTTTATGTGCAATACTTTATACATACATAGTAAAGATCATATATTGCAATAATTTATATGCCATTTTTTGTATATCAATAGTAACAGAAATAAATTGTACATATTAGAGACCCTTGAAATATCCAAGTCAGTAACATACACTGGGAAAAATAATTGATAAATTCATAAATTTCCAAGATCTCACCGCTGCTTGCTGAAGTGTATCATGCCTCCCTCCACCCACATTACCCAGCCCAATTTTTTTACCGTTAGATGCGTGTGTTTGTCAGTATCAATTAACACATTATTCAGTCTTGTTTGTGCTTCCCCGATGATGAGATGAAAACCTTGAAATCGGTAGGGCTATAACGGTATGTTAAGTGGAATAAACAGTGTTTGACTAAACAAGTTACCAAAATATCTTTCTAGTTTGGATTCCTTTAAATGTTGCTATCATGGATAGAAAATCTAACAATTTCTTGGTAAAGGTCATGTTCAACCGGTCAAACGTTAGCTGATTTTTCACGTTAGTAATTGATATTTTAAATAAAAATAAACATAATATTTGTTACCAATGGGCATTGAATTGAGATGTCACTGATGTAAATAAGGACAATATATTTATAAATCCAGTAATATTTTCCTTTACTTGACACTTCCATCTTGTTCATTCTCATTTTTAACTGTGGTTACATTATAACAATGAACAAGTTGGAAGTGTCAATGTTGTATCGCTTGCGGATCGGCCATTGATTGGTCACCTTTACAGAATGGGCATTGTGGATTGGTTGATGAGACTGTGAGATCATTTGTTTCTCGGCTGTATTTTATGTCACAGATTAAATTCACTAAATTGTATGTCTTTACCACGTCCTACGAATGCTGTGATTATACTCGTATTTATTGATGCTGGGGTTGATATTTATTTATTTTACATTTGATGCAGGTTTAACACAATAACATCAAATAACAAAAAAAAACTTCTAATATCGCATGCTGACAACAGGAATCATATTACTCATGCTTCCCTGTGATCACTCAGTTATACCAACAAAGTTTATTAAGGAGTTTAATCCTCAATTATTTCATCGAGATTTGGAAGATATCGATATCGAAAAATCATTCAACAAGGTCATTTCATATGCGAGAAGGGATGCTCTTAAGAGATCAGTTCGTAAATGTGGCATCGAAAACAACCTCAATTGACGATGATGTAAACAATTGTCCAGTACGTTAAACAAAAGTATAATAGTCAACAAAAGCTTTACTAGTATTCTCGTTTGCAACTTGTACGAGTATATGTATGTACATGTATAATATATAAGAGTTATTGTAATGTATATTATATAAAGAAGGGTATATAAGGTATTTTCCGCTCGCACCTCGAGGCTGGCATTATATTTGCAGTAATATCTTTATCCAATTTCGCTAATGCATCGTTGTTTACGCTATTACTAGATTGAAATGTTAACATAAACGTTATCCTTGAAGGGGTGAAAGGTGCATTCATATCCGTGGATTAGAATATCACCTTTTTCGTATATTTAGAAGGTATTGCGCAAGTTAAATAACCACGATTATACCTGGATTCAAAATAGCTTGGAATCATTCTGATGAGAAAAATTAAGTTTGATAAATATATTTTTCGCATCAGAATAGACCGAAATAGTCGAAAGTTATTTACTTAGCTTTAAATTGAGAACGCATATGGTTCGTTGATACACCATCCTGCTCAATGGGATACAGGCATGGACAGTGAACCAGGAATGTGGATCTTTAGATGTATCCTATATATTCCCTGGACAGATCGTCTTACAAATGTGAAAATGCTAGCTCATATATATATAAGAGCCGAGACCTGCTTAAAACTGTGAAAATGTGCGAGTTGCAGTATCTCGGTCACGTAATAAGAGGCACAGCATGTATTATTATATCAATGTCAAACTAGGCAAAATACGACGCCACATCACAGGGATTGGTTTGGATTCTGTTCTACTGAGTTGTTCCGGGCTGCATAGAATAGGATAAAAATCGACATGATATTAGCCAAACTCTGACAGACAGACAGAGGCGACACCTCAAATAGAAAAACGGAGCATAGTACTTTTTGTACTGTAACAATTAGTAATTTTTTAGACCCTTTGAAAGACCTAAGATCATTGAAATTTACTTAGAAGGTTAGTAAAATTGTTGTATAATAGTTGTATACGTGAACACACTAAATTAATATATTTTATAAATTTTTACATAAATATTTTATAAATAAAATATTAAAGTATCGTGATAAAAAAATCATAGGTGGTAAATTTAGATTACCCATTAAAATACATCGAGTGAAAAGTGTAATAATGTGTATTTTATGAGAGAAATAATGTCTTATACTGTTGAATGAAAAATATGATCAAACACCCCTTTATTTGGACGTCCAAAGCATGTTGTTCTGCAAAAATATGATTTTTTTGGAAAATACTGCACATGTGCGATGCTTCAGAAAAACTTTTTGTGAAGCATATATAGAATACTTCAATCGTGGCGAAGAGGATTGCCCAGTTCAAGTTTTCAGAAAAAGCTTTATATTTCATAAGACTTACTCAATTTAATACATTGGCTATAGAGCGGCGCTAGACAATTAAGTTTTTACTGATTTTATTCGACAATTCAACGAGTCATTTTCCTCACTATGGCGCGGAGTAATAATAACTTTCGACAAAAATTTAGCTTTATTGTGTGACATAGATATAAAGACATAAAATTAATATTGTAGTTTATTATAGATTCAAGATGAAAATAAGGTAAATCTCTCAAAAAAGTGTTTGGCGTTTTTTGGTATATTTACTGATAATTTACGAAATATTACGAAAAAAAGTTGTTGAATTTTATTCACTTATTTTTTTACCGTTTACCAATTTCCCTCTATGTATGAGCATGCTGTGTAATAGTTCTTTATTCTGAATATGTTAGTACATAAACAGTTCCAACGTCCCTCAATATCTCGTTGAAGATGCTCAGCGCCCCTCCGATCATTAACTTACGATACGCTCAAGCAGAGATTACCTTTTAGCATTTCCAGTTCATCGTTCTACCTTTCTTGTCTCTTTCTCGTTGCCTGCAGCAACTTCCATCCCTCTTCTATAACGAAATGTGCTTCTGCAACACATGGTTAGTTTTTTTCTCGAACAACTTCCTGCTATTTTCCCAGTTTTCTGTGTAAATTTCATTATTTGTTTTACTGCTTTTTTTACATAACGTGAAGATATTGTAGTGACTATACGTGCGGTCACTGAACCCACGAGACGACCTTTGCCCGCCCGGTCATCAAACTCGCATGCTTCACAATGCGAGACAAACAATGGGCAAAGTTCACACGGTCGGTCATTCAACTCACTACTAGCGGAGACCGCATTCCATGAGGAAAGGAGAGAGCAACATATCTTCCGCGCTGTCAGTCAAAACAACGAATACCTACGTGACGACAATAAACATATTGTAAGGCAAAGACGAACCAGCGATATATCTCTTGCGCAGTCCCGCACACATTCCAATTATTATAAATACCGACGTTTATCAATAAAATACCTCTTTGCATATTCCGATTTCGAACGAGTTTTATTTAAATCATCCTCATCATCTCTCCTTTTAGGAACAACCCGTTCCTAAAATATTTTAAAATGGCAATCGACACTTATTTGTGTAACTTATATCTGGTTTTATTAGAAGATATTGCTGTATTACCACAATCTTACCATTTATACATCTAACAATAAATGTCCAAATAAATAAATGGTGAATCTAAAAAAATATCGAATTGTGAGTGGCAGAAAATAAAAAAAAAAAGGTTATCATTTAACTCTCTTTTCTTATTTTTCAAATGCCAGTAACAATTAGTTGTGTAGAATTACATTTGAAAACGGTTCATTTAAAATAATCCCGTAAAGCTTTCACAGGCTGGTAAATGGGTGGACTTTGATTGTATACTAGTGATTCCCAAACTACGGCCCAAGGGTCTGATACGGTCTGCGGAAGCTTTAATCAAAACTTATATTTCACTTCTATTTAATAAAAAATCAAATTTCCTATTTTTTTCTTGATCTTTGTCATGCATTTGACTTTATAAGTGTATTATTTTTTTTATACCTACCACACTTATGTTTTATTGAATGTGCATTTTTTTGGTAATGGCATCCGTAAATTGTGTATTAACGGACCTTTTAAAAATATAAATATTTTTAATTATGAAAAAATATAATTTACTTTTATTAAATTAAGTATGGTCTTGCATTATTTTTGTACATGTATAAAAAATAAGCTTTCATTTTCAATATAGCTCACTTTTTACATTCAATGTCTATTTATTAATTTTGATTCGCAATACAAGCTTAACCCAAATAAATTAAAATTTAAAAAAATTATTAATTCAGTAAACACTTAAATAAGTTAATGTGTGCTTTCAAACGTTTTCTTTATTAGAATCAAAATTTATTTTACTTTTGACAATCGGTAAATATCTAAAGCAAGTCCTCTTCAGAAGATTTAATCCCGTTCCAACAGGCACAATGGCTGTGAGAACCGTTCTTCCGTGTATGATTAAGAACAGTTCCTGCCAGAGCCGCTGTTGAGTGACATTCTTACATACTCGTATATTAATCGCTTATCTTTCTAGTAATGTTGGACAGCTCATAACCCTTCAAACAAGTATGGCTACATTTATAAGGATTCGATTTTTTTTCGTACGCTCAAGTAGTTATATCCAAACATGTCCAGTAGAAACTAAGGAGGATAAAGAAATGGATTGATACCAACCTTACTCCTAGAGACATTGCAATTTTTTTTTCTACACATTCTCTCCAAATTCAAATGTAATAATTATTTTCTGTTTTGCAACAAACCAATGAATTTAAAAACGTTTGGCTTTCATTCCACTAAGAAATCTTCATCACAAATCATATAGTTGTGGAAGCTAAATGGAGCATTAGTTCTATATCATCGTATATGGCTTTCAAAAAGTTTAACAACTACTGCTGTATACCTATATCAAAAGCAACTCACCTTGTTCCGCCGTAGATGTAGCATTACGCTTTTCGCTTCCCGCGAGGACTCCACGTGACCTATTTACGAGTAGAATGACTAAATGGGGAGTCGTGGTAATGCATGATTACTTCCCCCGTTCTTCGTTCACCGCCGAAATTAATGAGGCTCTTAATGGTCGTATATTTGATTTTAATTACATTTACTTCGCCCCTATTTTTATAAATAGAAATTTATGAACTGATTCCTTTTTTCCAAAATGTTGTAAGAAGAATATTTGATGTTGTTTCGAGTAAGATGTAAGAAAATTTAGTCTGTACTAATAAAAAATGACAATATTATTTTTACCAAACTAAAATAAACATTTTTTATCGAGCTAAATTCAACACTTTTTACCAAATTAAAATAAACACTTCAGAGTTCTCGAGTGAAATACTAATGAAGCCTGATCAAGGGAACAACTAAATCACTTCATCACGAGTGATAACAAGAGTTCTTACAAACACACATATAAAGCATCACGCCACCTTCCTATTCGAGTAGGCAGATATGACAGATTGCCAGACTTTCCTATTTCGATACATCAGCTTTAAGTTTATATCCATCCCTAATCAGTCATTCCGTATTCTGTCATCCATTCTCCCCCATATATATTATTATTTTCAGTACACGGATCTCTACAAAATTTATTCGGCTTCTTTCAGTATTTTTTCATGTCTACATTTTACTCCCATACATCACAATTACTACTAGAATACCGTTAGGACTATGATTTCTGCTGATTTTGATATTGTCTGGTTCGAGTATATATCGTCGTTGTTCTGCGAAAAGCATTTAAGTCCAAATATTGAGTTTTGAGATAAATGCAATTAAAGTTTCGGAAGGCGATGTAAAATCAAGTAACATTGTTATCCTTTAATAACAGCGAAACTATATATATTTTGGACAAAAATGTTTTTTCCATGTGAAGATATTTTTATTTTAAGTAAAATGGCATCAAAAGTTAATTTTAAGCAAAAATGGACTTAAATGCTTTTCGCAGAACAACGACGATATGTTGATGTTATATTAGAGTCAACGGTGCCTTGACTTAGTGGGTAAGTAACTCTTCGATCATCGGATAAAATACTACCCAAAAAGAAGAATTTCTCAATTTGTCATAATCTTTCATTGTTCACCCATAACGCGTTTGCTTTTCCTTTCACACTTTTCTATCACCATGACTTTGGATTTCGCAATACACATTTTCAGATCTTTCTTTTCGCATCTCTCATACAATTTACTTACTTCTTACTCTAGGCTGTTGATTTCAGATAAGATACTTTAATAAACTGACTTTTATTTGAAGTTACTTTGTGACTAAAAAATAACAAACATAAATTAAATTCAAAATTTTTACATACACATGTACCATCTCGCCATTTGTGCCAGCATTGTTTGCAACACACTGGACCGTGTCTCTATTCTTCCTATTTGAGACTCAGTTTCAACATTTTGTATTTGTTGTTCCACATTTGATGCTTAAGGTATTTTCTTCTCATCAATTTTTTTTTAAATATATGATTTTAAAATATATAACACTATAAGAAACGATCGGATAAAATATAACTCTTTGTTAAAAACACATATAGTATTATAAGAAGAACTGAGAAAGAAATCATGAGATGCTTTGCCCACTTAAATAGTGTATTGCGAAAGGCTTTCGAAACAAACTTACTTGTCTGAAATGGATAGAGGACAAGGAAGGGTTAGACCAGGTAAATAAAGTTTAAAAAATTTAAACTAAGGGCATGTATGACGATATGTACTAATTTGGACAAGGAGAGAAGTGTGTGGATGGATAATAAAGCACGTTAATCTTTCATCCCTGCCCAGCCTAAAAGGGGCACGGAGTTAAAGTATGTTATGTACTATTATTTTCGCATATTTTTAAGTTCCTTTTAGTTTTTTTTATTCTTTGTTCAAGAAATTCGCAATTTTTATCAGTTATATTTACAAAGGACTCTATTGAGCATCTTATCCTAGGGTAAGTGTGATTTCCTAAAAAATCTTTAAGTAAACAAAGATTCATAATATTTCCTAATAACCCCTTAAGATTGTGAGCCTACCATGAAGAAAGGTTGAACCCTTTACATGAATTATTAGTGTACTCGATGGTTTACATAAGCAAGCATAAAATCTTAACAAACAAAACTTGAATAACATTTTAAGTTATTTTAAGTTCTAAAAGGATCTAACAAGTTTTGTTGGTTGTGGTTTCTTTATCAAGCATGTTTATGTTGCTCGATTTTCGTCACTGAAAATATTTGATAAAAAACATTTAATTATGTGTCGAAGAAAATAATTAATATTATATAATTGGTCTTGTTGGTAAGACATAGGTCTTCCGACTCTGGAGTTGCAGATTTGATTTCGAAAAACGAAAAACGGTTCCAGTCTGACTTTCACTTAAGGCTTCTTGAAAGTTTTTCTGGTTGGCTGGAAGAAATTAACATATGGTTATTAGCCATCCAGGTAATATGGTATTCAACAAAAGAGCAATACAATACAACTGGTTCTAAACATGGGATTCACTAGTCTTAAAAACAATTAACGGTTATTATTAGGAAGTTATTGATGACAAAGATATGTAAACAATATATACTCGGAGAAACTTATGATGATCCCTGTTTAGTAGCAATGTACTCTGCGTGTAACTATAATAAAAATTTCAAAGGATAAATATGTGCACTCGGGTTGCTTACTTGCAGAGAATACCTTATTTCACGTGACAAGCTCTTTTCACAATGCAAGTTGTATTCGGAGACTGAATACATTTACATAGATGAATAATTCAGACTCCAGCGTACATTCACCTGAATCATTCACACTCGCAGCGAATTCACTTGAACGATTCACTTCGCTAAGAGCACACCCGTGCTATATGAGTGTATGCTTTACGAATATATTCGGGGGCTTTGTGTGCTGCTGCTTGGGTGAGCTTAGGAATTTGAAGGAATTTTAAAGAATATATTTGGAGCATGAATTTATTTACGTGGAATAAGACGTTTTCATGCTGACGGGGCTATAATGATATTTTATTTAATAATATTAAGAGATACTTTAAACACCGCCATTTTGTGGAACAATTCAATTCAGTGGAACGTAAAGGAGGATTGAATAAGTCTAATATTTTCCAACAACTTGATTTGGCCGATAACGAGCGACACATTCTGCCTTCTCTTACATGTTTCGTTTTCTTTTTAGTTTAAGTTTGGTTTTCTTTCTCTCCATTATAGAATTTTCTCTTTTATTATTTATTTCTCTATTTTACATAAGAGGTAGGCAGAGAGAACAGATCTCCTCACATTTCTGTCCAAGCACACACATTCTTCTGTCATTCATAATCACTTTTCCTTTTTTTTAAATCTGGTCCATTCAATCCAGAAACGCTTTTCTCGGTATATCTCTTCCACCCACACTTTGCACTTCTGACTTGTTAACGTGTTTAGTCATTTTTCGTTACTCGTTCTCTCCACATATCCAAAGCATCTCCATCTCCAAAGCACTTTAACCTCTTTAGACTATTAAAAAATATATTCTTGCTAGTGAGTATATTATTTACATTAAATACGACATTATGTCGTATTAGTTTAGATAGATGTCGCCTAAAACAATCCATGTCGATTAAACAGTATATTACTCTTCATTTTTTATCATTGTGAATTTAAATATACCACAAAGTTGTTGCATTTGAATTATGTGTCCATTATAATGGACGCCAGGTCTGAAAAGGTGAAGCTTCTTTCTTTAACTTATTTAAAACATTCATTTTATAAATCCATTCATTTCTGATGTCCTCATTCCCCTTTCTTTTATACTCGTACATTGACATCATCAGCTTGCCTTAGTCCACCCATATCCCCACAGCATTACTCTTACTTGTATCCTTTTTTTGTTCAGTTTAAGTTTTACTTCCAAATCCATGCATCGCACACACTTTTACATTCTTGTTTTAAACATTGACATCATCAGTTCGCCTTAGTGCACCTATATCCCCACTGCATTAATCTTACTTGTATCTTTATTTTGTTCAGTTCAAGTTTTACTTCCAAATCCATGCATCGCACAAACTTTTACATTCTTGTTTTATACATTGACATCATCAGTTTGCCTTAGTGCACCCATATCGCCACAGCATTACTCCTACTTGTACCCTTCTTTTGTTCAGTTTAAGTTTTACTTCCAAATCCATGCATCGCACACACTTTTACATTCTGGTTTTAAACATTGACATCATCAGTTCGCCTTAGTGCACCTATATCCCCACTGCATTAATCTTACTTGTATCCTTACTTTGTTCGGTTTAAGTTTTACTTTAAACCCATGCATTGCATAAACTTTTACATTCGTTTTTTTATTGATTCACGTCTATGTTTGATTAATGTGTAATTTTCTATAAAAGCTTCGCTAGTGTATCTTAATTCATGAAAACCCTGTATAATGTACTCAAAAGACTGTTTTTAATAAGCAATAAGTAAATTAAATTAAATGCACATTTTTTTTTATTTAATTTTGAAAAACATCATACAAATAGTTCATTCCATTTGTTGCCGAGGTCCATACACCAGTACGTTACCGCCCTATCTCATTTTATTGTATAACGTTCATTCTAATTACGAGTACTTTTTCTATTATATTATTTAAAATTCCGTTCTGAAATTATTTACGAGGACTCTTTCTATTATATTATTTAAAATGTCGTTTGAAATGTTAATTTTAGTGCTTAACTTTTAACTGTTAACATACATGGTGGTTCTAAGAACAAAAGTCCCGAAATCCTCGGGAACAAACTCGAGCCGCATCATGGACGCCAAGTCACGTGCCACCCCCATGAGGAAGAATTCCGCCCTCTCCTGTCCTGGTGTAGCTGCAAACACCAGCACCAGCAACTCCAGTGCGTGGATCACTCCACGCAATGGAGCTAAACAATCAACTCCAGTCCCGGCTCAACCGCTACCGAACCAAAACCGATTCGAGGCACTTCCGGAGGTCGGAGACGCCCCTGGAACACCTGGCTTCCGAGCGCCAGTAAAGAGGATTACCTCGAAGATCCCACCGGTAATTATTACCTTAGGGGACAAAACACATGGCCAGATAATAAATCTGGCCAAATCTTTTACAAAGGCGGGCATCACGCTCTCCTACAGAGGCAGAGACCGTGCAGCTGTCAACTGCTCAACGCTGGAGGACCACAAAACTCTCGTGGCTGGCCTGAGAGAGACCCAGGCACCCTTCCACACGTTCACCGCGGAGGTGGAGCGCAGCAAGCGATCCGTCATCAGGGGCCTCCCAGAGCTCCCGGTAGAGGACATCGCGGCTGATCTGGCCGCCCAAGGGTACAAGCCTCTCCGAGTTTTCAGGATGAAGACCAAGGGTGCCCCGCTCTATACGGTACTCTTCCCAAATGCCACAAACATTGAGGCTCTTCGGACGGAAATGACAGTGATTAACTACTGTCGCGTCCGCCTGGAGAAATACAAGAACGGTGGCAGGGTAGGCACCCAGTGCTACCGCTGTCAAAACTTTGGCCACGCATCGGCGAACTGTAACCACACAGTCCGATGCGTGAAGTGCCTGATGGCGCATGCCACTACCGACTGCCCCAAGAAAGAGCGGGACACCCCTGCGGCCTGCTGTAACTGCGAGGGTGCTCATCCGGCCAACTATGGTGGTTGCCCCCGCCGCCAACAATACATATCCAGCCTACATAAGAGACGCAGCGTACCGGCTCCCCGGATGGACCATCGCTCGTGGAGCCAGGTAGCCAGCGGTACTCCAGCCTCACCACCTCACCTACCAACCTCTCCTATAGCCCCCCTTTCTACTCAAACACTCCACCCTCCTCGTGCTCAGCCCCTGCCCCCGCCCCCGATTAACACGTTCACAAACGGAGAGAGCGAGTTACTCGCCATCATGCGCCTTGTCATCGGAGCCCGGAGCAGGCTCGCTTCTTGCACCACTAAGCTCGAGAAGACTATGATCTACCTCGAGATCATTGAGCAGCTCGTAGGATAAGCGTGATGACGAGTTTCTCTGGAATGAAAGTGCTCTGCTGGAATGCTTACAGCATGCAGCAGAAGATCGAGGAGCTGATGCTGTTGGTGAACAATTCAGGTATAGATATTGTGCTTATAACGGAAACTTGGTTAAAACCTGTATCTCGTGTGAGAGGCACCGGTGGCTTCACCATCTATAGATCGGATCGCGTTTCCGGTAGAGGTGGAGGCACCGCGATCCTCATCCGAGACACTATCCATCATACCCAACTCCTCACGCCCGCCCTGACAAACTTGGAGGCTACTGCCATCAGCCTCAAGGTTGACAGGGAGACAGTCACAATTGTGGCAGCATATTGTACCGGCTATCGTTCACTTCTGGAAAAGGACATCGAGGCAGTGCTGGCCTTGGGGCCCAAGGTCATCATGGCCGGGGACTTCAATGCCAAGCACCGTTACTGGAACTGCTTGAGAGCTAACCCGAACGGAACGACGCTGTACAATTATATGGAAAACCACAACTGTCAAATACTCTATCCAAATCAACATACCTGTTTCACCAACCCCCGTAGCCCTTCTACACTGGACATTGCCGTAGTCAAAAACTACCCTAACATCTCTGGCTTGACTGCTCTAGAAGCTCTCTCGTCAGACCACCTCCCAGTCTACTTCACATTGGGAGTGAGGCCGATTGCTAGCCTCAGGGAGCAGTACGACTACGCCAATGCTGACTGGAAGGGTTACAAAGCCTACCTCCACAACCAGCTCTGCCTATCACCAGAAACTCTGGTGAGCCCACAGGACATTGATACCGCGATAGATACCATCTCCACCTTCATCCATAATGCCCGTGATGAAAATGTTCTCCTCAAAATTGTCACTCCATACAAAATAACTCTTACTCCTCATATCAAACTCCTTATATCTCTAAAAAACAAACAAAGACAGACCTACAGACGTACACTAGACAAACGTGACAAAACACTTCTAAACGTCCTCCAAGATGAAATCAAAAAAGAAATCCGCCTACTTAAAAACCAGCTATGGCAGAGAAAATTGGCAGCTCTAGAACCGGGTAACGGTACTCTCTGGCGAGTCGTCAAGGGTATCAAGTGCTCGTCTCAAAGCATACCACCTCTGCGCACAGCCTCAGGGTTGGCTGTTTCTGGCAGTGACAAGGCTAATGCCTTGGCGGACGCTTATGAGAATACGTACTCAATCACTTCCGACCTTGGAAATGTTGATGTCAATAAAGCTGTCGAGGACACTCTCACCAGCTTTGCTTACTCCCCGACCAACCAAAACGAGGTGCAACTTTGCACCCCGTCCGAAATTGGTCGTATCCTTGACAGACTTAAAACACGAAAAGCACCCGGTCCCGACAATATACACAATAGCCTTCTTAAACAGTTACCACTCAAAGCGAGGATTTTTCTTACTAAAATAATAAATGCCTCACTCCTTAATGGGTATTTTCCGAGTATTTGGAAAGTAGCCAATATTGTTCCTATCCACAAGCCAAATAAACCTACCGAAAATCCAACTAGCTACAGGCCCATCAGCCTTCTTCCAGGTCTTGGCAAGATCCTTGAGAGAGTGGTTGCCTCAAGGCTAGTGTTCCATCACGAATCCAATAATACATTCCCTCATGAGCAATTTGGATTTAGAACAAGACACAACACGGTCCAGCAACTTACCCGTGTCGTGGAAGACGTGTCGATGGGCTTCAATAGGAACAGAAGTACTGGGATGGTACTGCTGGACCTTGAGAAGGCTTTTGATACTGTCTGGCATGATGGCCTTCTTCACAAACTTCTCCTCACTGGCACTCCACTCTATCTCGTGAAACTACTTCAATCCTACCTTTCCAATAGAAGTTTCACAGTCACCACTCATCATTCTACGTCATCCGCCAGGCCCATCCCTATGGGTGTCCCCCAAGGCAGTATACTTGGACCATGTCTATTTAACATTTACACACACGACATTCCTACTCCCCCAAACTGTAAACTCGCACTCTTTGCTGACGATGCGGCATGCTACGCATCGTCACTCAAGGTGGATCGAGCTGGTCGCCGTCTTCAGATTGCTCTTGAGATCCTTGAGAAATACTACCAGGACTGGAGGCTCAAAATCAATGACGCCAAAACTGAGGCCATCATGTTCTCCCGAAAAATCAAGGAAAGAGTGCCATCGATGCCCTTATTCATCGGTGGTTGCCTGGTTGAGTGGCAGGACGTGGTTAAATACCTCGGCCTGCACCTTGACCGGCGACTGACGTGGAAAACCCATTTGAATACCATCAGACAGAAGGGTCACAAGGGCATAGGGGCTATCAGTTCGATATTTCATCGACGCAGCTTCCTTTCACCCAAAAATAAGCTCCTCCTCTATAAAACCCTTATTCGTCCTATCTTGACCTATGCTGCACCCGTTTGGGGTAGTGTGAGCAACACGGATCACCTGAAACTCCAGAGAGTGCAGAACAAGGCATTCAAGATATCTTTTAACACCCATCCCAGAACAAATCTTACCCGACTTCACGCTGAACAGCGAGAAGAAACCCTACAACACCACATTCTCGCTTGGACCGTGAAGTTCTATAAAAGCCAACAAAATCACAGAAATCCCTTAGTCGCTGCCCTGGGGGCTTACGAGAGTAAATCCAACCTACCCTTCCGTTATAAGCACAAGCTCCCGAAGCATTATCTGTTGCCTGACTAGTCCACCTTCAGTATTAGCTGGGACGACCAAGGTCTGAGTGAATGTGATGGAATACAAGTAGCCTGAACGAGTGGACTTGTTTTTGCTGAATAATTACTGTAAGAATTGTTATCTAGTTATAAGTAGTATGTAGGTGTTAATTATTTCTAAGATCTCATATATTAAGATTGAATAAATAAAATAAAATGATATGTAGGAAAATAAGATTAAATAAGTTCATAAATTATAACATATAATTAAGATTAGTTAAGTAATAAATTTGTACATAGGTATAGCCTCAACAAATGTTTGTATAATAATTTACTTGTTTAATAAATAAAAAAAAAAAAAAAAAAAAAAAAAAAAGTTCATTCCATTACACTTCCAATTAGGACTTGTGTAGTACGTTACTTGTGTAGTGTTACGATAAAGAAAAGTATTATTATATAGTTTGGACATGTTTAACAAATTAAAGAATTACTAACAAAAAAATGACAGTGTAAATAGTAGAGGAAGATCAAGAAAAATATGCTTAGATTGAGTAGATTATATTCTGAAAGAAGAAAATGTAAAAAGTTGACGAAATCCAAAGGACGAAGTGAGATATGTGCATTAGAAGAAATACTGGCAATCGGTCGTATCTGCCTACTTCGACAAGATAATAGCATGAAATTATGTATGTGCACAATACTCTTTCATAATATATAATACAACCTCTCTGACATTTTCTTCTAACTAATCAGAGACGAACTGGCTGAACTTGCTGTTAGAAATTATTATAATGTATATTAATTTATGAAGCGCTGTTTAGTAACTGTTGAATCCAAGAATGTTCAACTAATTTATGTTAGGCAGCACACCAAGAAAATAATAAATTTATTTGATAAGAGACCTACAAGTAAAATTACTCCAAGAACCGACAGAAATCATACCCTGGACAGCTGGGTGTTAAGCAAGAATTTTAATAATTGAGTCACGGCGTCTACTCTTTAAAACATTACATGTCTCTATGTAATTTTGTTTTGGTAAAGATACACCCTAAACAGCAAACTTGAAGGACGTAGAAAAGTTCTCAGGCTAATATTGAAGGGCAAGTGGGGTCTTGGCGGTCAGCTATCAAGGACAGGGACAAATGGAGGCGAATTCTGAGGGAGGCGAGTATGCTGAATGGGTTGTTGCACCGAAGACGATGGATTGTGGAAATTAGTTGGAGGGTTTATTTAAAAAAATAACACTTGCTTATAGTTTAATACTGACGTTAGTTGTCTTGATACAAATAATTAAATTGGCCTAATCACAAGTGGGCAAGTTCTAAAATTGACATTTTAAAAATTTTACATCTTCTATGTCTTTTCGTGATTTTTTTTAAAACAATTCTATGAAACTAACGTGATTTGATGCTTTACATTCAGAATCGTGATATTGAATAACTTTAACATTTATCATTGCATATAGATCAATCTCGCCGGTTATAGATTCATAAAATACATACAGAAGCCTAGTTTACTGGGGTCACGAAAAAGACAGACAACAAACCCGGATCCATATAATTTGAGGGTATCCACTTTAAATTACATATTTTTTGTCTGTCTTGTTTTTCTCATATTGTATGTTATGTACTTGTCATGTAAACAAAATAAATAACAAAGCAAATAAATTCAGCATTCCTTACGTGTTGGTATTTTTTCATTATTTCTAGTTATTAATTGCTTCTTGAAAAGATAAGGATTCTTTTTAAAACTTTTGAATTAAAATATTTTATATTCGTCAACATTGACGGAAAATTTATTTCATTTGAAGTAAAAAAACAAAAAAATAAATCAGTTGATTAAGAATTTATTCTTAAATACAATATTTACTGAATACTTCATATTTGTATTCTCTGTATAAAAATTAAATCAATATAATATTTAATGATTTTGATAACCTTTTGCAAGCGATCGGTTTTCTACCCTTCTAGATTATAGAGAGAAAATAAAGAGTATTTTTAAGCATTTTTTCGTTTTATTTTTCAACAAACCATAAATACGTTTTTCTTACATAAAAAGCTATTTTTTCTATCTCCATTGTAAAACAAGGAAACCCTACATAAATATCTTTCCATTAAATAAACAAAGAATTCAAAAGTAAAAATAACGTTTTGTTTTCAAATTCTTTTCTTGTATGTATTCTTATATGAAACAACGGGATATTTCGCGTCGATATATTTTGCTCAATTTACCAGAAAAAAGTATAGGAATTATGAAAACGTTTCCAGGTAGTTCCATTCTAAGCCGTCTCTGGAAATCAGAGACGGAATTTATAAAACTGATAAAGTTAAAAATCATAGAATATTTAACTTTTTTTGTTAGGGTTCATTTCTCTATCCCCATAGTCCCATTTACTTGAGGTCGGGTTTCATTGTACGAGTATGTATGTGCCACTCTGATGCCTTTTTCTTTGTTCTCCACTAGGTCCAGTTGCTCCAGGTCTCAATGGATTGTCGTCATTGAAGCCTAATTTATTACAGACATTCTTAATGCATCTCTGTCGGTGTGTGATGATTTTCTTGACTTTGAAATCCCATTGATTGTTGCAGTAACTCCGTCACATCTCTGACTGTGGCTGTCGAGTCTAATCCTAGACCTGCATCACCTTCTATATCCACTAAAAACGTGGATAAAATTCTTCGGGACCTCATAAAACTGCTAACTTTTTTATTATTTTACTAGCTGTACCCGGCCACGCGTTGCTGTGGCTCAGTCTGGTTAAATGGAAAAGAAAGAAAAGAAAAAGCATACGTTTTTAATATCTTTAATTTCATAATGCTTGTGGGTATACAATATTTTTGATGTCTTTCAGCCACTCTTAGTTTGTCGCGTTTATCGCCGTGCTCGCAAATGATCGTATCCCTCCAAGAGGTCAATTCACGATATGATTTGAATTCAAATGAAAGATCGATTGCACTGAAAAAGAAGAAAGAAAGTTATAACAAAAAAATATAAAATTGAGAAACATTAAAAAAGGGAACTGAATAATATTGTTAACTTCGTAGACGTCTTTGTTCTTGGCGGCAGCAATAGCTCGTTCACTATGCCAATCCTGATTCTTATAATTGATTTAAATGTAGGGAAATACTTTTTCACCAATTCTTCTTTTGACGTCACAATCAGTGATACAGTAGTGTTTTCGCCAACGCGTCATTTTTACATAACGTGAAGAAATCATTTAACGTTGTAGCCGGTGGATTCAGGGCTATTTGTTGCACATTTGCAGCTGTGAAATAAACGCGTTGTCCATTTTCTAGATGTACTGCTAAATCAACAACACCTGGCCTTCATGTATGTGAAATGAAAGAATTCGCTATACAGCTTCATTGCTGCTTATGTATCTTCCAGCCTGATACTGTGCGATTTCATCGATATGTATAACCGCATTCCCATCCCACATTCTGGTTGCACGCCAAAAACTGCCATGTAGCTGCCTTTATTCACGTACTTACAAATGTATTTGATCGATTCAACGGGGTTACAGTATTCCACGTTTATGTGCGCTTTGTATGTTTTTGAATAGCAAAGGCGAATATGGAACAACCCAATGGTTGTCTACTTCGATGTCACCGTTTCACATTTGTATGGTTGCTAATTTCCCGCCATCTTCTGTTGATCTTCTTCTGTATAAAGGATATCCATCGTTTCCTGTAACTGTGTTGGATACTAATGCTCGAGGATATCGTTTAGATCATTTTCCGTCTATCATGCATGGTGAATTTGGATTCAGTGTACCGCAAGGTCCATGTATCATATTTTTCGTCACAACTTCATGCAAATCCTTATCGACGTCGGCATCGGGTATTTCAGCGCACATTACATTGTCGATTTCGTTTGAAGTGATTTTGTTATAGATCCAGATTGGTACTATATATTCGCATGAGGCCATCCTCTCTTTTGCCATTCCACTGAGTATATCCAGCAGCGCACAGACCCAAACACTTCATGTTTTACCATGAGCTGTTGTATATCGTCCCAAGCTGGATTGCATGTGAATGTAGTGAATAGGTCTGGACACCCGTAGTAATGAACATACGCAATTGCATATTGAGCGTACTCGTGCATATGACGTAGACTGCCTGTATATGAAGATGGCCAAATCCTTAGTCTTCCAACGTTAGTTGTATTACCGTCATTTACAACTGCATCTCGCAAATGAACGTATTCTTCAGAGCGAAGCTTGGTTTGATTAAAACGGATGAATATCAAACTAATTTAAAAAATCTCCATTTCTACATACGATTTGATAGATTTGAAATATAAACATAGAGATAAAATTAAACTCTATATAAAAAAAGATACATTTGATATTCCTAATGACCTATTTCAGTCACTATCAGCCTGTCGCGTACATTCTGTTGAGAACGAACCAGTTCTGAAACTGCAGAACGCAATCGCCGTGCTCGCAACCGTGCATCCTCAAGTCTGGCTACACGTTGTTCTGCTGCTTCCTCGACATTTTGATGAACTAAAGCAGATAGATTGCAGAAAAAGAAGAAAGAAAGTTATAGCAAAAACATATAAAATAGTAAACCTTTAAAAATATGAGTGAAACATTAAGTTATGAGACAATGAAATTTCCGTTCCCAATTTCCAGCAATTGATGTGAGAATATCTCAGCTGATCAATCGTTTTGCAGCTGGACACGCATTTGTCAAATATTTGTCCAATAGGAGTATTGTTAAGTAAATCCGGAGATAATTGGAACGAATTAAATGTTAAGCAAAAAAAGAGGTTATTGGAATTAATTAAATGTTAAGGAAAGACATTGCAAACATTGCAAACTACGCACGAATTTAATTTGGATGTGACATGTTTGATCGCGTCATTAATGAACAATAAATATCGATTCTAATAAATAGCAAGGTATTTAGGTAAATACATTACAAAAAACAAACAATAATGACACATTAATACATCTTTTTACAAATTAGCAAAAATTTGTCAGTTCGTTTAAAATAAATATGACGTTTGTCAAAAATGTACATACCAGCATCATGCTGTCTCTGTGAAGCAAATGATCGCGTCACTCCAAGAGATCAATTCACGATATGATTTGAATTCAAACGAAAATCAATCAATAAAATTAAATTTTACCGCTAATTGAACAGAAAAATAAAAAAATAAGTTAAAAATACTAAGTGAAAAAGATATTCTTAGAGGTAGATATGTCAACAACGCACATTACGAAATGAAAATGGCGGATAAATTAACGCAGATGGCGCTATACAAAAAAAAATATATAATAAAATAATATTTTATATAATTAAAATAGTTAAGCTATAAATAATTAAATAATTATTTAAAAATAATAAATTTAATATAAATATAAAAATATTAATATATTTAATATTAAATTTCATTTTATTAAGTGTATTATATTATTATTTATTATTATTTATTATTAAAAATAAAAAAAAATTTTTTTTATTAAATTAAAAGAGACTTTCTTGAATTAAATTCCACAGAATCATTTCCTTATCCTAAAAAAATCGTTAGCAAATGGAAAAAAAGCAATGCGTAAAATCAACTTTTCCTAAGAGCTAAGAAGTTTGACTTCTACCACGTGAGAGTATCACGCATCTGTTTTTTTATACATACTATATAAGTTATATTTATTTTAGCGATCCTCGATCTTTTTATACATATAAGTTATCTTTATTTTAGATCTTTTTATAAATATAAGCTATATTTGTTTTAGCGATTATATTTATTTTAACGATACTCGAAAGATTTGAAAACAGATAAAATATTAGTTGGATATTTTTTACAAATTTAGTATTAGTTCTGTCAAATATATTTCCTGCGCTTGAGCTATAAAGTCCTGATTCAGCCATATTAAGATTTTCTCAAGCTGCTATGACACAATGGAACTTATCCTTATTAACACAAATGTTAGTTTGACGTATCTTGGATTCTAACCTATTTTTCGCCTGTAATCAATTTATTATCAGTTCGTGTCTCGACTCAAAAATAAAACATTTATTATATATAAAATTTATTATTTATTTTTAAACATCAAATTATTAAATATTTTATTTATATAGACTAATAATTAAATATTTGATATAAACTCCGAAACGTCGAAAATGAAATTTGACATGTGTCACAAATCTAGTTAGTCATTGTCCCCGACAGGTTCGCATAGATATTTGTTTTTGATTTTAAAAAAAAATTATATACACTGATATATATATATAAATAAAAATAAAAAAACATTTCCGTTGACGAATATTAACTTTACTCAAAATTTCAAAGCGATCGGTAGAGAACTTCCGGAGATTAGCTAGCAATAATTAACGAACATTTACATTTTTATTTATATAGATATACAAGTTAGCTAGGCAAGCTTTCCAATCATTACTTCTATCACCTAAGCTTTAGGTTTTTTTGCTTTCTTGTTCTAATGTAGGATATCTAAACCGAATTAAAGACATCTTTTCTGCTGAAGTTCTTTAATCTTACCTTACGGCACTTCTGGTTCCTGTATGAAAACCTGGAAATCCGAAGTAATGAACCCAGTTAACAGTGGATAATATATATGATCCTAGGCCCACATAAGTATATTTTTTGGTTTTTTATTATTATTCCATTTTTTATATTCTACATTAATATTAGCAAAAAAATATCTTTAAAATAAATATTGCCAGAGAGGTAATAAATAAATCTTGATAAATCATACTTCAGTCACAATATTTTTTTATAACTCAAACCAAAAACAGTGATTTCTTAAAAATATGTCATCAGTTTAGTCTCCCTACGTAATTATTATTTTGGTCGTGGTTATCTGTAAAACATATTCATTCAATGTTAAAGGTAGCGTTGTTGAGGTTGGTGTTTTATTGAATAGTAGATTTGTTAATCATTGTGTACTCGTAAGTCGTTATATTTATTACTCACTCTAAAAAAATTGAAGCACTAAACGCTATTAAGATGATAAATTATTACTAAATAACGTTTTACAAGTCATTATCTCTACTTTAGTTTTACTGTGAAGAAACTTAAATTAAACGTAAAAAATCGTTTTTTTTTTAAGTAATTTAAAGTAATCTGAAAATGACACTTCTATATCCATACATTCAAACATCCTTTCAAAAGTTTATATGAAAGAGTTTATTTTTGTTACTAAATCATTCAGAACGTTTGTGAACGTATCTTCATAAACCCGGCCCATCGAAAGGGACTTAGCCGGGATAAAAGTTCCAGGAGCTGGGATAAGAAAAGTTTAGGCTGCCCAATTCCATTATGCACGCCAAGGGACCTTTTGGGCCGTAGCTGCCAGGTCGAACTCTTAGGTGGAGTTTCTCAACCTATGGGATACAATCCAAATTCGGATAATTACACTAGTTAACAAATTTTAACTTTTTTGTCTGTAACAGAGATTAAATTAGCTGATTCTTATTAAATTGACCCTGTTGATTACGAAAATTGCAGGGAAAAGTTTGTAACACGTAACATTTTTGTGTAACAGAAGGGGGAGTGTTTTAATAAAATAAGTACGTTTTTGCGCATTTCAAAAGTCGTAATTACAGCAATGAAAATAAATAAATTCCTGAAATACTAAATTTAGACACAGAATACAATGTTGTTA
Organism: Odontocerum albicorne; assembly: GCA_949825065.1. Taxonomy (NCBI): domain Eukaryota; kingdom Metazoa; phylum Arthropoda; class Insecta; order Trichoptera; family Odontoceridae; genus Odontocerum; species Odontocerum albicorne. The sequence continues at coordinate 44,759,994 of OX463839.1, forward strand.
CATAGGAAAATAAAAAAAGCAGAATAAAAGCGGGAAGTGTATTTTCAGTGAAATTCGACATTCTAGATTCTGGTAACTGCAAAAGTTCTTGTACAACTGCAAGAGTTCTCGTAATTGTCAACTTTATTATTACAAAGGAAACCACAAACAACTCTTCCAAAGGCTTTCCAAGCTTCTAGTTCTTCAACACTTAATTTTTTTCGAACTTTTCATCTTTCAAAAGTTTCAGTTTCAGTCAAAAATTAATTTCAGGTTTTTCTCTTAAAAGGTACGTAGTGGAACATTTTCAAGTTCATATTCGTTATCAGCACACAAAAATTTACCTAAAATGACCGTTTTCACCCTGGTTACAAAAACCTTGTTAACTAGTGTTATCATATAACTTATAACTTTATTTATGAATAGAAATAACACACATGTTCCAGTGTTCCACTAAAATTATTTGAAGAAGAAAAATATTACTTTTGCGGATAATGTTAAATTTTTCAACTTGTATCTTTTTGGAAAAATACTAAAAACAATTATGCCACTGCAGATTTTCGTCAAGAATATGTAATAAAATTTTGATAACCAATAAGGAATAATTCAAGTTAAACGTTTTCTATCCAATTTGTTAAAAAAAATGCTAAAGCAATTGTTTCATGGTGCGTATTTTTATTTACGAGTATGTGTTATGGTTTAAAAGATAATAATAACTGTTAATGTATCATATCTCTTTCACTGTGATTTGAAGTAGCTACACTCAATTTATTAAAAGAATGAACATTTTATCACCATTTTAAACCGTAGTAACATTCGGATAGAATCTGAGTTTACGAGTTATTATAATTTTTTTTATTGTTCTTTTATATTGACTCATATAATTGCATGATGCTTTGGTTTGGTTACACAAATCATCCTATTTTGGGTGCAATGTCTATTTAAAAATATGCATATAATTATGTATGTTATTATATATAGTTTTTCAACACTACACCGTGCTTAAAGGGTAATATATTTGTTCTATGGAACTGGAGAGAACAATAAACAGAGTGAAATCGCTAAAAAGGAAATATATTAAAAGGTATGGCACGTGTCAGACTCGAGCTGACGATCACTTATTCTCTAGATAGTGACTTTACCAATTAAGCTAACGTACTTCGCATCATACCCTTCAAAATTATCTCAGTAACTCGTCAACCCATTAACTGCTCTCTCCGTGCTTCCGTCAAATAATATTTTTTTAAATGATAAATTATTTTTCTTTATTACATTATTGTATTGCAAATATATGATGAAATTATTTTTCTAAACACTTGAAAGATAAAAACTGCTAAGTAGAATTTTAATCATGCTATGAAATGTTTAGGAAACACTTTAGAGTAGCTTTCAAGCGGCCCTTTTCAGTTTTCAGTCTTTACAAGTCATCCGTGAATTTTCAGTTGAAATTATTCACAGCGTCTAGCCTGTTTATTTGATAAAATATTGTTCCTTTATTAATAGAGAAGTGATCATTTAATTTTTGACAGGTAGTACATTTTAAATGCGTCATAAGGTGTTTTTGACGTTTTTTTTTACTTGCCTTGTGCACTTACGAGTACATCGGCCTACTGAATTCTGATTTAAACCTATCTCTACCTTGGGTTAAGCATCATTTTTTTAATTTTGGAAAGATCAGTAGATTTTTTTAAACATAAGTATTCTAATACAGTATTAAAAAAAAGCCGATCGGGATGTGAACTCGAGCAATGTTTCAACCCCGATCCGAAAAGAAAAGAAATCAAGAGGATGGTATGCAATGCGTCACTACTACTTTCATATCATAAAGCCATGAAACAACCTGGTAGTCTTAAATACTGGTAGTTGCGGTCAAGTTGTGCTGATTAAAAAGGTAGGATATAGTAGTCAATAAGGAGTTCTATTGAACTCTTAGGATGAATTTGAACACATTTAGCACATTTAGGTGCCAAATTTCTGTTCAAGATTACTATCTTTCAGCGTGACAATCGGAAAAATAAGATGAGTTTTTAACTAAATCGGATTTTATTTAACCTACAATGTATCCTTGCTTGGTATTTTGGACGACTAGTCTAAAAAAATAAAGTATTTAATGTTAAAATAAAACCAACATATTTTTTATAACACCATTCTAAAGATTTCTCGTTTAAGTCATTCAAATCAATAATTTGAACAAAAACTATGAATGGAAGGGACCAAAACCATGATTACCTTAAAACTTCCTAAACATAAAACAAAAATATATTTTATTTGTACTATACGAATCCTACTCGAGATTCGATCTTATGACTAACTGCACATGAAACCTATATCCTAACCGCATTTCAAATGTTTACCTTGCCATAATATTAAGAAATTAAGTTAAATTTCCATATTTAAAATATGCTCGACTGGTTTTTAAAATACAAAACTTTTATCAACTTTCTGGCTTCGGGGCGTTCGACTGATTATCTTGCTTCCCTAAAAACTTTGTCACCAAATGCCATTAAAACGCCGTAGTAAACTCGCCAGTTTGTAAAATATACAATGAAAGTGTAGGTAATACTGGGTTACTAAAAAAAATCTTAACAGCTTATATCAATCGCCATTTTGGTTTGGTTAAATGTTAACAGTTCATATTTGATAATTAATCAGTGTAGATGTTACAAATTTGCCATGGAGTGCTTCACAATCCAACAATGCGTTGTTATTTTAAAAAAATACAAGACGAAAGTAAATTTTCATTTTTTATGAGAAAATCATAATGTTCGATGAAGTCTGTTTTGACCTCAGTGGTTATGTTAACAAACAAAAAAAATGCTATTGAGATACTGAAAAATCACAAATAATTGATCAGCAATCATTATAACCTCACAGAGTAACCGTATGGTGTGGAATTTAATTCTGAATTGTGACTGGACCTTATTTCTTCGAAGACACTGCGAGTAACGCTTTAACTGTGAACGGTGAACCATTCCGTGCCACTATTGAGAACTTTTTGTTAGATCAATTTGATTTACTGAGTTTAGAAAACATGTGGAAAACAAAATTATATAAAGAATATTTCTAATTATGTTCTATACAACAAACCAACGTCAATCTATACAACAATATCATATATGTATACAAAAAATCAACATCAATCTATATAACAACATATCTACACAACAAACCAATGTCAATCTATACAACAAACCAACCTCAATATATATAACAAACCAACGTTACAATATCACCTACAATCTGTATAAATGCTCGTTCTCCGAAAAGTACCATCAAAAAGAGACCATTTGGCCAGCATTAAATTTAAAAATAACAAGGTGCAAATAAATATTTTTGTAAAACTAATTGATGTTTTGTATTTATCATAAATAAACAAAACATATGGTAAATTTTGGCCAACCTGTGTAATACAATAAAATATTTTGGCTAGCCTGTGTTATACAATAAAATATGTTGGCCAGCCTGTGTAATACAACACAATAAAATATTTTGGCCAGACTGTGTAATACAATAAAATATGTTGGCCAGCCTGTGTAATACAATAAAATATGTTGGCCAGCCTGTGTAATACAATAAAATATTTTGGCTAGACTGTGTAAAACAATTAAATATTTTGGACAGCCTGTTTACTTGTGATACAATAAAATATTTGTTTTATTTTATTTCACTTTTGATGCAGGTTTAATTTAATTATATCAAACAAAATGCATACATAATACACGAAAAAAAATAAACAGGTAAAATTCCAAAAAATAATAACAAAAGGAATAGTGATTATTCGTGATTCCCTATGAAACGGCTTAATTATTTCTACAAGTTTATTAAGGAGTTCAATCAATGACTTATTCATTAATTTACGGAATACATCAATATCAGAAAAATCATTCAAAAAGGCCATGTGTGAGTAGTGGTGAGACACGTAATAGTTCCAATAGTAAATAACACACCAAAAATATACACTGCAAGTACTCGATCAGGCCAGGATGAGAACATATTGAGAATTTATTTGAGCTATTAATTCATATTTCTTCACCAATTCGCAAACATGGTAAATCCAATTTCTCGATCTCTCCCTTTGCATATTTTCCACGTTTCACATATAAAACTTGTTCAGTCAGTACAAATTCATTTGGACTCAGAGCACGACCAAAAGTTTCAACTCTATTACATTTAATAGGCATTCAGCAATTTTACGGCGTTAATGTTAATACTACAGTCACTGAAAACGTTTAAGTTATAAAATTCTTTCACAAGGACAAATCCATAAATAAAACATTAATGGACATTTTAATGAATCATTATCATTTTTTTCTAAAATGGATAACAATTCGTACAGTTAAAATTACAAAACTAAATATTCTATGGGAAAATTGATATTTCGTGTGTCTCATAAGTTACTATGCGTATACATTTAGGGTTCTGCATACAATGGGGTATTAAAATATATAAACTCGAATCCAATAGTATCAAAATCTGTCAAGATTGTAGTCAACAAAAGTATAGTAGTATCAACTTTTATAAATGGGAGTGAGATGTAAACGTGAAATAACACTAAAATAAACCGAACGAACTGTAGAATTGTGTGGCCTGATAAGAAAACATAGAGTGAAAATGTATGACAGAATATGTAATGAAGTGATAAAGTATGAGTGTGAACTTAAAATCACTGTATTTAGTAGGATGAAAAAAAGCACTCTGAGAAGGTTTTGGCATGTAAAACGAATGAATAAAGAAAAACTAACAAAATAAATATACAGTGTAAATACGAATGAAAGGCGAGGTAGAGTAAGAACTTTGTCAGGACTTGGGTACGGCCGACCAATTAGTTTATTGTAGTTAAAAAATAACCATTAAAAATAGTGAACCAGAGCAGTCAAAGGGAGATCTTGCGTCATTTTCGAGAAGGATTGCTTCCTATTGTTTCAAACTTGACTGCCTCGACTGGCTGGCTTTGTCTTCCCATTTGTATAGAAATACACGACACTTTATGAGGATCGGTAATTAGTGTTCCGTCCTACGATCTGATTTATTGCAGTCCCAGATAACTATTGTTACTAAGAAAAGAAATAAAACTTTGCGCAAGATATATTTCAGAGGGTGTATGCGCTTTTATGACCGCGATTGTTATGCGAGAAAGAAAAAAAAGGGGTCAAAAATTTCTCTTCTCCTTTCTAAAGAAATACGTCGCGCTTAATTTATTGCGGACATAGTTAAATATGGATTCCACGGTAAGAAGACAAAAAAAACACTTCACTCGAGATACATTTCAAAAGAAGTGACTAGTGTCCCTTAAGCAATTTTAAGTGTCGCCTTTAGGGTTACCGGATGTCATACAAAAGGGATTCTCGACTTAATTACGCTGCGAAAGTTTAAATATACTATTCATTGGCAAAAAAGATTTATGATTTTTTTAACGGTCGCGAGCAACTTTCTAAAGAGTTCCAAAATGGCGGAGCTTGGGGAGATCCCTTAAATAAAGGAACCGCGATCTCCCCACTTCATTCTCTCGCCACGAAGTTATCAAGTCAACATCATTCTCGTCTTGACGCTGTTCGCGAACTTGAACAAGCTTTTCTCACATTTGATTGTTCATTCTTATTTGATACAATTTGTCCGGTAAATTCTGGAGGAACTGAGTCGTGTGGGTGTATTACGGCACGAATTGGCGGTCGCCAACCACTGAGGGAATTTCTTCACATCAGCGGCCCTTAGTAACAGTATAAGGTCAGAGGGCCATATACGAGTCGACCTGGTCATACACTTGAAGCGGATCTGGGATAATACATTTTGTCCTGTATTGGAGTAAGATCAACCTTATTTATCCTCTTTTGCTTGTCATTTTATGGTGATATTTGAGTATTCTAGAGATTGGCGATATCTAATCTTTGAGAATTGCACAATTCCGCAACGGACTGTTGTGAGATTACCCCTGATAATAAAGTGCTTCGACTGCCTGTCCATCTGAAAGGCCAGCGGAGTAGCAGTAATCTGCCCATTTGATTTTCCTGACAGAGTATCAGCTCGTCAGGATTAAATATATAACCAATTAACAGCAAATATGTGTTTCATTATGTATTTATACCTACCCAAGCACTGACGAATGCCTACCTCTTCCCACGACATCTTGAGATCTTATTGAGCCTTGTTTTACCTATACTGAGCTACCGGAGTAAGAGTCATACATTGTAACATCCAGGCTTTTAGTAATCCAACTTAATTAATTAAGGGGCAAAAAGTCCGAAACTGGCCGCCTTTCAACGCGGGGCCTAGAGGTTCGTCGTCGGGCTTGGACGGTATAATTTGTATTTTTATGTTTTTTTCCTTTCTTTCTTCTTTTGGTACTAGAATAATTTGTGCATTGCTGTGTTGTGTACTGTGTATTGGAATTTTATGTTTTTTTTCTTCTTTTTTCATTTTTCGATTTGAATATCTTGTGCATTGCTTTATTGTATACTGTGTATTTGAGTTTTATGTTTTTTTTTTCTTTTTTTGATTTGAATATCTTGTGCATTGCTTTGTTGTGTACTGTGTATTTGAATTTTATGTTTTCTTCTTTCTTTTCTTCCTGTTTTTATTCGAAATTTTGTGCATTGTTGTATTGTATACGGTGTATAATTTTGTTATATTATTTTGATTAACTGCGTATAACTCGGTAAAGAATCAAAAGCAATTCAGGACCGTTAAAACAACAAAGCATAGGCTTTGTACTTCAGTCAAGTCGGTCGGGCGGAAATTGATTCGAGTACCGTTTTGTTTGGCGGTCATTTTGTGTATGAGTTGAGGATTTTATTTATTAATTAAATAAAATATAATAACCAACTAATAACGTGCGGCTGATAAAAGCTGTGCGAGTGTAGGTAGTTATTTTCTAAAATTAGAAAAAATCGAGTTGAGCGTAGTTTTACGAGGAGTATAATCTCGAATTTGGCCGGTAATCGGGTAGGCAGAGCTAGTGGAACGCCATAGTTTCTTGTGATTGGCCGGGTGTTTAGCAGCTGATAGAAGTTCCTTGTTGCATTGGCAAGGAATAATTCGTTACGTTTTCTTTCCGGTTGGATAGAGTTAGTGGCGTATTCCGGAGTTTGGATCGCTTTGAAGATTTTTAAATCATCAACAAAAAATAGAATATTTAGAGCACTAAGTTTGCCAACTATAACATTATTCGTTCAGAGCCGTCCGGCTGTTTCGCTAATTAAGTTTGACGAATACTAGCTGTCGTACATCTGGTCGGCGAGATTAGTAGTAGACCGGTGTTATAATAGCGTGGCCGGGTGATCGAACTTATTGAATTATTCTATTTTAGGCCTTTAAGGTAGAGTTGTTTTCTTCGATTACATGCGATTGGAATTTCTGGTGAAGGCTATTCCTGAGATTGGGAACGCGTATTAATAACAGCGTGGCCTAGAGTCTTGGGAATTTCTAATCTTTCAGATAGAACTCTCACCTTGCTAGCTGAGGATAAGTCCACAATGAGTCCTATTGACAATATTACGAGTGCAACTAAGGAGAGATTGATTGGGGAATTGATGGAAAGGGGAATCACTCCGGGTAACAAACTCCCCAGGTTGCGTCGGCAAGCATGGAGCTACAATCGGGGCCTCGTTCACTCTCCTACAGAAGAGGTTATATTGCCTCAAAGGTCTAAGGCACATGTTAATTTGCGAGGAGCCCCGGAATTTTCTATGGAACTGGTTTCCGGAGCGACAGCCCCTCGTTCGGACTCTTCCTTGCCATTTACCGGGTCTTGCCCTTCAAGAGACTTGGAAATGTTGCCGTCTCATGGCGCTAGAGGTAATCAATTACCTCCATTAAATATCAATTTTTCATCGTGGCCAGTGGATCCGTTTAATGGCTCGGGTAGCGTACGTCAGTTTTTGGTTAGGCTCGAGGAAATAGCACACGCACGTAGGTTCGATGTAGACTCTCTCTCTCCCGTCCTACCTGAATTTTTGCGCGACAGAGCCCTGACCTTTTTCAGGATTACGTATAGGAACCCTATGAGATGGGCTACATTGAAGGCACATTTTTTGGAGAGGTTCGAATCGGAGAGTTTTATGATAGATAGAAAGCTGGATATTTGGGCATCCAAGCAGGGTCACGAAGAATCTTCCACCGATTATATCTCCCGAATTTTGGAGGTAAACAGTACACTGGACTCTGCCTTGACAGAGGTGGAGCTGTTACAGGTGTTCAAGAGAGGGCTTCACGTTAGGTTTAGCTCAGTCCTTGTCAGTACGCGGCCTGCGTCAGTACGAGAGATGGAAAGAGTATGTGCCTCTTTCGAACAAATGAACAGGAGTGGTGAGGTATCACCCCGGCCGCTGCAGATGCAGCCAAGGGTAAGGGCACGTGTGTCATCCGTCTCACAGAAGGGTATCGGTAGAGGGCCGACCTTGTTGAGGTGTTTCTTGTGCAATCTTCCGCATCATATTGCCCGCGACTGTCCGCACAAACCACTTATCCAGAAGGAACCGGATAAGTCGCCAAGTAATCGCGTAAGGAGTCGTGCCGAGACTTCTAGACCTTTTACTTTGCTGACGGATACTTCGCGTCCGCCGCCGAGTTTTGTTTAATTCCAAAAACAGATAGAGGACCAACCCGGTCAAGGTAATTCGGAACTAGGGGGTTGGTCAAAAACAATAGAATTAGGAAGTAATAACCGTAACATTAGTGCCATAGAAATTTCAAATGCAAGGGATGAGAGACCCTATCTTCATTGTGAAATTCAGGGCTCACCATTTAGGGCGTTGCTAGATTCAGGTGCAGCAATTAACGTAATAGGTGGTAATCTGTATAAGAATTTTAAGGACTTACGGTTTATTATGCGAACTACTGAGGGAGTCGTTCACACGGCTGATAGTCAGGGACATCGGGTGCTGGGTACGATCTAGTTGCCCCTACATTATGATCACCAAACTGTGTTGGTGGAATTCCAGGTAGTTCCTTCTCTAGGTACTTGCTTGGTGCTCGGTATTCCCTTCTTGAAGCGTTCCGGGCTTACGCCGGAATCGTTTTCTCATTCGAGTAGGAGTTAATGGCTCAATAATGCCTCCATTGTCCGAAAAAGGATGCTTCTGCTCGAATCGTATTGGACCCCGCAAACTAAATTCCGTGACGCAGACGGACTGTTATCGGTTACCTAACATCAACCGAATTCTCGATAATCTTCGAGATACGCGCTACCTCACTGCTTTAGATCTGAGCCATGAGTTTTGGCTAATGCCATTAAGCAAGAGTCTAAATGTAAGACGGCATTCCTTGTAGAGGGCCGGGGACAATATCGGTTTGTGGTCACCCCATTTGGCTTAAAAAACATTCCTGCTGAGATGCAACGAATGATGGAACAATTGTTCGCCGATCAGGGTGACCAGGGTTCTGTACCATGTTGGTTTAATAATATGCAAACCGGACTGAGAGTCTTGGAGATAATTAATTATTGACTTTATTGATCTCAGGTAAAGGCTTGAGAGTTATAATTCTTGTGTGTTTTTCCGTATCTGATTATCTGCCATGCATACATCTTATTATCCTGAATTGTAATTTTTTTTTTGTTGCATTAATTATATTTATAATTTCATTTCTGTTAGTATTGTATTGTATTTGTGCCTATGTATTGTATTTGGTATTGTGTTCCTTTGAGGTTGCCTTCTAGACGTACGGCTATAATTGTTTGTGCCTGTGCGTGTATTAGGAAGCCGTACTACAGGGTTATACAAATCCGAATTTTGCGATGACGCATGCAAATGTCTAGGTCATCTTACGTACCGCGACGAACTCCGGAGGGATCCTAGTAGAGAGTAATACTGTAGAAGTTTCATAACCAGCGGCATGATAAATAAGTTAGAATTTTACTCGTATTACCCGTATATTGTAGTTAGTTCAGTTTAGTTTTCGAAACAACGCCTAGCCTTGCGGTAAGCTCGCCAGCCATAAGCTTCATGATACCGCAGAAGTAATAGAAACCTAGATCGCTGATTAATTAGCACAAGTATGTCACCAAAGGGCGAAAAAACTTTGATTTGTTTTTCTATCGCAAGGGTATTACACACCCTGATTTTTAGAACGTCTACATATATAACGCGTGGTGACAACTTTATTGTGCTCGGGCAGGAAATCAGAGACCTTAGGGCGCATGTCTGTATACAAGCGAGCGAGTATACCATGCAGTATTGAAGCAACATGTTCGTTTAACCTCCTTCATCGGGAGCGGAGCATGTTTTCACGATGCTGGCCGTAGTATAAAGTTGGCAAGTTGTTTAAACTTCATCGTTGAGGTGGCGTCATCGAAAACTATTAGTTAAAGGTATATGAGGAATAAATATCCCCGCCATGATCCGCAGAAGACTAATATAGGAGAGGTTTAATTCCTCATTAATTACGTGTTCGTCAAGTGGTTTAGAGTAAACCAATGCGAGTGATGCGAACACCTAGGGAAGGATTGTTCATGCCTCAATGATACTGTGAGAATAGCAAGATGAGTTCACCTTTCTTCTCATCGCCATAATCTCTACCCTGCCCCATCATGGATCGTTCTCCGAATAGAGGGGCCGTGCCGGAAGAACGTTTTGTTCGCACTTTTTGCAATAACTAATGGTATAAGGCAAAGGGAACAACCTTTAGGTTAAAAGTACAGATAGGTTGTGGCAGGCTGGAAGCTAAGCGCTGCTTGGTGTAGTTTACACCTAGGTTATAAACCACCGAGTTGGACAGGTGGTATGGAGAGGGTATTCTAGCCAATCAAACGCTGGGCGATATTTCAGCAACAAATTAGCGCCCCGATTTGTCAAGTGTGTGGTCACAAGGTAAATTTCCGACACAATATATGAACTGTCTGACCTGAAGGGGAAAGTGGCAGGTAAATTTCGCGTCAAAGACATCGCCAAGGTGGAATAAAGGCTCCATTACGGTGAATTGACGCGAGAGCTGCCGTGGCACTTGTGGTAATTCAGTTTTACCAAATTAGGTTTCCATGTTCCAAGAAAAAAATATGGTGGCGCTCAATAGACCATGTGCTGGACAATGAGTGGTGAATTTTTGCTGATAGCATAGCGTTTGTATGCACGTCTTTTGATAGAGCGTCGACGCTCACCTCCTCATGATGTCACATTGGATACATCCTTACCAATTCCTTATCCTGTTCTGTCAAGGGTCGCTCACCTGGCACGAGGTCGTATAGGTTGAATGGAAGGCAGCTCCATGATAGGGAATGAGTGGGGTTGCTACAGGGGTTTGGGAAGTGCTGCTGGGAAGTATGAATGAAAGGGATTTGGTGCGTGCTTTGGTGGGGGGGGCTTTCGATGGGATATCCTTTAATTGTGAGGCTTCGGCCAATGATTTTTTTTGTTGTTTTGTATATTTTTTTATTGTAACTGTCAGTCCGGTCTAGGTGGGCAGGCGTCCGCGACGCCATCGGTACACGGAGGTGCATAGTGTGATATGACTACGTCATGCACATCTTGGCTCCGCCCGTTGGTTCTGCGGCCGTCGCACCGACGACTTAGGTGGGCGCTCGCGGCACCATTGGTACCAGGACCTCCATAGTAGTGTGTATGGACTCCGCCCTTTGGGTCCGCAGGCGTCACACTGGTGACAAAGGTTTTATTGTCAGTCCGGTCCAGGTGGGCAGGCGTCCGTGGCGCCATCGGTACCCGGACGTAGGTAGCATGGTGTGGGGACATCATGCGTATCTTGGGTCCGCCCGTTGGTTCTGCGGCCGTCGCACCGACGACTTAGGTGGGCGCTCGTGGGCACCATTGGGACAAGGACGACCGTAGTTTTGTGCGTGGACAACATGTACAACTTGGCTCCGCCATTTGGGTCCGCGGGTGTCGCACTGGTGACAACGGTTGTGGAGTAGGCTCCAACCAATCAGCGAAAGGCTTACGGATGGCCTATATACATCCAGTAGGGGGCTTACGGATGGCCTATATACATCCAGTGGAGGCTTACGGATGGCCTATATACATCCAGTGGGGGTTGTTGAGTGTGACTCCAACCATGGGCGTCATGAACCCAAATTTGCATGTGCTCCCGGTCTAGGTGGACGCTCATGGCACCGTCGGTGCCCGGATAACCATGGTATTTTATGGATCATGCGAGTTTTGGCACCGTCCGTGATGTGGGTGGGCGTCGCACTGACGACTCTGGCTAGCACGAGAATTGGCACTAAAGGGATGACGATCCCCGAGGTGATGATATTATAAACACATATTTGCTGTATTGTATAACCAAGTGTAACTGTTTCTTGTCAGTTTTTAGACCTGGAGGAGGTCTATAGTCAGATGTCGCCCCTATGAGTGGTGTCTCAGGGCCGTGTAATGGAAAATCGTATGTTAAATGTGTCTTATATAGTCTCATTATTGATATATCGCCAGACTTGTATCTTGCAGTATCAAAGATCACCAGACAAGCGGGAGGAAACTCACCTTGCTTCCTTAATTTAAGTGATTAGGTTAAGAAACTAAATCAGTGCCCCTAAAAGTGCAGACTATCGGATCCGGTTCTGGGGAAGCCGTTGTGAACTAACATAATTACTATTAAGTAACTTGATCTGTTTTTGGGCATTACTCTTGTGAGTGTGTTGCCTTTGTAATCTTAAATGTTTGTACATTTTTCTATTGTAAATTAATAAGAATTATTATGTGTAACCATGCTGTAGAGAAGGCGATAGTATCTGTTCTTGAACATTACTCTTGTGACTGTTTTGTCTTGTTATCCTAAATGTTGTATGTTTCTTTTTTTTGTAAAAATAATAATAAGACTTATTATGTGTAACCATGTTGAGGGGAAGGCGATAATTGATGTTCTCCTGTATTGTGCCTTGCTCTATAAAATGTTTAACTGTTTCCAGGTGTTCTTAGATAGGGAAGCCCTGAGAGTTAGTTTTTCGTGGTTTCCTACTCTTTCGCAAATGCAGGGGCTTATTAAATCGTCCACGAGCGTATCCGGCATGACCCAGTAACGTCATGCCCTTTAGCATAGTATCTAATCCTTGTTTCGGCAAGCAGGTGTATGACCAATTGACACAGGGCCGTAATCAGTACTTGAATTATTATTTTTTTTTTTATATTTTTTTTTTTCGGTAACATAAAATGGAGTGTCAGGACTTGGGTACGGCCGACCAATTAGTTTATTGTAGTTAAAAAATAACCATTAAAAATAGTGAACCAGAGCAGTCAAAGGGAGATCTTGCGTCATTTTCGAGAAGGATTGCTTCCTATTGTTTCAAACTTGACTGCCTCGACTGGCTGGCTTTGTCTTCCCATTTGTATAGAAATACACGACACTTTATGAGGATCGGTAATTAGTGTTCCGTCCTACGATCTGATTTATTGCAGTCCCAGATAACTATTGTTACTAAGAAAAGAAATAAAACTTTGCGCAAGATATATTTCAGAGGGTGTATGCGCTTTTATGACCGCGATTGTTATGCGAGAAAGAAAAAAAAGGGGTCAAAAATTTCTCTTCTCCTTTCTAAAGAAATACGTCGCGCTTAATTTATTGCGGACATAGTTAAATATGGATTCCACGGTAAGAAGACAAAAAAAACACTTCACTCGAGATACATTTCAAAAGAAGTGACTAGTGTCCCTTAAGCAATTTTAAGTGTCGCCTTTAGGGTTACCGGATGTCATACAAAAGGGATTCTCGACTTAATTACGCTGCGAAAGTTTAAATATACTATTCATTGGCAAAAAAGATTTATGATTTTTTTAACGGTCGCGAGCAACTTTCTAAAGAGTTCCAAAATGGCGGAGCTTGGGGAGATCCCTTAAATAAAGGAACCGCGATCTCCCCACTTCATTCTCTCGCCACGAAGTTATCAAGTCAACATCATTCTCGTCTTGACGCTGTTCGCGAACTTGAACAAGCTTTTCTCACATTTGATTGTTCATTCTTATTTGATACAATTTGTCCGGTAAATTCTGGAGGAACTGAGTCGTGTGGGTGTATTACGGCACGAATTGGCGGTCGCCAACCACTGAGGGAATTTCTTCACATCAGCGGCCCTTAGTAACAGTATAAGGTCAGAGGGCCATATACGAGTCGACCTGGTCATACACTTGAAGCGGATCTGGGATAATACATTTTGTCCTGTATTGGAGTAAGATCAACCTTATTTATCCTCTTTTGCTTGTCATTTTATGGTGATATTTGAGTATTCTAGAGATTGGCGATATCTAATCTTTGAGAATTGCACAATTCCGCAACGGACTGTTGTGAGATTACCCCTGATAATAAAGTGCTTCGACTGCCTGTCCATCTGAAAGGCCAGCGGAGTAGCAGTAATCTGCCCATTTGATTTTCCTGACAGAGTATCAGCTCGTCAGGATTAAATATATAACCAATTAACAGCAAATATGTGTTTCATTATGTATTTATACCTACCCAAGCACTGACGAATGCCTACCTCTTCCCACGACATCTTGAGATCTTATTGAGCCTTGTTTTACCTATACTGAGCTACCGGAGTAAGAGTCATACATTGTAACATCCAGGCTTTTAGTAATCCAACTTAATTAATTAAGGGGCAAAAAGTCCGAAAACTTGTAAAGAATGATTAATATTATTTTTAATGAAGGAAACTAAATAGATGCCCTTAGTTTGATCCCGGTTGATTTACTTCCAGATTGGTTTTATTCTTAATCCAGTTTATATCTAAATTTATGTTTTTCAGTACATTATATGATGTTTTACCATAAATTATTATACTGCTATGAAAAAACGATTCAATAAAAGCGCTGTATAAAACTGTGCAAAGAAAGAAATACGAGTCTTTCGTAATACTTTTATTACCATAGTAAAAGCAAAATAAAATTTATTTATTGTAATTTATTTTTATCAAACACTGTTTATTCCACTTTTTTGTGACGGTATAACCCTACCAGTTTCAAGGCTTTCACCTCATCTTCAGGGGAGCGCAAACAAGGCTCCCTGAAGATGAGGTGAAAGCCTTGAAACCGGTAGGGTTATACCGTCACAAAAAAGTGGAATAAACAGTGTTTGATAAAAATAAATTACAATGTTTTTAAACCTCCACAACGTTAATGCCTTAACTATAAACAACAAAAATTTATTTATCTTAATCGATTTAAATACATGTTTTTAAGTCATTTCTTCTTTTTGAGAATCTTGATCATTATGGTCAACCACCGTATCTATTCAGCAGCGATTTCTATCCCTATCTGTCGCCTCATGAAATGAGTATTCAACTGTTTTTTCACCTGGTCACTCCATCGGAAGGGTGATCGGCCTCTGTTCCTTTTGTCATTCACACTTCCCGACAGAATAAATCTATCAAAGCTGTCGTTTTTCACACGTCCTGTGCATGCGTAATTCGAGCGTTTCACTTTTCGATTCTACGCTGTGGCATACGAGTACTTTTGCAAGTTCCCTTTCACAGGTGTATCATTAAAAGTGTCATAAACAAACCACATGGTGCTGTTTTCATTTCTCCTTGTTCACTATTGCACGTTTGTTCCCCATATAAATAACATATTTTAAGAAATAGAATGCATCCCTGTCGCACTATTCTTTCTGCTTTAAACGGTTCCTAGATGGCATCCTCAATTTTTTTGTACATTTATCCGTCCATGTTAAGGTTAAGCTAGAAAAATGAGGGGCTTTTAATACATATTACCTTATTAGCTTGCATCAAAATTGTTAAGATAAATAAGAAATCCTGTAAAAATAATATTTTTTTCTAGCTACCTAGTTGTTTCAGCTGACTACATTTTATCTCTCTAATTGTTTATGTCGATATTTTTAATGAGAAGAAATTTAATTTTCAAAGGTTTTTTTCGTTTAGTTTCTTTTTTCCTAATTTTTCTTTGTTATAATAGACCCACTAAAATCTTGCAAGACTTTTAAAAACATTTGTGTTCTAGTTGTTTGATATATTTTTTCGGTAATTGAATGGAATACATGTCAGGTTATATGGGAAAAAAGTATAATAAGTAACTTTAGCCTGGAATTTGTTATTCGTCCCTTGGACCACTCATAAACAATTCAGTTCTCTTTGTACTAAACGAATCTCATAACTCTCCACAGAAGCGAGGCTCTTTGTTTCCCATCGGCAATAGTGGAGTGGATGTTGGCCGTTCGCCTGGCTTCGCGTACGGAATCCTAACTTCCTTTGTTTCAACTTTTTAGGTGGTATTTTTGTATAAAAATAATATCGTGGAAACTTTTAAAGCGCTGACGTTTAAGTAGAACAAATGGCAAGTTTAAATTGTTCAACATTTTTCACTTGAATGAAAAATTGTTATTTAAATTGAAAACATATCATGTCGGTGAAAAACGTTAAAATTGTTCAATAATTCATAAAGTATCCCTCAACAACCTGAATTTAGAATGCGGACATGTTGAAGAGCGTGGCAGGCAAATAATATTGTCTTCGATCTCAGTAATCTAGCTTTCGGGTTATAATCACCGAAGAATGCAATTAACTCACTGCTCACCATTGCATATGTTTTAGAAATACTACAGAAAGACAGACAACACTCGTTGTCCAACGATCGCAAATCATGTTACCAGATGAACTCTTTGACGGAGCCTTAATTATTATTTTTGTGCTAACGTGAATTGACCTCGGAACCTCGGAGTGGAAGTCCAGTGTCTTAACAAATAGACTACGAAGGTCGTCAAGGAAGTTTTGTCAAATTTACTCAAAATGAAAAATGTAAAAAATCTGAAAATTCTACGTCAATAAATTATTTTAAGTTTTATTAAATTTTTGTTGCTTATAAAATAGTCATATACCTAATGTAAATGCAAAAAAACAAACATTATTTCATAAAAAATGTACTACTTACATTTTGTTGCTTAAATATGAATTTGTCAGATTTCGAAAGAATAAAAGATTTATAATTTAAAATAAAATTTACGGCATTGGTTAGTTAATTACTTTACCACGTTCAAGAAAATATATCTAGCGGATTTACTGCATTATAACGATTTCTTCAAATCAACCAAATAGTTAGTATAAATCCTTCTGCACAAATTTTCAATTTAATTTGATTCATCAAACAAGGTTTTATTTTTGATTTGCTGAGATATTTTAAGTTTTATAGCATTTAAAACCGTTAAGATATTTTTATTACTATCCAAGTTTGTTCCTTGATACGAAATTTATAAAAAGTCTTTTTTTTTCAGTTCATTATATTATATAATGTGAACGGAATGTTTCAAAAAAAGACTTGAAAAATTAAAAGTTTTCATAAGAATTTGTAGTTTGATAAGTTGATAAAGAATAGGCCAATACCTGAAATGCCTAAGGAAAACTTTTAGGGTTCTCATGTTAGATTTTTCTTTTTTATCCGTTTCAAGTAAATTTAAAAGCACAAGTGAGGAAACATTTCTTAGTAAACAACTCTACTTGAATAAAAGATACACAATTCAAAGATGAACTTTTGAATATTTTAATAACAAAATAATTTGTAAAATATTAAGATAAATTTGGCTTTGTTAATAGCGAACAGAATAATATAACTAATTCTACACAAATTGTGAATCTATTTAATAAGATACGAAAACATTAACAAGAATCTTCAGAGCATTAGTTCAATATTTTTAGGGCTACGCGAGCTATGCCGATTATTTTAGCACGTTACATTGACTTCATGATAGAAACTGACAAGTTACTGTGTTTTTAAGGCCATATGAGTCACGTGAGTTATGACCATCTTTTTTTAGCTCGTCATATTGACTACATGACAGAAACTGACGAGTAACGGTACTTTTAAGGCTGCACGAGGCATGCCAGTTATGCCTATCTTTTTAAGTTCGTCACATTGACTTCATGGCAGAAACTAACGAGTTACTGTAATTTAAAGGCGTCACGAGCTACATGAGTTATGCCTATTTGTTTAAGCTCGTTTTATCGATTTCATGACAGAAACTGACGATTAACTGAACTTTCAAGGGTACACGAGCCAGGCGAGTTATGCCTATTTTTTGTAAACTTAACACATTCGTTTCATGATATTAATAACAATTTCTATGCTTTAACGGACTTACGAGCCGTGCAAATGAAGCATTTTTTTAAGCTCGAAACAACGACTTCGTAAAAGAAACTGAAAATTTACTATGCTTTAAAGGCCCTATAACCACGAAGATGCGTCGATCTTTTTTCAACTTATCAAACAGACTTCATGACAGAAATTGACGAATTATTGTAGGCACCTTCCAGGCGTATGAGTCACAATATTCATGATATTTTTTAGCTCAGCGCCTTGTCATAGTGATAGAAAATAACGAGTTATTTAAAAAAAATTCAAATATTTTTTCAAAAACATATGTATGTTTATTTATAATAAAGTACAGCTTTAAATAAATATATAAAATAAATATCACACTTTGTGAAAAAAAATCGAGAAAGATGATAAACTCTTTAATTAAACGAATATCCTTGAATATTTTACAGTTTAGACGGCAAATAATGACTTAAGTTGTGAAACTCGCTTCAAACTTTCAGTGTGACAGTTAAGTTAAATAATTTATTTGGTAGTCACATTACTACTGCATCCAACGATTTCATTAAACGTCATCTCAAATTGTATGAGGTAGACCAGATATGTGGAAACTCCTCCGATAATCATATAGGGTACAGATAAATCGATGGGAAATAATCCACATGCAGTAAAGTTAACATTCTGATGCAAAAGTTGAACGGCAAACATGTCAATCTGAAATGAAACAAAAAGGTTTTCGAAAGTTGTTAGTGAATTTCATTAATTAGTAATATTATATTTAATATGATATATCATACATCTTACTAGTACTAACATATGGATCCGAAACATGGACTCTTTCCGTACGAATGACAACACAACCCAGTAAGGAGAGGTGCATGCTAGGTTATACCAGAAGAGGCTGCAAACGCTATAAGCGGACACGCTCCAAAATAAAGTTTACGATATTTCGGAGGTCCTTAAAAGACTATGTTGACTGAGCACGTCGCCCTAACAACGGACGATCGTTGAACCTATGAAGTAATCCTGTAGGCAGAACTGGGTCTGAAAGAAGACCAAAGGCACGCTGGGGGGACGAAATACGTAAGCATGCAGCGATT
The DNA here is from genome assembly GCA_949825065.1 of Odontocerum albicorne. Classification (NCBI taxonomy): domain Eukaryota; kingdom Metazoa; phylum Arthropoda; class Insecta; order Trichoptera; family Odontoceridae; genus Odontocerum; species Odontocerum albicorne. Next base: position 44,779,045 of record OX463839.1, read on the forward strand.
ACGTGGCAGCAATGCGCAAAGGACAGGATTTCTTGGAAATAACTTGAAGAGGCTTATATCCTGCAGTGAATTAATGCAAGCTGATGATATTTGATACGTATTTAAAATCACGATTTTGCTGTTCAAAATATTGGCTTTTTGAAACTTGGAAATGCAAAATGTGAGATAAATTAATCAAGTGTGAATTATTTTTTTAATAACAATACATTATAACATAACTTGAATATACTACCAGAATAACAAAAAAAATGTTTATTTAAAAGTAACAGATAATAATTTTTTTTCAACTAGCAGAAAAGTTGAAGATTTCCAACTCAAAATTGCCATTAAAGTTTCACATTATTTAATTGTTTTAATACATACATACCATCACGCGGTTTCTCTGACGGGGTAGGCAGAGAGTTGAGAGCGCCAGACTTTCCTATCGCAACACACATATTTCGCTTCTTCTACTTCCATACACCTTCTCGCATAATTCCTACGACGTCTCTAACTTCTTACATTTCCTTCTTTCAAAACATCATTAACTTGATTCAATCATAATTTCCTTGGTATTTATCTATCACATAATGTTATATACGAGTATCTCATTGGAAATATAATAAGATGCTGTAGTTCAAAGACATTTAACTTGATACAATCATTATTTCCTTGGTATTTATCTATCACATAATGTGACATACGAGTATCTCATTGGAAATATAATAAGATGCTATAGTTCACAGACATTTAACTTGATTCAATCATTATTTCCTTGGTATTTATCTATCACATAATGTGACATACGAGTATCTCATTGGAAATATAATAAGATGCTGTAGTTCACAGACATTTAACTTGATTCAATCATAATTTTCTTGGTATTTATCTATCACATAATGTTATATACGAGTATTTCATTGAAAATATAATAAGATGCTGTAGTTCACAGACATTTAACTAGATTCAATCATTATTTCCTTGGTATTTATCTATCACATAATATGACATACGAGTATCTTATTGGAAATATAATAAGATGCTGTAGTTCACAGACATTTAACTAGATTCAATCATTATTTCCTTGGTATTTATCTATCACATAATGTGACATACGAGTATCTTATTGGAAATATAATAAGATGCTGTAGTACACAGACATTTAACTTGATTCAATCATAATTTCCCTGGTCTTTATCTATCACATAATGGGACATACGAGTATCTCATTGGAAATATAATAAGATGCTGTAGTACACAGACATTTAACTTGATACAATCATTATTTCCTTGGTATTTATCTATCACATAATGTGACATACGAGTATCTTATTGGAAATATAATAAGATGCTGTAGTACACAGACATTTAACTTGATTCAATCATAATTTCCCTGGTCTTTATCTATCACATAATGTGACATACGAGTATCTCATTGGAAATATAATAATATGCTGTAGTTCACAGACATTTAAAGAATGTAAAGAATCTCGTTTGGAGTATACCATGATGTTAAAGTCCACAGACGTGACTCAAGTCCACTAATATTTGCGATGTATATTTATTTTAATAGTATTCTTTCATTCATTCGTTCTACATGACCAAACCATATCATAGTGCTCTTTTTGATCTCACTTAATAAATCAGCATAAAATTAATTTTCGAAACAATTTTAAAATATAATAATAATATTAGGTGTTAACATAAGTTGTGTCCGTTTTTTTTCAAATTTAAAAATGAACACCAAAAGTAAAACAAAATGGTAAAGGTTATACGTCATTCGAAAGAAAATTTTCTGCTCTACAAGATATTGTGTTTGCTTTTACGTTACATATATTATTTTATTTGATTACAAACCTTCAAAATGGAATATCAAGTAGACGAAAGTGAGCATTTTCGACGCCTTCTGTTCGCGTTCATTCGAGGGAATAAAGCTGCCAAAGCTGCTATAAGCGGACACGCTCCAAAATAAAGTTTACGATATTTCGGAGGTCCTTAAAAGACTATGTTGACTGAGCACGTCGCCCTAACAACGGACGATCGTTGAACCTATGAAGTAATCCTGTAGGCAGAACTGGGTCTGAAAGAAGACCAAAGGCACGCTGGGGGGACGAAATACGTAAGCATGCAGCGATTACGTGGCAGCAATGCGCAAAGGACAGGATTTCTTGGAAATAACTTGAAGAGGCTTATATCCTGCAGTGAATTAATGCAAGCTGATGATATTTGATACGTATTTAAAATCACGATTTTGCTGTTCAAAATATTGGCTTTTTGAAACTTGGAAATGCAAAATGTGAGATAAATTAATCAAGTGTGAATTATTTTTTTAATAACAATACATTATAACATAACTTGAATATACTACCAGAATAACAAAAAAAATGTTTATTTAAAAGTAACAGATAATAATTTTTTTTCAACTAGCAGAAAAGTTGAAGATTTCCAACTCAAAATTGCCATTAAAGTTTCACATTATTTAATTGTTTTAATACATACATACCATCACGCGGTTTCTCTGACGGGGTAGGCAGAGAGTTGAGAGCGCCAGACTTTCCTATCGCAACACACATATTTCGCTTCTTCTACTTCCATACACCTTCTCGCATAATTCCTACGACGTCTCTAACTTCTTACATTTCCTTCTTTCAAAACATCATTAACTTGATTCAATCATAATTTCCTTGGTATTTATCTATCACATAATGTTATATACGAGTATCTCATTGGAAATATAATAAGATGCTGTAGTTCAAAGACATTTAACTTGATACAATCATTATTTCCTTGGTATTTATCTATCACATAATGTGACATACGAGTATCTCATTGGAAATATAATAAGATGCTATAGTTCACAGACATTTAACTTGATTCAATCATTATTTCCTTGGTATTTATCTATCACATAATGTGACATACGAGTATCTCATTGGAAATATAATAAGATGCTGTAGTTCACAGACATTTAACTTGATTCAATCATAATTTTCTTGGTATTTATCTATCACATAATGTTATATACGAGTATTTCATTGAAAATATAATAAGATGCTGTAGTTCACAGACATTTAACTAGATTCAATCATTATTTCCTTGGTATTTATCTATCACATAATATGACATACGAGTATCTTATTGGAAATATAATAAGATGCTGTAGTTCACAGACATTTAACTAGATTCAATCATTATTTCCTTGGTATTTATCTATCACATAATGTGACATACGAGTATCTTATTGGAAATATAATAAGATGCTGTAGTACACAGACATTTAACTTGATTCAATCATAATTTCCCTGGTCTTTATCTATCACATAATGGGACATACGAGTATCTCATTGGAAATATAATAAGATGCTGTAGTACACAGACATTTAACTTGATACAATCATTATTTCCTTGGTATTTATCTATCACATAATGTGACATACGAGTATCTTATTGGAAATATAATAAGATGCTGTAGTACACAGACATTTAACTTGATTCAATCATAATTTCCCTGGTCTTTATCTATCACATAATGTGACATACGAGTATCTCATTGGAAATATAATAATATGCTGTAGTTCACAGACATTTAAAGAATGTAAAGAATCTCGTTTGGAGTATACCATGATGTTAAAGTCCACAGACGTGACTCAAGTCCACTAATATTTGCGATGTATATTTATTTTAATAGTATTCTTTCATTCATTCGTTCTACATGACCAAACCATATCATAGTGCTCTTTTTGATCTCACTTAATAAATCAGCATAAAATTAATTTTCGAAACAATTTTGAAATATAATAATAATATTAGGTGTTAACATAAGTTGTGTCCGTTTTTTTTCAAATTTAAAAATGAACACCAAAAGTAAAACAAAATGGTAAAGGTTATACGTCATTCGAAAGAAAATTTTCTGCTCTACAAGATATTGTGTTTGCTTTTACGTTACATTTATTATTTTATTTGATTACAAGCCTTCAAAATGGAATATCAAGTAGACGAAAGTGAGCATTTTCGACGCCTTCTGTTCGCGTTCATTCGAGGGAATAAAGCTGCCAAAGCTGCTCGCGATATTTGAAAAGTGTACAATAAAGATGCAATGAATGAAAGGAAAGCTCGTCGATGGTTTTTGCGTTTCAAAGATGGTAATTTCGATGGTAATTTTTGCGTTTCAAAGATGGTAATGTCCTTTCATTCATAGCATCCTCACCGTACAATTCGAAAATATCGCGAGCAGCTTTGGCAGCTTTATTTCTTCGAATGAACGTGAACAGAAGGTGTCGAAAATGCTCACTTTCGTCTACTTGGCATTCCATTTTGAAGGCTTGTAATCAAATAAAATAACATATATAACGTAAAAGCAAACAAATATCATGTAGAGCAGAAAATTTTCTTTCGAATGACGTATAACATTTACCATTTCGTTTTTCTTTTGGTGCATTTTTTTAAATTTGAAAAAAAAACGGACACAACTTATGTTAACACCCAATATGTTTTAATGAATAGTCTTTGATTACATTAAATTTACATTTCATGATATATTTATGACATTCATTCAACAGTTCTTTAAAAAGAATTTTAGTAGACAAAGCACTATTTAAAACTGTTTTTCTGATCTGTAAAAAAGTTTTTATTTTATTAGTTTATTCAAGTAAAACCTAATATTCAAATGTCAATATTCTTTGTAAATTGTTATTGAATACAATTTTTCGCTGAACAGAAGTTTGTTTAGTTGTCTGAATATATTAAAAATATATTTATTTGGTCGCCATTGCAAATAAAACCAAATTTATAACTTCAGATAGAAGTGAATTGTTATTTCTGTGTCACAAAATTTAAGTAGTAACCAGCGAAACAACACAATTTCGAAATATCTTTGTTTAAATCATATGTCATCATCATTTATTTAAGAATTTTAATCTCTGTCAAATTTCTTACAAATAAAACAAATAAATCAACCTATATCGATTTATATAACAACCACAGAGCAGAGTTTCTTGGCTTTTTTATAAATGACATTTGTAACTTACTTCAAATTTGATATCACTTTTTCCCATTTTTGTAAAGAGCTGACTCAATAAAACCATTGATTTTTTAGACTGAAACATGAAAAAAAATTATATATTTTGAGAAATATTTTTTTTCATTCAATATTTTAAAAATATAACATATATACCATCACGCCATTTTCCTGTTGTTGTAGACAGAGAGGAAAAAGCGCCAGACATTCGTATCTGCACACACATGTTTCGCCTCTTCCATATCCATACACCTTCTCATACAGCTCTTACGATTTTGTCTCATTCTTAAGTTTCCTTCTTTCAAAATATATTTCACTTGATCTGACCATACTTTTTTGGTCTTCCTCTACCGCACCTTCCACTCACATTTACACTGTTTATTTGTTTTGTTAGTATTTTTTATTCATTCGTTCCACGTGCCCATGCCATCGCAAACCATTTTTAGTTAACACATTATCCTTATATTGACATTTATCCCTTATCACTGTTTCTATCATATATTTTCACAACATACATATATTCTCACCGCATGTATTTTTCCAGGATTTATTCGGCTTCTTTCAATATTTTCAATGTCCGCGTTTCAGTCACATACATCAAAGTTGGTACAAAAATATTTTCGTGGACTCTCATCTTAACAGATTTTGATACTGTACGATTCGAGTATATATATTTTAGTACCTCCATTGACTTTGTGCCCTATCCCTACACACCGTTCGATATCTCTCACAATTCTCCCACCAACTTAAAATATGTTATACTACCTTTACACTTTTTAAAAATATTGATTTGATTAAATTTCTTTTTTTTTCTGGCAAAATGATCTTATTTAAATTGATAATTTAATTTACTTATAATTTTTATAAGCGTATAATTACCTCATCTTTTGTCTTGGAACAAAAATAACTGATATCATATGAAAACTTACAATGTATAAATGCCCAAAGTAAATTCCAAACACCTGCTAATGGCTTGATAATCACTTTCTGGCTATAGTATAACAGATCGTAAACATAATACATTTGTAAGGCTGCAGTAGTAAATGTAAACCCGAAGGTAATCAACAAAAAGGGACCAAAAATGTCATTTATTCTGCTTGCAAAGTCACAAAGACGATCATGTAGGTCCCTCAGAATGCCAATACGATCTTTGGCGGATGATGTTTCCGGCTCGTGTTTATTTTCTACCCCTTTTACAATTGTTCCTATTATACTGATTTCTGATCGATGTCGTTTATTCACTTTCGAAGGCTTAATTGAAGCCATCCATTTTTTTATATAATTGTTAATCATCGTGAATCTAAAATAATAAGAACTTTTTTACTTCAACTTATCAAAACTGATGACCATCGTAACCTAGTTAGTAAGACTTCGAATTCGATTCTAATTTGATTTTATAATGATACCAGCCTGATTTTACCTTACGGCATCATTTAAATTGTTCTGATTGGTTGGGAGAGATGGCCAGATGGCAATGAATTCACCAGGTTGTACAGTATTCACGAGTGTTATACAATAAAAAAACAACTTACATACAATCGCTTTAGATTTGAGTAAAATAAAAATAATGAATTCCGTAATTTTTATTTAATGGAAAATTAATGAAAATAAAAATAAAATGCTTTTTTTTATTTTACCCAATGTTCTTATTATCAATTAATAATTAAATATTGTTAATTTTTCATTGAACATCATTTTATAATTATTCGTTGTTCATGTTAGAAATTAAAAGGCTGAAATAACTCGTAAGCGACAATTTATTATGTATGAGGAATTAAAATATGCTGCTATTGGATAGACGTAAAAATATTTTGGTAAGACAACGAGAGAAATTAAACCATTTTGGATGTGTTTCATAAAAACTGAAAGCTCCTCGGATCAAGTCAAACGCTAAATATAGAATATTAATAATATTTAGTTTAAATAAACACTGATTAATATATATGAAATACGAAATTGAAAAGGGAGGCTATTTAGGAAGAGGATTTCCTAGTTATGATATCTAGAATTAGACGGGTCTTAGAGTAACAGTAAACCTGTCGAAGATATGGTTGTAAAGGCGAAATTGCGGTGTACCAGAGATGTGATACGCATGGGCGATAATAAGTAGTGAGCAAGCGAATAATTGGTGGGCAGAGAAAGAGCTATAAGGGCAATCTGTGAGAGTCGCTGATTTTGTGCGGGGCCTCTGAGAACTAGGAGCAGGTGGTTAAGGACCGTGGAAGGGACCTAGGCTATTTTCTCACAGATCACACGATTGACGTGGAAGAACAGCTGGAGATTGTCGTTGGAGTGGTGAAGGAATTCTGACTACGAAGCCTAACAATATCGAAGAGAGTTCAAAAGTTTCTCCTGTTCCCGAAGAACTGAGACTACTTTGGATGAAGATCCGGGACTAAAGCGATGGATGTTGTCTGTGATTTTAAAGACATGCCAAATACTTTGAAAGTACGAGAAGAACAACAGAAATAAACCAAATACTTCATTAAATTTTATTCGACTCACTGTTTGATCACTATATCTGGTTTCATGCAATAAGTCATTTTATTCTTCCTTCTGAATATTGATCAGTTTTACTCAATGAGATCTATACCATTTTTGAAGATATTGTATTACACTTTCGTTGTATACCATACAACCTGATGGGTGTATTGCCGTGTGGCAATCTTTTTCAACCAATCAGAAAGGAATTAAATAAGCCTTATGTGATTAAGTAAAAATCATACTGAATTCCATAAAAAAACTGGGTACCAAGGAAAATTAATTCCAAGGCTAGACCACATGCATTTTATCAACTAGGCTACAGAGGTCGATTCATAATGATCAGTTATCAAAAAGTGAGAAGATGAAAAATTAAAAAAAAAAGTTTTATCAATTCATTCTAATATCATTTTGACATAAGTTGAGAAGTTATTTATAAATTTAAAAAATATAAATCTTAACTAACCTGAAATTTATTAAGTTACTGAAATATAAATATTGATCTATCATTATCAATCTGATCAAAAAGAAAACAAAATGCATAATCATGAGAAAATACCAATATACATCTACATAATTGATGTTTGCTATAAATGATAAAATCATTATTTTTAACCATAGCAATAGCAATATAACAGTCAATATAAATGGAATAATCATAAAAGTGTCTTGTTTCTTGTAGTTTACAAAAATTCTCAGCTGTTGCAATGTTAAGTCATATTTGACCAATTTATTCAACAATGAAGACATTTTACGTCTTTTCATAAGCATTGTTGACAAAGAAATAATTGCTATTACTCTCGTAATAGAATAATCAAAAATTTTAACGTATTTATTCAATTTATTCGAGAATGACTTTGTATTGAAGTACTCTAAAACTATAGTGAAAACAACTATTATCGAAATCATTAAAAGATTTGTCACTACACCAATTTTATTAACTCTAAACTTGAGTTTGTTTTTATTCGTATGTATAGAATACGGAACTAAACCAATCAACTTAGCGAGGAAATTAAAATGTCCGATTCGCGTGAAATTCTGATACATCGGTTTTGAATACATAATTATTAAAATTTATCACAAATGTTATCCAAAATGATTTTTAACATAATCAAAATATCCATAAACTATTAACAATATTTTAATGTTTAGACTTTCTTAGGTTTTTGATTGAGGTTTTTCCGATTGATTTAAGATGTTTCTTATAAAACACGTTTTAGTTTAATACTCATATAGAAAAATTTTAAAGCGAGTTAGTCAAAAGACAAAAGGTTTATGAATAAATGTATTATTTTCTTGCTGTTGACACTTCAAGGCTTTTATCAAAATGGTGGTGTATAAAATTTATTTGACAACTCATAACTTATCAAAATAAAGGGAATTAAAAAGCATTCAACTGTTGTATCATAATGGTATTAATTAGTGTAGTATTGATAGCAAGAAACAATATGAATTTTAATTTATTCTATAATACGAGGCATATCCAGAAAGTAAGTGTACTGAATTTTTGTAGGTTACAATTTTTTTTATTTAAACAAAAAAATTACGTGGTTACCGTAGTACATATGTAAGCTATTTTTCGACATAGTCGCCATTCCTCTCAATGCAGGTGGTAAAGCGGGGTATCAACTTTTTTATGCCTTCCTCGAAGTAGTTTCCCGCCAACCCCTCCGTCCACTTCTCCACCTCCTCCTTTACCTCCTCGTCGTTTGAAAACCTTTTTCCACCCATGTGCAGCTTCAGGGAGGTAAAGAGATAGTAATCTGAAGGTGCTGCTAGGTCAGGGGAATGCGCGGGATAGTTCAGGACATCCCATTTAAACGAAGCGAGCAGTTCCTTCGTGGCGTTGGCCGTGTGTGGTCTGTCATTGTCGTGCAGCAGGCAGACTCCCTTTGTCAGCATGCCTCTCCTCTTGTTCTGAATCACCCTCCGCAATTTTTTTAGGGTCTCACAGTGTCTTGCAGAGTTGATGGTCTCCCCTTGAGGCATATATTCAATTAAAATTATGCCTTGACAGTCCCAAAACACGGATGCCATGATTTTCTTGGCTGAAATTGTGGTTTTGAACTTTTTGGCGGAGGGTGAAGAGATGTGACGTGACCGTTTTTAAACTCGCGACACCACTTGTACACACTCGTACGATTCATAGCTTTATCACCATATGCAGTTTTCATCTCATTATAAACCTCAACCGGAGGTTTTCCCTTCCAAACGAGATAACGGATGTCGCCGCGTATTTCGCACTTGGCGGGAGATTGGATCGACATTTTTCACGAAACGTGTTGTCGCGTCGACACTTCTCAACGTACTGACCTCGAACCGGTCTCGTTGCGGTGGGGAAGGGTCAGGCTACACGGAAGTGTAGCCAACATGTCGAAAATAAAATCCATCCGGTCGTGAGAGCCTCAGTACACCTACTTTCTTGATACGCATAGTATATTCATTTTTAAACTTTTAAAATCTAGAATAGAAATATTTATTTTCATAGAACATTTTTGGTAAAAATTTAAACAGACTTCCAATATTTTTCCTGAATTCTCAGACATGACAGCAAAATGTATTTCTTAATTAAATCACCTGCGTAGTAAGAAGAGTAGATTGGGGGCGTTAGAAAGCACTCATCAACATATTTAAGTGATTTTGAATACTATATATGTGTATGTATACGATGCATATATATAATATTTTTTAATGTTACCAATTTTTTATATTTTTCAATGTAAATGGGCTAAGCCTGTATTGAGAAAATAAATTTCTTGGTATTGAAAGTGTTAAAACGTATTCAAAGTGTTTGGTAAACAAAAAATCACGTTTCAAAGTACATTTTTGGAACTCTCATAGTAGAATAATAATACATTTTTGCCTGTCATACTTCCTTTCTTTGGAAACAATATTGTTAAGCTTTTATCCTCGGTAAATAGAGTTGAGTACTCGTACGAGCATTTGACTCTTTAGTTCGTAAAATTTTAAAGAAACTCTCAAGTGTGAGAAAAACATTATTTTTTGAAATTTCTACAACGAAGTACAAAATCTAAATACCACATTTTTATTTTTCGTCTGAAAAGCATTTACGTTATGAAATTACTAGGTAGTCAAGCATTATTTGTGTAGTATTATTTTTATGTGGCACTTTTAAAAAAGTAGGTGATGTGTAATATTCTTTGTATATACTATTTAAAATTAAAGTATTTTATATTCGTTTATTTATGAAAGAAAACAAGAAAGAAAAATGCCAATTGAATAGTTCTAAATAGAGTTTGATATATTCCAAGGAATATCTGGATCATATCTTATTTATTTGTAAGGTTTTTAGATGTAACCATTAACACTTGCCTTACTGTCCTAAAAAAATCCGCCAATCACGGTGCTGGACGCTAAGCGTCCAGTAAAAAATGTATTTTTTTAATTAAAATTATGGAAAATCTGCTAGGTTATTTTTTGTAATAAGCCATAAAAATTATTTTATTACATATTAAAACATCAAATGATCAAATAAAATATAAGTCCTGGTCACTCGCTATCCATCGCAGGGTGGCAAGTGTTAAGCTAGATGAAATTCAATTTGCAAAACGGATAAATATTTGAAATAAATACTCTCCCTTATTTAAATAATACCAATTATATAATTATTACTTCTTTAATATTATTTCGTAATAAAATTAATTCTTAAGAGCATTCTTTGATTGAATTATCTATCTTCAATTAAATTAATAAACAAATAAATAAATATAGGTTTATTGATAGCAACATAGTATTGTACATAATACATTTAAATATACTTCAAGAACACATAAATTGCAGAGAATACATTAAAAACAGAAGCTATCAAAAGGTCTGGGGTCATCTAATAACATCTCTCCTGCCAAGATACACCCCACCAACAAAGGACGAGCTCAGCCACGGAGACACCAGATGTTTTTCATCTCACACCCTTGCACATGTAGAACAAGAAGAAGAGAAAAAAAAAGAAAACACAGAAAAAAATAGATGGCAGAAAAATAAACAAATCCACAAATACCGCCTCAGATCAATTCAAACAAACAAATAAAGGTTCCTTGACAGCAACACAATATGTATGTTACATATATGCTATGTTATGTATATAGTAAATTTCTTCCGAGTATCACACATATTTCAAAATAAACTGCAGAAAATACATTTAAGAGAGAAGACATTAAAAGGTCCAGGCTCATCCCACAACCATCCCCCCGGCCGAGATACACCCCACTAATGTAGGGCGAGCCCGACCGCAAGGACGTCGGGGGGGCTTTCAGTCCCACTATCTAAATTTAAACGGAATTATGTGTGAAACAACGTTAAAACTGGGATATCAATAATGAATAAACAGTCTATATATAATTGATCATACTATCAAGACTGGTAATATTTCCGGTGATGTTTGGACAGATATAGTAATTATTTCGATACGATAATGCCGTCGGATAAAGTCTAACGTGATATCTTAAGAAATGCCATGTTATTATTTAAGGTCACGTCCTCGGATTAATGGCATTTAACGGATTTGCGATGAATTTGGAGAATATAACGTTTATAATAATTATCTTACGCGTTGCAACTGCCAACTCGTTTAACTGTTTCATTACAAGTTTTGCAATCGTACGTAACGAAATTCGAATATTTCTATTTTGAGCATCAATGAAGTCCAAAAGTGACCGCAATGGTACCAACACGACTTGTTAAAAGTCGTAACTATATTTTTTTATAAAATTGACCAACAAGACACTCACTAACTCGGCACTTCTCAGTACAGGTGAGAGTTTGGTCCGCTCTAACGGACTACCAACATATAAAAATCTTCAACATACGGTGGTTTGTCAACACGAATAACATGTACTAATTGAATAATTGGAGTTTCGGGGTTAAAAAAATGAAGGGTCATACCTGATTAAAAAAATTGCCTGGTAACAATACTCGCACGAACTTAAAGTGTGCGAGTGTTGTTGCCTATACGGTGGGGAACTGTGAGTACAGTACCCGGCGGTAAGTAATACACATCGGCCTTAAGAAAGAGACTGTCGATTTGTATAGCGTCGTCTCGGTCATTCATACTCGTGTTCCGTCGCGATTAGTCAGTCGCATCGTGCGACAGAGACGACGCTCTGCAAACCGACAGTCTCTTTCTTAAGCCCGATGTATATTACATACCGCCAGGTACTATACGTGCCTCCTCCAGTGGTTTTTTATCCCGAAACCTCAATTTGTAAATATTATATCAGGCAAATTTTATCAACATATCCACATCATCAATTCAGATATGTTTATGGTAACCATACTAATAAATTAATGGAAAAGATAAAAGTTTCAACCGATAATTTTTTAATTTTGTCATGAATTCTCTTCTTTCGAAAAGATAATAATACTATTCGTATCCAGAAAGTAAGTGTACTGAGGCTCTCACGACCGGATGGACTTTATTTTCGACATGTTGGCTACACTTCCGTGTAGCCTGACCCTTCCCCTCCGCAACGAGACCGGTTCGAGGTCAGTACGTTGAGAAGTGTCGACGCGACAACACGTTTCGTAAAAAATGTCAACCCAATCTCCCGCCAAGTGCGAAATACGCGGCGTCATTCATTATCTCATTTGGAAGGGAAAACCTCCGGTTGAGGTTTATAATGAGGGGAAAACTGCATATGGTGATAAAGCTATGAATCGTACGAGTGTGTACAAGTGGTGTCGCGAGTTTAAAAACGGTCACGTCACATCTCTTCACCCTCCGCCAAAAAGTTCAAAACCACAATTTCAGCCAAGAAAATCATGGCATCCGTGTTTTGGGACTGTCAGGGCATAATTTAAATTGAATATATGCCTCAAGGGGAGACCATCAACTTTGCAAGATACTGTGAGACCCTAAAAAAATTGCGGAAGGCGATTCAAAACAAGAGGAGAGGCATGCTGACAAAGGGAGTCTGCCTGCTGCACGACAATGCCAGACCACACACGGCCAACGCCACGAAGGAACTGCTCGCCTCGTTTAAATGGGATGTCCTGAACCATCCCGCGCATTCCCCTGACCTAGCATCTTCAGATTACTATCTCTTTACCTCCCTGAAGCTGCACATGGGTGGAAAAAGGTTTTCAACCGACGAGGAGGTAAAGGAGGAGGTGGAGAAGTGGACGGAGGGGTTGGCGGGAAACTACTTCGAGGAAGGCATCAAAAAGTTGATACCCCGCTTCACCACCTGCATTGAGAGGAATGGCGACTATGTCGAAAAATAGCTTACATATGTACTACGGTAACCACGTAATTTTATTGTTTAAATAAAAAAAATTGTAACCTACAAAAATTCAGTACATTTACTTTCTGGATATTATTATCTTTTCGAAAGAAGAGAATTTATGACACAAAGATAAGGTAAATTCTTTATACTGGTAACAAAAGCGCAAATTATGTTGAACAATATGACATTTATACATATATCACTTATTTCAATTTATCTAAAGTGAAGATATTCAATATTAAAAGAAGATATTCCAAATGTTATATACTTTTTTTTACTAAAAATACAATTTGCTTCTCGTCTTTCTATCGATGAAATATATATAAATTGAAAATTCCGCCACTAAGTATGCAAGGCGATATGAAAGAGGACTCGAGGATACAGGTAAAGTGGGAGAGGATGATAAGCTTAGCCGTGTAACTTGATCAGGGTACAGGATCGAGCCATTCGCCGCAGACTCGCTATTTAGATATCCCATTTTACTCCATAAGGATTTCCATACGGGAGCACTTGCTCTCAAGGCTCTCACATTAAAAACATGAATTTAGTCTAAAACATTCTTGGAAATAAGGCACTCTAAATAAAATAAACCTTTTTTTTCCTTTTTTATTTCTTTACTGCTCTTCTCTATAAATATGACGGATTAGTAAAAAACTATTTAAAACATTTCCCTGAAATTTCAGTGTTTTTTAAGTCTGTTGGGCATTTTATTGATGACGTTTTGTATTCCATATTTTTTATATTCAAATTTAAACACCTACGAATCGTTTAATTAAAATATTTACAAAAATAAATCAATTATTAATGTATTTTTTCTTTCAACAATTTAAGGAGGTATTCTACTCTAGAGGCGTGAATTTCGAGCGTTTTTTCAGACTAAATTTAAAAAAAGAAAAATATTTTTAGTTTACGTTTTTTTACAGTTTGTTTATTGATGATTTGAGATGTACAAACAATTTTTTGAAAAAAAAATTGAAAATTCAAGATGTTATCAACTGTTAGATGTTATCAAACAAAAAAAAGGGGGTTAACTGGTCGACATGATTGGAACCCTTTTGTAAATTTTAAATAAAAATCATACACAGTTTCTTAATAAAAAAAATAGTGTCATTATACAATAGTTGTTACCAAAGAAATAAAAAAAAAGAGAAAAAATCATAAAATGGCGGCTGTCTGAAAAAAAATTCAATTGTTTTACCCTTTTTTTCAAATTTTTAAAAAAAATTTGTAGTATAAAATATATTTTAGAATTTGTCAAGGTAGGAACGATATTAAAATATTTATTGAAGCTTTATATTAAATTTAAAAGCAATCAATTGGATAGAACTTGAGATTTTATGTCGACCAGGTTGAAAAGTAGTTTCGAGAAAAAACGCGTTTAAAGTTTTGTGGTTGTTGTCTGAGTCATTCAGGTGCGGCGTAATTGCTGCCTCATTATAGATATAACTTCGTAAATATTGAGAATTTTAAAATTTCCTTGTGAGAACATATTTCTAAAGGTCTAAACTTTATGAATATGCAAAAAACAAAAAAAAACTATTTTTGATAATTTCTAGAGTAGAATACCCCCTTAATAACTTTGCTTTAAATATTGACTTTTGATTTATAAAAACGTGGGTTATATCAATTAATAAATTAACGATTCTACAAAAATTTCAAAAGTATTTTTCATTTAGGTATGACTCGGGTAGAATTTTCGATAGAGAAATATAATCAATAAATTATTATTATTGTGATATTTATTTAAACACTCTCAACGACGCCCTCATGATCTAGTTGGTAAGGCACCTGTTGGTGAACCCGGAATTGCGGGTTCGTTTCCTATCGGGGTCCACATTTTTTAAAAAGTGTTCCAATTTGGTTTTCCAATTTTTTTAAAAGGGTTCCAAACTCAGGAGGTTTGCCATGCGGGATCGTTTGCCATCAGTGCTTACATTTTTTTAAGAGAACCTTTTAGTTTGGTTTCACTTCAGGCTTATTTTACACCTTTCAGGTTGGTTGGAAGAGATTGCCGCTATAAACCGTACACAATGTAATGTATACTATGGAATGTGTACTCAATTGTTGTTTCTTCTAGACTTATTCGCTAAATTATCGAGCTAATTATAGCACTCAATAAATCGGAAATGGGCAGTCTTGAGTGTATTCCTAAGATCGTAAAACCCTTAGTAGCACAAATCGAATAACTATGTTGTTATAGGAGTTATACTGCTTCAGGTATTGTTTCCAAACCTTTTTAGTCTTGAAAAAAAAAATTGACTTTGCAGCCCCCCTGCAAAAAAATAATACCTTGATGAATGTGCACGTGACTGCATAATTTATTGTACTTGCACAAAGATGATAAGCCTTATCAGATAAATATATCTTCTTTTATACGTCACTAACATGGTGGCCAAATAGTTTGAACTTGCCGCGAGTACCATATATGTATATACGAGTGGCAAGTTCATTGTTTAACTGCCTTGATAGCGGCAGGAAGACCGCAATGAAGCGCTAGTTCTATTCGATGTGTACAAACAAACGCATCTTACCAGTTTATACTTGTGGAGTACACGTACTTTTATATTTTTGCGACCCTTCTTATATTTCCTTACGACCCCGCTGTGGGTCACGACCCATAAGTTGAGAAACGATGGGCTAAGGTGTCATGAAACGTATGAGTATTCATAGTATGAACTATTTTATTTATTTTTGATTATCGCAGCTTTTCCAAAAATCAAATTTCAGTTACAAAAATTGTACAAAAAAATCAAACGAAATTCAAATACTCGTAAATCAGCAATCAAAGAAGTCTCAAAACACATTAAAATAAACTGAATATACAGGCTCCGCATTACAAATATTTAACGAAACTCAGTATAAGAGAGGTACATTCTGATATATGTGTATGTGATTGTTTGAATCGTCTAGTTGAGCTATATTGAGCATATAGATAGGATTATCTCGATTGTTATTTAATCGTAATTATCTGGTTGAGATGTGTCGAGTTAACAAACCGGATTATCTTGATCGTCATTTTGAATCTAAATCTTCTAGTTGAGATATATTGAGCAAACACACGGGATTATCTTGATCCTTATTTTGAATCTGAATTATCTGATTGAGATGTGTCGAGTAAACAAAGCGGATTATCTCGATATCTTTGTTTTTAAATGACTGGCGCTATATCACTTAATATACATATTATACAGAGTATAGCAAACGTATTCTAAAAATTAGAATAGTTAAACCTGTTCTAAAAATTCTGATTAAAAATTACAATTAAATGAAAGGAACATAAATGTTGTAGAAATTAAAGCGTCGCGTAGAATGTTTAGGAAACAATGTATGATAGAAAATGGAAAAAAGCACACCAGTAAAGACTGCGGATTGAAAAACATGTTATTTCGTTAGCGCTTAAGGTAAGAAAAGACGCATAGTCCGATCATGAAGAAAAAAAGGATAATTTAATATTTGCAAAAATAATACTATACAAGTTGTACAGAAGGCATGATATATTTAGAAATACCTAAAAAACTTGACATTACCAAATCGATCATATCATGAAAATAAAAAGAGTGGAAACCCTTTAAAATGGGTAAGAATACATGAGGAGAGGTGTATGGGTAGGGCAAAAATGAAAGATATTATTGTATTACGGTTTTTTTGTTGACAGTTTAACTGCCAGGAGATTGTGTTACAACCAACCAAAAATATGTCTAAGAGATCTCAGTGCAAACTAGTCTCGAACCCTGTTTAAACATTTTGGATACCAACGGTTATCGCACACCCTACCCTCGAATTGTACGACAGGAATCTTACTAACTAGAATGTGGAGGGAATCTAGGAAGTAGTATTGAAGGAAGTTTTGGAAGACCTTAAAATATGTGACATAGCCAAATACATCAAATTATGAAATTGGGATAAGAAAAAAAAAACATCTATAATATGAAAGCATGAGTGGTGACATTTATGGACGTGAATGAAGCAAAAGGTATGTGCCAAGATAAAATTTAAAATCTGTTCTCTCTGTATACCCCAATAAACGTAAAGCGTAATGGTGAGGATATGATGATGACATGAATAATTCGTTTTGCAAAACATTAATTATTGTATACTCCATAATTTAATGATCAATGGTCGTGCAAACACGTGTTTTAATGTCAACAGTAGATTTATATTCCTTTGTGGAAAATAATAAACACGTTTTCCTATTTTCAGTAGGACGTGTGTATTAAAACCGTTGTCATACAATTGAAACGTTAATTGAATTTAATAATTCAAAGTTTAATTCCCATTATTCGGTCTCCGATTAAAATATTTAAAAGGTCATATACTCGTATATAAAATAATTTCACTGGAATCAAATTTCAAAATATGGTACATTCAATTTATTACATTAAAGTACAATTTCAAATTCGTAATTTTTAAAATATGCATTTTTAACTGTCAGTTATATAAGACATATTTCAAGATTTTAAATAAAATATGAATAAAAAATGCTAATTCAAATTTCTTATTCTATCATACACCGACACACCACATATTATTCTCAGTGCACACATTTACACTGCGTCCAAGTTTCTAAGTTGTTAAATTTTTTTTTATTTAATAAGTATTGTTTTAATTTACAGGATAGAAAAATTTAATAGGAAATTTAAGGCACCCATATTGTACTTCTATCATTTTTCCTTTGCAAAGAAAAGTGGCCCAATTCCAAAGCTTTTATTACCAATAAAACTCGCTTCTTCGTTCATCTTTCCTCGTTGATTTTTATTGTCAGTTCTATAAGTCAATATTTTATGAAATATTAAAGAAAAAAACATAAATTTTAATGAACATTAAAACATCATTTTAACTAGTATTAAAACATTATTTTGATCGATATTGAAACATTAATTTTAAAAGGACTAAAACATTATTTTGGTTAATATTAAAAAAATGTTTATTTTTACATTACAGCTCAATTTTTATTAATTTTAAAACATAATATTGATAACTACTAGAAAAACATACAAACCATCTCGCAATTTTCCTGTAGGGGTGAACAGAAAGGAGAAAGCGCTAAACTTTTCTATCATAACATAGTTCATTCGCGTCCTCGTTATTAATAAATCTTCTCAAACAGCTCCTTCTGTTTCCCTTACTGCTTACCTTTCCTTTTTCAAAATGATATTAACTAGGTTCAATCATTCTTTTCTCAATCATCCTCTACTGCGACTTCCATTCTCACTTGCAATATTAATCAATGAATGATTAACACATAATTTTCATCAATACGTCAAAACAACTTTGTTTTAATTAAAATATATTGTACTTTTGATTAACATTTTTTTTAATTGGATGAATTTTTCATTGGCTTGAAAATGTTGGGAAATATATTTTTAACCAAATATATGATACTTTTGAAATGTGGTGGTTTGACGGTGAATTCTGATTTTATAAGCATATAGTACAACGGTTCTTTTATAGAGAAGGTCTGAATCAAGGATCGCTCTCTTTCATCGCATTGATGCGTTTAACCAGCAATTTGGCCACGTGACTTGAAGAAGGCATGAAACCCATAAGATGCTAAATATTGGTGTCGATCAAAGAAGTTTAAAAAGGGTGATCACCATCACGCTTGGTCGATCAAGTTGAGATTTTTTATGGATCTTCAGTGGTATCTGTACTCCTCTCAGCCGAATTTAGAGACAGCTGGAAAATAATCATAATCATAGCTAGTGTAGTCAGTAGATATCGTGATTCTTGCAAATGAGGACTTAATATAGTGTTGCGGATGATGACTTTATAAAGTGTTGCGGATGAGGACGGATGAGGACTAAATATAGTCTATCGGATAAGGACTTAATATGGTCTTGCGGATGAAGACTTATGAAGTAAAACATGAGTAGCGTATATTTATATTTCTATGTCTTTAAAGTCTTCATAGAACATCAATTTCGAATGTTCTATGAAGTCTTTTAAGATTCGAATATGCACGAAAATTAAAAAAAAAGACGAGATATTTGATTTTTATGGACAAATTTATATTTCTTTCCAAGGACAAAAAAATATTTTCAAGGCACGTTCAACACCACATTCATTCAATATTTTCCATAGCTTGACACTTATCACGCGGTCATATGCTTTTTCCAAGTCCACAAACTCACTATATACTTGTTTATTATTTGCCACACAAGCATACACAAAGAGAAAATCTGATCCATGCATCCTCATCCACTTAAAAAGACACCCTGAGAATCCCACACTTTCTTCTCCGTCTTTCTTCTCACTATTTATATTATATTTTTTCCCTACAGTTTATTTTCTACACTCAGCAAACTAATCACACAGATTAAGTCGTTTTTAATTATCGATTTTCATTATTTTGTCTATTACTCATATGTTCATGGTTAAACATGATATATCTGGCGGGCTTTTTGCTATGCAGTAATTTTTTTAACCAACTAGCTGATCTTGGATACATTCAAATATTTAAATCCTTGGCCGATTTTACAAAATAAAATATATAATAATTAAATTTTTTTGAAATTTAAAACCCCCATTGATGTTTTGGAATCGTTGAACACGGATTATATCCCTGAAATATTTTTGATGTAAGTAAGCTTTATAGCTTGTAAATATGATATCGTGATACGAGAGCCCCGATGCAGTGTGTTATCTGTAATTGGATTTTTTTTGTTCAGTGAAGATGTAAGGATAAGATGCAGAAGACTATATGAGGTTCTTATGTGATGTGTTGAATTGAGAGGATCTCTTTTATGTATTTAAAATTGCATAATAATAACGAGCTACACGTCATATTCACGAATGGTTTCTTGCTGTACAGGTTATCTTTCCAACTGATCAGTTTTATCTGACAATCTTTATATATAATGATGACCTCCGTAGCCTGGTAAGTAAGACACTTGTCAACTAGTCCGGGGGTTGCGGGTTCGATTTTATATCCCGTTGGAACCGAGATTTTTTAAAAGGTGTTCTAGTTAGGTTTTCATTTAAGGTTTTTTTAACATATTTTGTTGGTTTGAAGAAATTACCAAGTGATAATTAATTTTCCAGGTTGTACTGTATGCATCGAGATTATAATATAATACACCTATTCAATAAATTACTTAAAATTAGAAAATTACAGTAACATATACTTATCTGTGGGGATTAGCGAAAAGAACAAATAGTAAATCATTTTTCTGGATGCATAGGACCAAACAGACTGATTCTAAGACTCATGTATTAGTATATACTAGTTAGTTATTACAACAATCACGTAATAAATTTATTAGTATATACTAGTTAGTTATTACAACAATCACGTAATAAATTTCTGTATAATAATTTTATTATGAGACTAAAGGATAAGAGAATGGAAATAATTAAGATTCCAATCAAAATTGATACATGAAACAAACTGTAATTACAAGGACTTTACTCTAAGGTTAACTTCAATTAATTCAAAACTTTAGTCTTATGTCTAACTGGCTTGAAGCAGCGAATAGCTCCAGAGGCACTTCTAAGATTCCCTAAGAAGAGGTAAGTATAGAGTGAAATGTCAGTTGGCAAAGTTCCAGCTTCTGTAATTGAGGAAAAAGACAAAGACACTTAATGATCACAAATTTAATCTAGCGCAGACTATAGAAAGGAAAATTCACCCTTTCTCAATGGCAAAAAATACAGGGTGGATGACTTAAACGAAAATTTATTCTTTCTTCTCAAAGGAATTTTTGAAATATTTATGCAGTGGCCTATTTATTTAAGCTGGTTGACAGTCACAGAATATTTAAAAATAAATATACATAATTAGATAACGGTATCTGGTTAGTGAGATCATCAAAGTTAATTTAATTTATTTTACATTTAATACAGCTTCAACACAATTGCGTTGGACTGATCAAATGAGAGACAGAACTGGACTACCCTTGATAATTGCCCTTCAAACCGCGGATTGCAGGGGTGGATGAATGGGAGTCGTAGAAGGCTAACATGGGAGTGACGATGCTCAGTCATGATCTATACGACAGGATGATGAACACAATCGCATCAAATAAAAAAAGAAAATCAATAATTAAAGGTCCAAATATCGCATATTGACAAATGGTCCTAACAATGTTACTCGTGCTTCTCTGTGAAGTGACTTAGTAATAATACCTACAAAGTTTATTATGAAGTTTAATCCTCAATTTATCCACCGAGATATGGATGATATCGGAAAATTCATCCAACACCGGGATTACGTGTGCCAGTGGTAATACTCTTAACAGCTTTGTTCGTGAATTTGGCTCCGAAAACAATCTTAATTCACGATAGTATAAATAATTGGCCAGCACATTAAACAAAAGTTTGTTAATCAACAAAGGATTCGCTATTCTTCCTGTTAGCTTTTTTATATGTTTAAACAGGTATTTAGATCTCTGTTAACGCTTTAGGAGTAATATTCCAGCATACCCATTAAAATGGAAGATAGAGCATTGGAAAAACAACTACTATTTGTAATAAAAGTGTCACAGAAATCTCTTTTGGACTTGTTCAACGAATGCAAATCTAATCTAGTAAAGTTCTATGAGATCTCTCAGAAAGTTGTATCGCCTAGTTTGGCTTATAATGTCGCATTTTAAACCAAATCACGCAGTACAACACTTCGGAAGACCTTACACAACTCATGCAAAGAACTTTTTCTAGTTCAGAATCTAATCCAGTTAATTTATAATTGATAAATGAACTGATTCAATACAAGCTCTTTTATATAATACGCATTTTTTTTGCTAAATTAAATTATTGAAATACTGTTGGGTGATATTTGTTAGGACATATCACTATATAATCCCTTGTGTTTCAACTTCTTTAGTTTTTTAGGTTAACAAATTAATACACCCTCTTTTTAAAAAAAAAACTCAAAAGAAAAATATTGTATAATAAACGTATCACAGTTGCTGCGTATCACAAAAAAAAGAATGTAGATTATTTATTGATACGATTAATTCTATTGGATGGAGAGTGTCAGGGTCAGAGCAGTATTGGCGACTTTTTTATTTTCCTCATGTGACCCCGTTTAGCGAGGATGAAGGACAAATGAGAAAGCGTACGAATGGAAGAGGCCCGCTGTTTCCCTTTTGTCGCGCAGGGGTTGCCGAGTGAAATGTTTTTATTTTATTCGATACAGCGTCTAAAAGCTTTAAATTTTTTTTTTTTAATAAATTATTTAATTTTAAGTAAATTATTTGTTTATAGTGTGTATCAATTATATTACATTTTCTTAGTATTCAGTACAACCTGACGGTTTTCTTTTGCTAATGACGAAACTCTCTCAACCATCCAAAAATATCTTGGTGCCAACGAGTATCGAATCCCTCATGCACAGGTCGGCAAAGCATCTTACCAACTAGGCTGAAGAGATTGTCTTTACTTTGATTTAATATTTATACGATGTACTATAGTTTTGGATTGTCTGGTATTTTTCGCTCATAAATGGCACCAGAAAGTTTTGAATCTAAGCTTGGTGCTGATAAATATATTCATTTTACACAATTTATTTAAATGAGTCACTTCTTAGTGCGTTAAGTTTTGTTTTATGAACTTGAGAAGAAAGGCATTAAAATATTTACGAAATCAGTGTTATTCTCCACTCATTCATACGATACCCTTTAATATTCTCAAATTTATGATGCGAACCTGTTGAAAAGCGTGGTTGGGAAACAATAATTTATTTCGCTCCAGATATCGGGCCTTCGGATTAAGAATCACTGAATAAGACAAATCACTCACAATTCACCATGGTACATATTGGAAATACTACCCCATATGAACAAGCATCTACAACAACGTATACTCGTAGCACATGCGAGTATTGTTACTAGATTAACTATTTAACTAAACTGGAACCCCTTTTTTATTCTTGTTTCTTTTTACCATAGATATTTCAATCCGAAATGCTGGACTGCAAAACTGGTGTCAACTAAGCTACGTAGGTCACCTATAATCAGTGTAATCGAGCTTAACATGATCCAAAAAACATTGATATGACTGAACGAGCTTTTTCTATTACTGAAACTTTTTGATGAATGTGTCTGCGTATGAAGTTGCGCGTGAAAGATTATTTTTCCACGCCAAGCTTCATAGGCAGTTTCCTCTTTGAGAAATCATCAAAGTACCATAGGGGGTTCGAAAATTCATATCAGTGCCAAAAAATAAGGCTTCAGCGTTAATATTATAAATGGTTTAATCCACTAACCATTATTTTTTTTAAACAAGCTTCATTCTACCTACATTATTATTTGGTTTTAATAATCTAGACATCCTGTCCCGAAATCAAAGGCCTTATTATTGTCACCAATGGTATGATGAATCTTCTTCTTCTTGATGTGCCCTGTCAGGTCCCCCCGACGTTGGCAATCACTCTGGCGAAGGCTTCTCTGTCTTGCGCGACCCGGAACAGCTCCTCCACACGTCTCATTCCGGTCCAGTCTCTTATATTTCGCAGCCAAGACGTTTGCCCTCTCTCCATAGTGATATCCTGGGAATGATAATCAGGGTGGTTTCCCGTTGCCTTCCCTGATAGGTGTTTCTGTAGGGGTCACCCTCCCTTAGCCGGGGGGGTCCGGTTTTATGGTTCCGGACACTCGCACATTCATCCTCTCCTATCTGCTATGGCACTGATGGTAATATGCCAGTGACCACATTGCCCAGGGCTCGCGGGGCTTAAGAGGCCACTCGTGGACGCTAGGAGTAGGACTATTGGTAGTGTTGCTGATGGAATGCAACTATGGCGTTACGCGGTATTTTATAGGCACACATTTTCCGGCAAAACATGCACCACCGCGACCCTACCAAACTTTGAGCCCCTTATGATGAATACAGGCTATTATGAATACAGGCTATTAATTGATTATCGGTATGATGAATACAGGCTATTAATTGATTATCTGCCGTTGGTGGGTCTCGTAGTTGAGGATCCCTTCGCCATTCCAACGTCAATTCAATTAGAAAGCGAAGCTGTATCGTAGAGTTTTATTTTTTTTTAAGTGAGTGAGCCGTTGCACACCAGCAAACTCACCGGCCACACCGCTGTACTAGATCCGATGGCACACCAAAGTGAGACGATCGGAGTGTACCGACATGTTTTATTTTTCGTTTTTTTTTTTAAATAGATATGACCAAAGTTAAAGGTATCCTTAAACCCTAGAACACTAGGCGGAAAAAATACCTGTGTCATTCGAGGAGAGTAGCACAGCGCGGGGTTTGAACCAACGACTTGACGCACGGAAGTCCAGTGCGTTACCGCACTGCTATGCCATGTACAATTAATTATCTATATCACATATTATTGCTTGTTTTATTTAGTAATACTTTTAATTACTTAAGACGAAACTGCGCCACAAAAAGTTATCAAACTTTATATTTAGTGACCTCTAGCTGCGGCCCTGGCATAAATGAGAACTGAATAGTGGGCAAGGCAGGGAGGCAGGATGATTATTAAAGAATATCCAAGGGAGTGGCACGGGGGCTGTTTTTCTGGAAGAGGGAATCTAATTATCCCTTGGCCACACAAAGGTAGTGGGCTCATTTCAGCAGAGATTCATTATCACGGTATATTTTTTTGCATCACTTTTAATATATAATTTTTAGTTTTTTTATATAGACTGCGAGTTGAAATAAAAATTACTCGTATATTTTGCGCTCTAAAACATTTTTGTGCCTGGTTGGTTAAGACCAGTACCATTTTTAATTTTTAAAAAGTAGTTTTTAGAATACTAGGTTAGTCAAAAAATTTTAAAAGCGGAAATGAAAATACATTTTTTTGGGGGGGAAATCACTTTTACTGCTCAGTATAGTCTCTCATAAGATCAATACACTTGGTCCAACGATCTTCCAACTTTGTTGTCCCATCACGGAAGTGACTTTCTGGAAGGCCTGCAAAATACTCCTCTACGACGGCTATAACCTCTTCGTTTGATGAAAAATGCTTTCCACGAAGGAGTTTTTTGAGGTGTGAGAACAGCCAGAAGTCAGAGGGAGCTAAAT
This sequence comes from Odontocerum albicorne, assembly GCA_949825065.1. Taxonomy (NCBI): domain Eukaryota; kingdom Metazoa; phylum Arthropoda; class Insecta; order Trichoptera; family Odontoceridae; genus Odontocerum; species Odontocerum albicorne. Next base: position 44,804,758 of record OX463839.1, read on the forward strand.
CTGGTGAATAGGGTGGATCCTGCAACAATTCGTAACCCAATTCACTGATTTTCGCGATGGTTTTTTGAGCTGTGTGAGCAGGTGCATTGTCTTGATGAAAAATGATTTTTTTCTTCTGCAAACCGGGTCTTTTTTCACAAATTTTTTCATCCAACTAGTCCAAAAGGTCACAATAATAATCAGAGTTGATTGTCTTACCAGTTTGGAGATAATCTATCAATAAAATTCCTTTTGCATCCCAAAAAACTGACGCTAACGCCTTCTTGGCTGATTTCTGGACACGAACTCGCTTCGGAGCCAAAGTGCCTGGTTCACACCACTCTTTAGTCTCTTGTTTTGATTCAGGATCATGGTGATAGGCCCAAGTCTTCATCCATAGTGATGAATCGACGCAGAAAATCCTTTTTATCCTTTCGAAATTGCTCCAAATGTTGCTCAGAAAGTCGCATTCGAACGTGTTTTTGTTGCATTGTTAGCAAATGCGGCACCCATTGTGCACACAGTTTTTTGAAACCCAAAACTTCAGCCAAAATATGCCATGTTGTTTCATGTGAGATGCCTATGGTGTCAGCTATCACATCCACAGTCGATCGATGATCTTTCGAAACCATATCCTGTATTTTCGCTATGATTTCTGGTGTTGGTGCACTTTTTGGACGTCCTGAGCGTGGATCGTCTTCAACGCTTGTACGGCCACGCTTAAACTCCAAAACCCATCGGTGAACGGTTGAAAATGAAAGACAAGACTCCTTTAATACTTTCACCATCTTTGCATGGATCTCAGTAGCCGATAAACCTTCCAAAACAAAGAATTTAATCACTGCACGATATTCGGATTTTTCCATTGTTAAAAAATACACTGACACGTCAACTTCAAATGGCTTGTAAACAAAGAATGAATTGACTAATCGAAATGAAATTTTGAGTACGTTCTTATGAAAGATGAAATATTAAAATGGCGTAGAAATTTTGGTTTTTCTACTGCTCCATAGATGTCGCTTTCAGAACTTTTTGACTAACCTATTATGTTCCATGCTTACATGGGATAGTCTAGCGACGTCTGATATCAAAAAGGTTAACAGCAAGCTACAATATGAATGGGGGATTTTTCATTGTGTTATTCGACTTAAGGTATTCAAGATGAGCAAATCTAGTTATTCTTAATGTAATCTTGGTCTTAACCTTAACATTTGTAAACGAAATTATGAAAATAAGATAAATGCAAAAAAAAAATTAAAACATTGCGTAAAGTAGGTATATAAAAGATCATTATTGAAAGAAAAGGAAATGCGAAAAGAATTCGCATTGAAAGAAGATACACTGCCTAAAATAAAGAAAGGAGACTACGAGGTTGAACTATCTCAATAGTTCAACCTCGTAAAAAGAATGAATGATTAAATATTTACAAAAAACATCTACACGAATAATTTTGGATGATATAAAAAGTTTAATCATAAGACTTAAACCAAACTGTCACTTTTTTAGAACAATTATATAAATTTATGGTAGAGGTACGTTAAAATTTATTCCTACACAGTATCTGCAATTCTACGCAATATTCTTGTAGCAATCGGCTAATTATATGCAGCAATCGGGCTATAAAAGCAATCACAGCATCTTGCAGCAATAGTATCTACAATTCCTACACAACATCCTTATAGCAATCGGTTAACAGTCATCATTCACGCGAATCAAGCAAGTGCTTAATTCGCGTGAATGCTACAATCGAATCAAGCAAATCACTTCTGGATTGGTTTTACTGTTAGACCATTTAAATTTTGAATTTTTTTTCTATTACCCACATGCTTTTTATCGTAAATTCTTATAGTGATATTAATCAATACAATAATAAAGATTTATTTAACTGCATAACGAAATGCTACAGCAGATTAAACCTGCCGATCGCCATGGAAGTTTTATCTCCTTGCTATTGGAACTTTGGGTTAAACCTGTCAAAAATGTGTTCTTGTTAAAGTTCAACCGCTATAGATACACAAAAAAAAAACGATACACGTGCAAGTGTTTTTCATTCACAGGATAGCTGAAAATCGTAGTCGATTACGAGGGATAGATAAATCGCATTCAGCATTATTGTGAGCAATTGGTTCCTACTTCGAGTATACATACTGAAAATATACTAATGTAAATTTAATGTACAATTACATGTCTCGCATTCAAAACGTTATACTCCAAGAACAGGTTCTAACTTTTAAAAGTTACGGTTGCATGCGGTATGTTTTAAATTATTAAGCGTTTTATCATCACTCCTTTTCCCACTTCAAATAATGAAAATGATATATTCAAGTTCTGAAAATTCAACAAGTACACAAAAATTCAAACTCGTAACTTCATATTACTTAATAAGCATACTAACCATTAGAATTCTGCTGCTGACAAATATTGTACATGTTTTCTCTTTAATATTGAAGTTCTACAGTATTATTTTATAATTCAAATCAAAATGTAAATTAGAATGCAACTAAGTATTACTGTCATCATTATTAATGTGCTGTTTAGGAATAGATTTATTGTGTCGTACAATGGAGTATAATTTATTACAGCAAAGCTAGATATAATATCCGACCTCATCAACCATCTGATGCACCCTGCATAATTTAGATGATTCATTTCACAAGATAGCCTCTAAAAGCTGCCAGTGAGATTTATTATTTGTAGCAATGCCAAAACAATATTACGAAAATGTCTTCTCTAAATAGAATCAAGCATTGGTGAAGTTTTAAAATATAAATATTTATTATTCTTTAAACTAAAAAAGTGTTAATTTAATTTATTTCTGGAGTTTGTTATTTGTCAATGTATTTTGTATATACACGTAATTACCACATTGATATGCTAGTTGATTTCAACCAAGAATGATTAGTTAGTCGTGTTGAAGGTTTACGATATCAACGTATAAAATTAAAACGTGATGGGGGAAGGGAAATACATTTTTTGAAATGTATTCTGATATATTTTTCTTGTCATGTAAAAAAACAATGAATAAAAATATTAACTTTATGTTAAGAAAAAAAGGAGATCGCTGTTGATATCAATCTTTTAGACTTGACATACAATTTGTTTTCACAAATAATATTATGTGAGACATTCGAATAAATATTGGAGAAGAGTTACACATTTGAGGAAAGGAAAAGGAACCTGGGTCTACTTAAAAAACAGGTAATCAGACGGTCATAAGTCAAATTTAGCACTGTGTGGTATACTCGTACATGCCAGTGTGTTCCAATCGTCTCACTTTGATGGGCCATTGGATACAGTACAGTGTGTAACGGCTTACTCACTTAAAAAAAACCTTACAGCACAGCTTCGCTTTCCAATTGACCTCCCCTCGTATAAGGAATCATTTTTTTCTCTTGCTATAGCGACGTATCAAATTTTATCATACTTGAAACATGACTAATTATTTATTCCATTTTTGTTAATTGGATCTTTGCTTTTTTTTCTTACGAAATTGTAGGGTTAAAACGATAATTTCATTAAAGAACTGGTACTGAAAGCATTGAAATCTTCTCTACAATTTTAACAGTAATATTTATTAGTTATATGCATGTTGTCCGCGTCTCAAAATTTGTAATATCAATATTAAATTAGAAGATAAAAATTTCTTATCCACATGTTTATCTAAAGGTCAGATTGGTTTCAAGTCTACTACTGCATTTACAAAATGTTATTCGAATTTGATGATCAGTAGTGCGTATTCAGAAATTTGATTTTCAAGGCAATGAATGTTCAGGATCCCTCCCGTTCGAAGGATATAGCCTGGAGCTATTTCGTTTCGTCGTTTTACGCTTTAATTTTTATTACCAACATACGAACATCGATTAAAAATGTAGTTCGATTGGGGGATATATTATATATTTACGATATATTTTGATAATTTAGAATAAACCTCCAATACATATTGACAATAAAAAGATAATATAAAATTTTATAGTTGAGGGAAGTGGAATTATTTTGAAAGCTTTAACTATTCAAAAGTTGTTAAATTTGATCATTCGTAACATAAAATAAATTGGTAACACATTAGTGAAAACATGACCGGCCTCTTCATTACTGTGCTGGTTTGTTTATATTTGATTATTAAATACATAAAATTGTACAAAACGTTGAAATAATATGGACTGGATGGTATATTTGTGAGAAAATTGCTGCAGGTATCAGAGTAAGGTAACAGATGATTGCATGGTTTTGTAAAAATGGGTTAAAGTAAGGAAGTTTGATGTCTCCATGGTTATTCAGCAGTATGTTTATTGGTTTAAAGAGATAAATGAAAGGTGTGAAAATTTGATTTATTCACATCTGGTTTATTGACGATGTGGTGAAAAGGGCGGAAAAACGAAATGATTTCGAAGTGAAAGTAGAAAATAAATTAAGTTAAATGTGGTGGTTGTCGTAAACGGTGATTCTATGAAATTTGTAAAGAATAAATGAAAATATAAGAAAGGTTTATTTTGTAATTTGAAAGGTGGGTTTTTGAGACAAAGTGAGAAAGGGAGAGAGGTTTCGAAAAACGTGTTACTGATATGAACTAGACCAAAGTTGCACTTATATATTGTTGTGTTTTTCAATAACTTAAATGGTATTTTATATAATAGTGCGGTGATTTGCTGGTACCAACGTTGACGTTTCATATATAGATAAGCCCTGGATATTAAAGAGCTTTAAAAACACTATTAATGCGTCCCTTGCGAAAAATATTTGATATTAAATGTACGATGAAAGATTTTTTCAAATGAATAATTGGTAGAAACGGGTGTTTTAAGTGTAATATGGAAGCCAATCTTGAGATGATTTGGACAAATTGAAAAAATAACGTACATTATTGGTAAGCGAAGAATAAAATAAATTTGAAAAGGATATATATATATATATATATATATATATATATATATATATATATATATATATATATATATATATATATATATATATATATATATATATATATATATATATATATATATATATATATATATATATATATATATATATATATATAATGTATTATGTTTTCGTTATATGTTAAATAGGTTGATTACTAAATCTCTTAAAATAGTCTGAAAGATAATTTGGAGTTCTGAAGTAAAAACCAGACTGCCTTTTTTTTTAAATCTGAATCCAACGGGAATCAAACCCGTTACCTCCGGGCTAGAAGACAGGCGTCCTGCCAACTAGACTATGAAGGTCGTCTTAGGTATTTAATATATGTAAAATTGAGAAATATGAACAAAATAAACGCATAAAGGCTAGACGTATGGAAGTGAATTAAGGAAAAGCTGTACATATGAATAATGAGGTGTAAATATCAACCTACTCTAAAAAAGGCGAATGGCGTAATGGTGTCAAATTTTTTTTATTGAAATAAATATACAGTAGATACGACTTTTTTGTACCTCGTATCTATTGAGACGATAATACAAAGCATCCACCCGATAAGGTCTCGAAATTTATTCAACCGTTTAAATAGGAATCAGTGATTTACGAATAGCACGATAAAAATGGGTATAAATTAGGAGGAAAAATTACCCTTTTATATCAGACGGCATCCGTATCTCTCACAGAGGAAATAAATAATTGAAAGGAAATCAGATCACTGTCCGGCACTTTTATTGCCCCATTCGCAGCCCTGCCAATATATGGAAGCCCCTTTGAATAACGACCGACGAGACGTGGTTTTATTGTATTTTTTAATTTATATTTACAAAATTGAAATGTTTTCATCAATTAACTAGATTTTTAGCTTTCATCGTTATTTTTATATATAAGAACTTTCGGATATACACTCTTTTTTTGTTCTTCGAAATTATGATATTCCGAAAATTATAACTCTCATCATCAGGGCTTGATCTAATCATCACCTGATTTAATCCCCTTTCACGCCGTTTCTGTGTCTACTCATACACACATGATATGTATGTATTTCTTTTTTTTCATTTGTTTGTTACCCTTCATCACATCCGAATTATTGATTGGGACATATTGAAAAAACGTGGCCTGGACTCAGTAGGCAAAGAATTAGAGGTTCGTCCTCGCCAGTGTTATTAATACTACCCCACAAGTGAAGATGCAAATCACTCGTACGTGTGTCAAGTCTATCTCGTAATATTGTACCCAGTATTTAACAGGACTGAAATTAATTTTTAATTTCGGGTACAATCGGGAATTAGACAAGCATTTTATTAATTCGACCACGAAGATCGTATATGTACTTAGTAAATAATTAAGTCACCGCGAGTAATTGATGTAATGATCGCGGGTCCTCATGATATTTTAATTCAATCGCCCTCATTTTTGTGACTCGTCAAATTTCACTTTTATAATTAGAAAAAGTATACTAAAAATATGACGAACTCCTACGAATACTTCAATTAAGCTAATGCACATAAATTTTTATTCGATGTCGATTCTCTGTCAGTTTTAATGTGTAAACATTTTATTAGTGCTATTTGCATAAACGCAAGTCACGCTCGACACTATAGGGGATAAAGACCACGCGGTGAAGGGGTATATAGCAATCAGTGGCTTATCACGGATACCCATTTGGGGAGTTAAGAGTAAAAAAATTTTTTTTTACTCTTAGCTCCAAAAAAGGGGGTTATGTTTTAAGAATGGTTGTGATCTTATTATTTTTATTATATTTTTCATCGACGGTACAATATACCTCACAAAATAATTTTAAAATATAATAAAATTAAAAAAAAAGAAAATAAAGTTATTTACAATTCAATAAAACCAAATTTCAAGAGAGAAGAAAAATCTATTTATAACAATTCAATAAAACCTAATAAAAAGACACATCTACAAAACAATTCGAAAAACAATACACAAGTAAAAGTATACGAGTCAAAATTATTACAAAAATATATTAAAAAAAAAACGATTGGTCACACGACATTGGACGGTCCCTAGTCATCTGCACACAGTTCACCACATGAATTTGACATTTATTTATTCGAAAGAATAGTACAGTACAAATTCAATACGTCATGAACTCTGCAGTCAATCTACTTTTATAACTCAACAGATTGATTTTCTAAAAGATGCGTTTTATTAATAACGGTATTTTGTTGATAATAAGAGGTACTTGTTAACAATAGAAAGTAGCCCTTTAGCGAGTTTGTACTGAAGAAAATCGAGTATTGAAAAATGTTATCAATTAAACACAATTTAATTTAAAATTGGTGATTTTATGCAAAAGAAGTAAAATTATAGATAATTAATTGATAACATACGTGTACCTACTCGTATATATCTGATAAGTGGTCGGTAGCCGTAGTCTTACGGAAGTATTTTATTTTTCAATAATTTATTTCAACACTTTCATCGGAATACTTCTGGCGGATTTACTGCTATAAAGTAATTTATTCCAAGAAACCAACTTTTGTTTCGAAATATTTAGTATTATTCTTAATACTTAAGTATTTTATAATATTGTGTAAAAGTAACAAAATTAAGACAAAAGATAAATCTCAAGGAACATACAGAAATATGGATAGAAATTGTACTAGGAATATTTAAGTTAAAAAATGCTTTCTAAGTTTTTCCTTAAAAATTCAATGGCAAAAGACTGTATATATGTATTATATAATGATGCATTTGAATAAAATTATGTGGTTATCACAAGTACTCACGTTTGATTCCTGACGAATTTACGTTTACTTTTACTCCAATTATATTAAAATTTTATATTTAAATTGATGTTTATCGTAAATTTTCAAAATACTATAAACACGAAATAGCGGTATATAAAAATTCTAAACATGTCTAGGAAGATTGATCGATCTTCTTGCCATTGGAATTTTGTGTTTAATCTGTCATGACTGTGTGCTTACAGAAGTCCAACAGCTTGATCACAATAAACCAATATATGCACATGCTTCTTCCATCTAGTATTATACGAGTACACTATTTTTTAGAACATCGTTTTTTAATAAAATAAATATTTGGTTTTAGTGTTTATAAATCATAAACTAGAAAATAAACGAGAGTAATAAAGTACAGAAACCATTGTATGAGAGAATTATTATGCATTTACTATATTGTCTTCACAGATTCTTGTTGCACTCCTGGATACGCCATTGGATAGAAATGTATTAGGCTATTGTATCATACGAGTGTAACGGAAAGCAGGCGTAGCGTGAAACAAACTATGTGAGAAATGGATTTTCGTAATAGTGTGAAAATAACAATAATGGAGGTTATTATGCATACAAAACTTGGGCATTTATAAGAAGAAAACGATCCTTAAATGGATAAATAAGGTCATTATTCGCATAAATTCCATATGACGCAGGCATTTAACTCTGAGTCACACATACCATCACGTTAAATCCTTTTTGGGGATATTATTTCGGGGAGAGAACGTACCTCCAGACTTTGTTATATACACAAACAACCTTTACATCATCCTAACTCATACATCTCGTCGTAAACGCTCTTCTGTTTTTCATGGTTCATACTTTATCTCGGTCAAATTTACTCCAACTTTGGGTACCTTAACATTAGGTACTTAATTTGTGTATATATGTGTATATGTCATTGAGTGTCCCATTTGCTTTGATTCATGTTACAGATTGCCTTACAAACACTCGTTCCACCTTACCATCGTCAAAGAGCATAACTCCCAAGTAGTGGAATTCTTCAAATAGTTGTCTTCTTTCATTGTTCACCCCAGTTTTGTATTTACTTTAGCTTTCACTCTTTTCAGTCACCATAACTTTGGATTTTGCAGCATTCGTCTGAAGTGTTTTCGTTCAAATTTTCATAAAATTCACTTACCATATGCTGTAGTGTAATTTCATTATCCAGTAACATTATACCATTTCAACAGCATGTAACAGTTCAAGTACATTCATATTTGACATTTTTACGCCGCACTACCAGCATGTTTATTTTTAAAAAATGTGACGAATTTAAAACAGGTTTTAATTAAAAAGCCTGCTGTAATTCATATTTTTGCTGTTTTTATACCACTTTTCTGTATTGATTGTGTATTTAAGTAATGTTTAAACAATGTAACGTGTTGTCATTTTGTTATGTTTGTAATGTGTTGTAATTGAAGTGTGATATATTTTTTTAGATTTATTTGTTTATTGTTTTTATTTGAATTTTTTTATTTATTTTTGTGTTGTAGAATTTCCGTTATTCAAATAAGATTTTGTGCAAAGCTGAGGCCGTTAGAAATAAATAAATAAATAGCTTATAACTTTCAATCGAGTCATACTTTTGTCTTCCTTTCTAAATCACGAAATTTCATTAACTGGGATCGCGTTATACGAGGAATATTCGTATATCATTTATTTTTTTCTGTCTAGTTTTTCCTCGTTCATCATGAACTTTTGACATATGATATACATATATTTGTTTTATAAGTCTTTCAGAACTCATTATCTTGATATGTCCAAATCATCGTAACATTCCTTTCTTATTCTGAGGTTGAAAATAAAGAGAGAATATTTTCGACAAAAAAACACTTATGATATTTTTTATCAATATTTTATCCCGCTGTCACTTAAGTACATTTTGTTTTTAAAATGCTGCAGTTCTTTTAGTTTCATTAAATATATTTAATGAAGGTGAAATATGAAGTCCAGAGCGATACAAAAAATAAAAATATTGATCATGTATTTAGCAGATAATTCACTTAAACATTGACATATACATGGATGTTACTGATATCTTCACAGATATCTACGATCTTTAAGTAATATTATCTAATCGGACTAGTCAAAAAGAGCCCCGAGACAGAACTTAGTAAATCTCCACAAGCGTTACAAGGTTCTTCCTATAAAATAATTATAATACTTTTGTTTTCGTATCCACCAAGAACTTGGAGAGATGCGAAAAGAAAAAAAAATTAATAAATGTCGCAAAATCTAATGACATAGAGTGACAGAAAAATGTATATACAATATATTGGTGTACAATTAGAAATTGGAAGATGAGAAATTCTGCTATTTGGGTACTATGGTGCAAGAGTTACAAGAGAGGTATCGAAAGGTGAGTAGTGATAGAAAACAACTAAATGGGGTTCTGAAACATATGTGTACTCGTATATACTCAAACCAGATCATATCAAAATTTTCTGAAATGATACCCCACAACAGTATTTTTGTACCTTTAATGTACAGGAGTAGTAACACACGGATGTAAAAAGATTAAAATCGTAAATGTAACATATGGATGTAAAAAGACTAAAATCGTAAGTGTAACATATGGATGTAAAAAGACTAAAATCGTAAGTGTAACACATGGATGTAAAAAGACTAAAATCGTAAATGTAACACATGGATGTAAAAAGACTAAAATCGTAAGTGTAACATATGGATGTAAAAAGACTAAAATCGCATTGTTGAGTAAGATGAAAAGAGTACTCTAAGATGATTTGGACATGTAGAACAAATGAATGAAGAAAAACTAATGAAATAAATATAAAGTACAAATGTGAATAGAGGGTGTATGAGGAGAAAACTAAAGAAGTATGGTTGGATCAAGTAAATTATATTTGGAAAGAAAAAAATGTAAATAGTCAGAGAAATCGTAGAAGTTGTGTGAGAAGGTACATGAGTGTAAAAGAGGCTAAGGATGTGTATTGAAATATGAAAGTCTGGCGCTGTGCCCTCCGCCTAGTCCGACAGGAAAATGGGGTGATGGTATGTATGTACGAGTTAATAAGAAGTATCTATGTATATCATATTAGATAAGTAAGTAGGTAAGAACTTAGACACGTCCTCGTTTAACGTCAATACATTATTATTATCAAATTGATTATTTTATAAAAGATCTTGACAGTTTATTATACCTCTTTTTAAATTGATGTATATAACATATAATGATTGAATATTGGGTGCTGAATTCAGCAATTCCTGCAATCATACTCATATAATGCTATGTGAGGATAATACGAGACTCGTACATAGAAATTCCCGTGCCAGAGTCAGGACACTCAACTAGGTAGATTTCCCGCCAATTCGTGCTGACGTCAGCATTATCCTCGCCTATAGTGACCTACATTTGGACGCGTATATACAAAAAGGAACCAAACCACAAAACACTTTTTTTTATTTATTTGAAACATATATTAAGCATACTCCAATCTCGTACGTGCAATCATTTCAAATTTGTTAAACAGCTAAATCGTAGTCTGTAAAATATTTGGTACAAAATGTCCATACAAGGCGGCTAAATGTTTCCTCAATTATCTCAGAACAGATTAAATGTGGCTTGGGTCTTTTATACTTAATATCGTCCATTTCACACTCAGTGGATCTTTGTTGATAATACAGCTTGGTTTTAATTGCCTTAATTTCAAAATGATTCTATTGTTTAAATTTTGTTTAGTGTATATTTGTACAAACCTTTAATACAATTATATTAAAACAGTGTTTTAATATAACAAAAAATAATATTTTTTTAAGTACAAGTTAATCCAATAAAATTAATACAATTCTTAATAAAAACTATAGCTTTAATACTTCCGTGTTATAGTTGGTAAACGACCTCCGTGGCATAGTTGATTTATTTATTTATTTTCTCAAAACAGACTTAGCCCAATCACATTAAAAAATACAAGAAATGTTAACATTAAAAAAAAATTACATAAAATAAAAAAATATGTAAATACATACATATATACACACAAACATACGCATACATACACACATACGCGTATATTCAAAGTCATTTAAATACATCGATGAGTGATTTCTAACGCGCTCAATCTTAGTAGAAAATTTTCCTTGGCTTTTGGTAATGTGATATGAAGTATGTCAATATCCGAGGCAGTCCCGTTCAGAAGAGTTAAGGCCCTTCCAACATGTATAGTGGATGGAAGACCCGTTCTTGCGTATATTATTAAGTTCAGTTCATTAACAGTTCTTGCCAGCGCAGTCTAGTGTAATTGTTAGGAAGATTCAACGCTAATCTTTGTAGAAATGCTGGACAGCTCACAGCTCCTCGAACGAGTCTGACAACGTATACCAGGAGACGCAGATCTCTTCTTACGCTCAAGGACTTATACCCGAGCATGCCCAGCAGAAACTGAGTAGGATAAAACCATGGATAGACACCAAACTCGCTCATATAGAGATATCGTAGATATTTTTTTGTACCTTCTCCACTATGAGTGAGTTCTGCGCTCCCACCGGGCTCCAAATGCAAGCATTGTTTTCTAGTTTGCTACGGATCAATGAATTAAACAATGTTTTGAGTACTATTTGGTTTTCAAACGACTTGAGATTCTCATTTCAAATCCTAGAGTTTTATAAGCTCAGTTGTACAGCATTTCTATGTGAGGACCAAATGCGAGATTGCTGTGGAACAAGACACCCAGATCTTTAGTATTATCTTTGTGGGGTATAGGTATAGATTCTAGCGTATATCTATGGAGTTTCAAGATATGCGAGCGATGATACGACATAATTTTGTACTTTGATGCGTTGAAATATAATTTATTATTGTGGCTCCACTCACAAACGTTGTTGAGATCTGACTGTAGGTCTACTATAAGCAGTCAGTATAAGAACGATTTTTTAAAAGATTTTGAGGTCATTAGCAAATAGAAGAAACATGGATTTTTTATAACTCTACCTATGTCATCAATAAAAAAAAAATAAGGTAGATCCAAAATTAAAGACAGTTGTCTTCCAGCTCGAAGGTTGCGGGCTCAATTCCCATTGATAATATTTTTTTTAAAGGATGCTAGTCTGCTGTTCACTTAAGACCCATTGAAATAATTATGTTGGTTGGAAGAGATTGATACAAGGTAATACCTCCACCAAAATGTTTTGTATACAACGAATGTGTTATACAGTATATTTTATTTTTTATAATCATACTTTCTCAGGTTAAAAATAAATCTTAGACAAACATTTTGAAGACGTTGTAATTTGTTCAGTTGTTTATCCGTAATATCCAAATAACAGACGTCCGCATAGTCCAAAATCGGAAAGAGCAGAGATTGTACTAGTAAAATTTTGGTTTTAGTTTAGGAATCTTTGCAACACTTTAAGATAATTAAGGCGGTAGAAAAGCCGTCGGCTTACCTCATTTTTTTATATCGCCATAAAAGAATATTATCTATTAGTACTTATAGGTTTTAAACGGTTTTATTTAATAGTACGATAGAGCCATCGTGTAATATTGGAGGGAGTAAATCAGTGTTGAATTTACTGAGAAGCTGAGGATTGCCAAAGAAGATCGCTTGGTTTCTCACTGAACTAAATATTTCACCTCCTGGTATACGAGTAAGTCGTGAAGAAACTCTCATTAAAGAGTGGCAAGGTATAAACTATCGTAAATCGCCTCTAATTACAGAAATAAGTGAACCACAGCAACTCCTTTCCACAAATAAGGAAGACTGAAGAACGTCGGCAAGAAGATAATCGCCGACAGGTGACGGAAAATCCGGTATCTTGTGGGTGGCCTGATGATTAAATTATTTGAGTTTACCCTAACTCACAAGTAGGGGTGCACTCTGAAAAAGAATTGGTGAGGAGTGAGTTTCATTGCATAATCTCCCTTATCTAGACTCAATAGAATTGAAAATGAGTACCCTGCAGTCTCGAACATTTTTAGATTTGGTTTGGTGTAATATAAGAGGTATCTAAAATGTTACTAACACGTACAATACAACACGACTTCCGTACCTACTCCAGTGATTCTAAGCCCGAAGACTCAATTAATATCTTCGAATCACCAATTAAAAAATATTGTATAATAAAAAAACACATATTTTCAAGCGCATCATAATCTCATCAACTACTATATAGTACAACAAAATCATGGCCAACAACTCATCATCTTCTTAGTTTTCATTTCTTAATATTCGAAAATGATCCAATACGCCACTTGACAATCCAAAACTAATTAAAATATTTCATCCCTTCGTTTCCCTACAGAGAGGGTGGATGCAATAATGCCCTAATTAAAGTTCTCCAACTACTCAGAAATCGTGCGCCGTATTTGATAAGACCCTCCAATACGAATGAGTTGAATTACTTTGAAATATCGCTAGCGATATGCATCGACTTGGCTCCATTCGGATCTAATTAATTTCTGCTTTGCAGTTTGTGTCGTGCATACGGTCGGATAATCCGGGATTAATTCTGGCCTTTATTACGTACACGTATCCCGAAGCTTTAATTAAACGGGTAACCGTTTCTACTAACCGTATTCCATCGTTTATTTGACACCCGTTCGCGGTACGCAACCGCGACACGATAAAATTTCATAAGTAATAAAAATTCTTAAAATATTTAAAAATAAGTAAACAAATATGTATAAATACGTGGTGAAACCAAGAAAAGAGTCAACCAAAAACATGACTTTCAAAGTATGTGTAATTAATAACTAAACCAGTAACATAATTTTCGGATGATTCTACTTTCAAAATGGTTTAACTTCAAAATTTATCCTATTTTAATCTACCGTTTACAGCATTTTGGTATCTGCTTCAAACGAATTCTGATAAAAAAATGCTTAATAAATCTCTTACACGAAAAACCATAGTAAGTTCAATCCATCAAGATGCTGTAGAAACAACTTACATATACAGCAGAAGAAAAAGCTCATAAGATACACATTTTTTATTTGTGCAAACGTCGTCTGGACGTCAAATTGATCTTAAATACGAATACTTAAAAAAATTGGAAGCTTGTATGCTATGTTATTGCTTTCATAGAATATTTTAAGTAAAAATTAAAATATGAACTCATGATTTCCAGTAAAGTAGTAAAATTGCGTTTTTTAAATATCAAGTGGGCATATTCTTTGTGGCCTAGATATCATTGATTTTCTAAAATTCATTCGATAAAGTATGTAGTCATTAGTGGGTGTGGATGATCTTAATAGGTAATTGAAAATAACCTCAATTGCCGATGAGATCATTTATTGTCAGAGCATTAAACAAAAATTTGTCGATCAGTTCGATCCCACTACCGCTCATGCTGTTAATGGGACAAAATAAGTCCTCATTCAGCGCGATCCACATCGGAAGATAGAAATCTTTTTTATTTTTTTTATGAGTGCGATGTCGCGTAGTGACGAAGAAGGACCTGTCCATAGGAATCCTCGATAGAATTGACTGTGAAAAGAATAATAGCAACGACGGGCTTGAGGTCCGCGGGGGAAGGAAAAAGACTAAAAGGGCAGTAAATATATTTATGAAGCAGTTTAAGGCCTCGAGTTCAAAAGAGAAAATTGCAAGTAATTTAACAGAAAACTTCAAATGCAACGAAACTATAATTTAACGCCACTAGATTAGAATAACCAAACGGTCCGAAAATGAACCGATGTAAGGCTCAGTGCAGATCGCTTCATAAATGATTGCACAGTTTCCCAAAATGTGATCTTCGGTTTGATGCAGATGGCTGCAAAAATTACAAAAGGGTGAAAAGCGATTTTTTTTGATCAAGAAGGCTTTATTTTTTTCTGCAGACAATTTACATATTTTTGTATAGGTACAAAGATTTCTCTTAGCTTACAAGGAATAATAGCCAAGTATGCCCAAAAGTAAAACTTTTAGAAGAACTACAGGTAAATTACATGTCGTATACTTCTTAGAATAAAAGATACGTACATTTAATTTGCAATCTTTTAACTAACATGAGAGTCTTGAGTATATATCTTACCAGCACAAATCTTTATATTGAATCTTCAGTCCTGGAGACTTAGAAAAATTCTAGCAGATTTATTTATCTTAACGTTCGATAAAATGTGTTTTTATATTCAATTCTGATCATTGTAATCGTCTCACTAAGCAATCGTATCACCACAAAATCTAAGCAATCGTCTCACCACTAAAATAAAGCAATCGCCTCACCACAAAATCTAAGCAGTCGTCTCACTACAAAATTGAGAATAATCGTACCACCACAAAATATAAGCAAGCGTCTCAACAAAAATGAAATGAAAATAATTTCAATAACCAA
Organism: Odontocerum albicorne; assembly: GCA_949825065.1. NCBI lineage: Eukaryota > Metazoa > Arthropoda > Insecta > Trichoptera > Odontoceridae > Odontocerum > Odontocerum albicorne. Next base: position 44,820,705 of record OX463839.1, read on the forward strand.
TAATGAATATAAATTTTAATACAAAAATATGCTTGTTAATCTGAACCGTGAATTCATGATTGATTTACTTCTATCCGGCGGATATCTTTGTAACTTTAGAAATGAGCACGAAGGCCATCTTTCAGCACCCCTTTCCCTCGCTCACTAACCGGCCACTCCCCCTCCCCCTCCCACTCCAGCTCACTCTCTTCTTCTACACCTTTTTGTGATCACGGCCTTCTTGATCCCGCATTAATGAATCTTTTTATGCCACGAGTACGATTTTATTTCTGAAGATTGCCTTAATGTGGGTTTAAATATGGAATGTACTTTTAGAAAGGTTATATATGAGTTTGTAAGATTTTTCGATATAGGTATATGAAATAAATATGTATCTCAGCATATTCATCTTTTCCATTTGTTTATGATTGTATCATCATCTGTCTTACAACTAAAGATGGGTCTTGGCTGCCAGTAGGATTCTCTGCAACTCATCTCTCAGCAGTATTCCTTCTCCAAATTATATTCCGATTGCAGCAGTTCTCTGTTATACCATTCAGCCATCTCAGTTTTGGTATCTTCGTTCTTCTACCATCCATTGAATCGCTAAGCAAAGTCTTCCTTGTAAGGTCAGTATCCTGCATGTGATATGCGACCAAACGAGCTGGTTTCACCATACAAGGTAAAAAGCTTTTCGTTATACCTCTGCTTTTATGCACCATTGACATAAATTGGACTATATACTATATTCTGAAGAGAACCTTTCTCACAAAGATGTGATTATACTTTTATTAATAACATTGCAACGTAGTGGACTATTGACATGAGTTCATTTTTTCAACAACAATCAAATTATTTAGTGTATGAATTAAAACCAGAATGCCACTTTTTTATTTTTGGTCACCATAAAAAAACCAAAGTCCCTGGGTTAGCAGTAGCTCAGTGTTGGAGGTTGATTGGCCACGGAAGGTGGAAATAACATATGAAAATACATTGCTAAACGATTTAATCTGTTTAAATGCAGAGACGACGACAGCTTAACCGAAATCAAGGTTTCCTTTGTTGGTCTATCATCATTCTGTATATATGTTACTTTGTCTCAATATTCTAGATATCTGACTGTTTATCAGAGACAACATTGTGGTTCAGATAAATCTGTCATTATATTTGCCACTCAATTATACCATCGCGATTTCTCACAAGTTATTTTCTAGCTTAATGTGTTACATGGCGCTTTGAGTTTTAAGGATGGCAAATCATTATCTGCAACACTTCTGATTTATATGAATGATATCTATGTTTTTCAACTCATGAAGCTTTCATTTTCCATCTATCTTTCTCTCGAGTTAGATATAACTGAATCATAATAAATTAAATACCAAATTTCATAATATTTTATGTTAGAGGTATTTCAGCTTTCTTTCATTAAAAAAACTTTATGAACAGTGCATAACAGTAACTACAATATCAGCACATTTCAGAATACCACTTTTTCAGTCTCGCAGAATCAGTACTAGAGAAACATTTAATGCAGTACTCGACCAAAAACAAGGCATTATTTTTGCTATGATTTCTTAAAATTTTCCAACACCAAATGTTAGTTTAAATTTAATCATGATTTTATCTGAGAAATTATAAATGAAAAATGAACGACAATCTTGTGTGATGTAAGGAGCACTGCCTTTCAAAAGATAATGTCGCATATCTATTAAAAATAATGAACAATAGTATGTTACATCTATAAATCAAATACAAACCTGAATTACAGCTATCGTTTTTTTTTCCACTTAAAGATGTGTGTTGACTCTCCCTATTTACTTCTCGAATATGCATTGTTTTTTTCCAAATATGTTTATAATTACTACATTTAATATATTTGTTAATTGATTGTCTTATTTTTTCAGGTAAGTTTCCGTGATACACCTTGCCATCCAAAAAATACATAAATCAATGTAAGTGTCGTGTTTTTTTTTCATTTGAATATATCTTAATTATATTTCTGAAACTTTCTTTTTTATTTTTTAATACAACACTTTTTTTATTGTTCAAATATAATATTTTTGCATTAAACGTTTAATTCAGAATCAAAATAAGGAAAAAATCATAACATATGTATGTAAATTTACAGAGAACTCTCTTCGATGAAGTTTTTATATTGATATGTTACATGCCCTATTTATTTCAAGTATAATTGGTTAATTTCTCTTCATTGATGCTAAATATCAAATCAATAAATTTTATGTGTTTCTCTTTCGTGACACTTTTAAGAGGAAAGACTACATAATGGGTGGCATTTTTGTTAGTGAAAAGAATATATGAGTATTTTGAATAATAAACCCTTGTTTCAAGAAAGAATATTCAAAAATAAGAAAGATCACAACCTGGAGAAAAAGTTACAGGAGACATAACTTAAGTTGTTTCTCCAGTTACACTAATAAAGTTAAGAGTCTAAAACTTATAGGTAGTTGACAGGGCAAGATTTTTTTAGCCCAATGCTATTCATAAATTGCTGTGATTTTTTTTTAAATATTTTATTTGTAGAATACATTCACAGTTCGAGTACTTTTAATGATTTTTTTTTTATTTATACTTTTTAAATTTTACATTTAAATATGCATAACTCTTCTATGCCTAACTAACATAAACTAGGCGCACGCGCGCCCTAGGTCAGGTAGGATTTACAAAACAAAATAAAAACATAAAGAAACACATATAGAGCGATTATGTTATAAATATGATATATCTCGCCATAATCACATTGCACCAAAAAGAGCATTTAAATTAAAAATATACATTTTACAAAGTACTTAATGTACGAATTCTCAAACAAAAGTAATAATGATCGATTTGTAGTTGCAAGTGCCCACAGTTGTAGATTTTTTTATATAATTGACACAACCTCCGTGTTTCCGGATGAAAGTCAAGGTAAGGCGCTTGACTTCCACCCAGGGTATTCGAGTTAAATTTTCAATAGCACCCGAAAAATCAAACCAAAAAGAATCCCAATATTATTCAAGTCTGATAAGAATTCTCGCACGCGCTAGATCCAAGCAAGTGTGATTCCCTATCTCGAACGCTATTATTTCAAACACGCAAGATTGCAAACTGTGAAATACGTGTCTATTCCAGTAGTTTTTTACTCGAAGGTTCGATTAATAGAACCGAAGACAATGATGTTTTCTGGGCACCTTCTGTATTATGTTCACATCGCCAATTTGGATTTGTTGAAGGGTATCATACGAACGATTGAAGACTATGTAAGCCCACTTGGCAAAATATTGTAGTCCACAATTTTGAGTTATATTATTTGGATGCCAGCGAGGAGATGTTGAACAAGTTCATATTCAATGCAAGGAAATATGACCGTGTGTCAGAGTTTCGGAAAACACTTCAAAGGATTTAAATCAGGTAGTGAAGAAACTTTCACGTTCTGTAGACATCATTTTGCGTCCTTAAGGATCCCAATTCTCCTTCATACTTTCGCGAAAAATTATATTTTCTTTCAGAATACGGACGTTCTCTTCGATCGCGAGACTCCTTTGCATACTAATACACCAACCACAGTTTACTCATTTTCATTTGCATTTCATTCGACACGACTATCTAACTTCTAAGATATCAGATATGCACTATTTACGTTTAAGAGAGAATTTAATAAATATAACATTACTCAAAATATCATTTATCCTTTTACAAACTTTTTTCTCTATTTCTACTATTGTTATTTAGAGATTGGTCATATATTTGTTTTTCAATTGAATTTAAATAGATATCTTTTTGTAAAAACTTTCATGGCTTTAAACAATTTAATGCATCCAAGATGAACAAGTTGGTTGAAAAAAATTATCTATAATAATTAGCCCGCCAGGTGTACCATGTACAACCATGTACACAAAATTATGAAAATAAAATAAAAATCAAGTTATAACTAATTATTTACATGAAGGCTCAATAAATGGGACCGAAGAAAATGCGGTCTCCCTGTCCCGCTCTTCAATGTTTCGGAATCGCCAACATATAGAATTTTATCATATTTTAATACATTATATTATACACATCATTAAGGGGTCTCCCTATCGGGGTAGGCAGAAATGAGAGAACGCCAAACTTTCCTATCAGATGTTTATACTGTCCGGTTCGAGTATATGTATATGTTTAAGTGGCCCATTGGCTTTGTTTCATATCGCCTCACCCCGTTTAATATCCCTTAAAAGTCTTCCCCCATCTATAAAAATACTACGTAAATAGCATAATGTTATAATTTCTATAATGTTCTTTATATTAAAATATATTTTACAAAATAAATTCACTTATATTTCCTAATACCCGCAAGCTTCAGTGACAAAACGAATAATCTTTATGTAGTTGCAAGCACCTGTAGCCATTGAGGATCAAGAGAAGGGTGCCAGGTGTTAGGTTTATCGAGAATTCGAGTTAATATCATAAGATTCGGTTTAGGAGCACCGGCAGTGGTAGCCTCTCGAAGGGGGCCGTGGGGTGAACCCGGAGGGCAGGTACCAGGTGGCCGGAAGAGACCGGGAAGAAACTGGGGTGACACGTAACCTATGTAGCCTTTCAAATCTATTGTATCATATTATACTTCCATTAAATACATTACAACTTGACATGCTTTATTCAATGTGGAAACCCTTATAAAGAACGGCTTCCTTCCTATCTTTAAACTTATTTTATATTTCATAATATGTTTAATCTATCAATAATTCTGAGTTCTAATCTCAAATTAGAACGTCCTTGAGGAGAGACTGCTCTCTTAATAGCGCTATATAAATTGACATTTTATATTTATTATTATTCGATGTGCAGATGTAGGAAACCCCCTATTTAATTATCGCAGCGAGCACATTCCTTTCCTTACGCTTAACTTACTTTGTATAACATTTACGTTGTATACAGTTCACCCTCGTGGCCGCATTTCCATGAATTAATCTCTTCCAATCAACCAAGAAAACGTGAAAATCAGATTGAAATGCATTTATCCAACGGGTATGAAACCCAAAATCCCCGGGTTGGAAGACAAGTGTCTTACCAATTTGGCAAGGAAGGTGGTTTTTTATAATATTTTAAATTTGTCAATATCGTGAGTTGGAATCGCGAGTCAGAGGAAAGTCTGTTCTCTAGACAGTGCTTTATAAATTGTCTATTTATTATCATTAAATGCTAAAAGGGTTGTATGTTAACATCAGTCTATGTATGTTAACATCAGTCTATGTATGTTAACATCAGTCTATGTATGTTAACATCAGTCTATGCATCTCTTTATTCTTTCTAATTCCAATGGCATGATAACTTACTCTATTAATTTCTTTCGTTTATATGATATCATTTAATGTATCTGAATAGGTGATTCAGACAAGTTTAATGATATCATACGAATGATATACAATATATGAAAAGAGTTCATACGAATGAGATAAATAAAAAGATGTGGCCGGGAGATAACATTATCTTCGGCCCCATTATTTGAGTTTCAGAACCACTTGCACACATCCAAACTCTTTTATCAGACTGGAAACAGTTTTTTTATTGTTTTTTTGAGTACCATTAGAATCAAGTGTCTTACCAACCAAGCCATGGAGGTCGTTATCAAACTATAAACACTAGAAGAAAACAAGTGATCTTGAAAATATGCACTGTATCTATAAATATAATGGTAACCTGTGTATGGCAACAAATAAAACCTTACGAGACTTAAATGGTTGGTATTTTAAACATACGAGTATTTTTGTATTGTTTTCTAGTTTTCTTCTCAATGAGAACTTTATATCAGAACATGGAGTTTTAATTTGTTTCATATAGTTTTTATCTACTGTCAAGATCACAAAATTTTAAAGATATGAAAAATACAATAAGTCCTCCTCTATCCAACCGATGGCAGGTGAAACAGGGCGTGCTGAACCTGGTAAATCGGGCGGAGAAAATGAAAATCTCCAGCGCTCTCTATTGGGTTAGGATATATTTTCACTTCACTAGACGGAGAGCTCCCATAAATCTCACAAATCTCCTCACAAATAATATCTCTCCGTATAGCTATAAACTAAGTCTTAATTAATAAAATATTATCAAAATATAATTAAAAACATCTAACAATACGGTGAAAACCTACGTGGTATAGACGTTTAGACGCTTATTTCCCAAACTGGGGATAGAGGGATCGATTTCAGTAGGTACCCATTCTTTTAAAAAAGGATTTTCCTCTGGATTTCATTACCTCTTCAAACTTCTTTTCGTTACCTGGAAAAGATTGCCATGTGGCAATAAATCTGTTTTATTATACCCATTGAATAATCATTGAATATGTAATACAATACAGTCACATATTTTTTGTCGTTTTTGATATTCTTATCTTTTTATATAAAAAAATCATCCATTTCACATCAAATCATGTATTTTTACATCTCTGCGATCTCAGTTTTATATTATCTAGTGTATTATTTATTTTATTAAAATCCAATAACCTAACCCCAACAAAAGTGATCAAAATATGTTTTTTTTAATAATTACGTTATAAATTAACTATAAGTTACGGACAAATATGTTTTGTAGACTTCTGCTAAGTTATTTGATGATTTACCCAAAACCATAAGGGATATTAAAATATATGATAAATATAAAACTGGAATTGAAATGTGGCTGGTAGAATTCAGACTAGATTTAGTAAGATATAATATCAAAACAAGACGAAAACTAAAATGGAATCAAAATCATGCAACGGAGAAATATTTCTTGTACTGTTTCCTTTTTGTTAAACTTTTGTGAATTGACAAGTGGCATTTTAATAAAGAATCCTTTGGAAACGAAATGTTTCTAATTTAAATTCTCTTTTATATAATGGGACTGTGGTGGGATTTTTGAAATTTATGATTTTCATTTTTATATACAAATTTTTATAATACTTTATTTGATATTTATGATTTTTATACTTATTATACATATGTTTCTTTATTTTGTTTTGTGTTTTATATAAACTAAGGTGCGTATATAATTGTAAAAACGTTTAATTAGGCAGAAGAGGGATGTGCGTATTTTATTGTAATTTTTTTAAAGTACGAGTATAAACAATTAAAATAATATGTACACGTGTATAAGTTAATATACAGGGTGTATATTCAAAATATATATTTAATAATACAAGATGAGTCAAAGTCATGTAATAGAAATTTTACTTTGGAAGCAACTGTTTCTGAAGTAAATGTACATAATTCTCGCACGCTGATGTATAATGAACAAGTACGAGTATACATCTGCTTCTGATGAAAAATCTCCATAATTTAAATTTTGGTCCACAAAGTGACTTAAAGCCCATTCTGTATATTAACTTATTTTTTTCTTAAAGTGAATATGGATATATTAGCTTAAGGCTTTAATGGTGCTACACCTTATTTTGATAGTGTATCACAATACTGAAACCATATTATAATAAAACAAGAAAAATAATTTATATTCGATCGAAAAGAGTAACGAGTCAACTCAGTGTAAAAATGTATTTACAATAAAGTTTTATGGTATGACTTTGGAAATATTATTAGTAGAGAAATTCAAGTAAATTAATATTCCAAACTTAATTTATTATTAAAGAACGGAAACTAATAGTAAGGTAAAATTAAGCGAAACAACAATTTAATGAAAAAAACATCTGTATACTTTCATTTACTTCTTAAATTATTTGCCATTCCCAAAGAAACTTCTCCCTTAAACTTTTATTGAATTTTACTTCTTTGGTAAGAAATAGGTTCGCAATTAACATTTTTCTCCTATTACTTTTCTCCTTTTCTCTTTATTGCTCTCGTTCTACATTCAAATTTCGAAGTCGAATGTAAATGAAAGCGTTAATAGAAGAATACTTCAATTGTAATGCTGAAAAATGGGTTTTTTGTTTAAGTATCATTAAAAAAGATTTCTCGGATAATTGTTTAAAAAAAAAAGGTTGGACGTTATTATTTCTGTCGGAACATTTGATTTTTTGTTTGCTATAATCGTTAAATTCATAAAAGTTAACAAAGTAGTAATTAATTGTTCTAGATTCAACAACAATGACAAACGTTTTCAGATATATAGACATTAATCAGAGAAGACAAATCTCTTACCACTATATAGTGCCTCGTCTATATTCATAAATCTCATCTTAAATACTTTTTCATAATTTTCACAATTTAAAAACCTCGGTCAAAACTTCTCTTAATCTCTTTCTGTTAAAAAAATAATTTATAAAAAATGAGATTAATTTTATTATATACTTCCTTAACTAAGTAATGGTAGGCTTAATTTTCAAATAAAGATTTTGAATTTAATTTCCGATGGTGATGATATTCATAGTAAACATTTGAGAATTGAATTATATGATGTAGACTCTGTGGCAGGAAAACGAGCATTGAAGAGATTTTAGAGGTATCTACATAGGTATGGGAGTGAATGGCAGATTCGAATGTAGAGTGTATGATGGTGAGACGGGGAATTTTATTATAACTTCTTCAGACCTGAATTATGAAAAACTATCTCACTTACGAAACATAGTTTTTAAATTTAAATAAATTTTATAGTTTATCAGATAACAAACAGTCTCTAGAGTAAATTATATAGTTTATACATTACATTATCTAGACCAGTGAAGTGTTTATAGAAGATAACACATTACAAACTTTACACTGAGACGTGAAACAAAAAAAAAATCTTGTAAATTTAGGTTCAAATAAATCATTCAGAAAAAATCAATGAGAGTAAGAAAATATTATCTATTTATCATATCAAAAGAGTTTACTTATTTATTCATTTGAAATATGATAAAGGATGCACAACCCTATGATAAAGGAGGCCATGTTTCCTCAAAAATCTCAAAACCAAGTTTCGTAGTCAAACTGCGTTCTTCGATTTATGAATTACCAAAAAAAATAACAAGCTCGTTTAAGACTTTGTCTGATAACAATATTCATGAACGCTGAACGTGTGTGTTCTAATCTCTTCAAATGTGAAAATGCATTGAGTAGCTACTCCAGTAGTTCTAAGTACGAAAGTTGAATTAAAAGACTGGTTGGTTGAAAGAGAATATCATTTAGCAATAAGCCACCAATGTATAATAAAATTTATTTATATAAGGTGAATACGCTTAAAAACGCTCTAACTTGGGTACCGAACCTAATATTATTGATACAAAAACATATTTAAAAAAAGGGGAAGAATATGAAAACAGAACAATATAATACAATAAAGGAGCAAAACAATCCCAGCTTTGCTCTTTAACATGACCTCAAAAAATAGTTAACAAAAGCGCAAAGCATATATAAATTCTGGAACATTCTAAAATATCACTTAACAACTAGAATAAGACTTGGATCTTTATAACATATAAACCTCTGATTTATCATTTACCCCAATCATTGTCATTTGAGTGACAAAATCTTTCTCTGAATAAATTTCCCGCTGAAGGAAATTTTCCACTTTGCGCGTTTTGACCCTAAAAACGTTTCCTTTTGACACGATTGAAGCTCAGCAAATAATTGAAGAATATACCAAGCCTCGTCTTCAAGGAAATTGTATTTACCTTCTCCGAATTTTTCTACTAGGACAAACTGAATCCCGTTTGTACATAAAAGAACTGTCAACAGAACAAGACCAAGTTTTCTCTAGCTGAAGTGTTTGGCTTTAAATGCTTTTGTTATAGAAACACAATATAAAGATATTCATAGTGAAAATTTAAAAAATTAATTATTTTCAATAGGCTCTGAGTTGTATGAGAAAATGTATGAATGAAGAAGAGGCGAAATATGTATGTCGAGATAGAAAAATCTCCTACTTTATCCTCTCCACATAGGCATGTGAGATAATGATACTATAGATGTTAATATAAAGTATTTTTTTAATTATTATACGAGTTTTTATTACTGTTATATGGTATACTTGTGTTAAACAGTTCGTTTTTCTTTTTAAAATATGCAAAGTTTAAATCAATGTGGTATTGCGGATAGAAAGTATTGAGGTTAGAAAAAAACGAAATTTATCATTTAAAACTTGATTATTTCCCGAAAGGAAATATGTTTTTTATTTTCTTACAAAAGGAAATATGAGGTATTTTGTTATTAAAACACTGTCGACGTCGTAACCTTACTTTAGCGTGTGCTCAATGTATCTAAGAAAAATCCAATTAGAGAGTCATTAAATTCTTCATACGATATTTCTCAGTATCTGAGGAATAACATGCGAACCATTGAATAACTCCTTAGCTGAGAGTGGACGGAAAAAAAACGATGGAAAACAGAAACGAGGGAGATGCCAGCTAAAAAATAATTGAACACATCGTAACAAAGTGGAAAATTAGATTTATTAATTATAAAGTGGTTAGTTCTATCAACTAACCAGAATTAAATATTTCTATCAACTAACCAGAATAAAATATTTACAAATTTAAAAAAAATTATGTCACGAGAAATATTCATTTGCAGTATGAGATAGAAAAATCAATCTAGTTTTTTTCTCTCTCAATAATGTTGAGAGAATATAGTTTTGAACCCTTCCGTAAAGGACAGTAGTTTCAATTTACAGTGATCTGAAAGATATGATTTTAGAAATTTTCTTTTGTAGCATTATCAACTCAATTTCGGGGAGTTCGAAACATGTTCTCATTTTCGCCTAAGACAGTATGAGTTTTTTTGAAATTTTGAATGACGATATTTATACCAAATTTTAAATAATGTATACACATTTTTTATTTTCGGACGTTCATTAAAATATGTACAATTTAAAATCAAAATGGCAAGAATACAAAGAAAAAAACAAACACAAATCAAGCAATAACGAGAAGAGAAAATATAGCATAATGGAAAAGCAGAAAAGATACGCTACATCACCGTTTTAATTAAAGTACACAAATGGTGTGATTTTAGTTGGTAAATAATGTTAGATTAAGGCTTGGATCGTAAAAAGCGACACGAAAAATTTAAAGTGGTGAACTGAAAAAAGTCTCAAATAATTAAGATAAGAGAAGAAAAAAAATGTTCGTGACCGTTAAAACTCAAAACCTTTCAAATTTTATCACTAATCTTATTATCTCATTTGACCTGGTTGGCAAAACACCTTTTTTCCACTCGGGAATTTTGGGTTTGATTTCCGATGGAGCACAAACATTTCAGGTTTAGTTCCTCGGCATTCTGTTGCAATGGCCTCGTTTAATCTGTACATCGTGTTTCTCTCTTTTATGTCGCTTGGTAGAAATATATAACAATTCCCAAAAAAAATTGCCATTATCATTTTTTAGTTTTGTGTCACCTTGCTTTTTTTGAACCGTGGTTATCCCGGACGGCACCCCATTCCATCAAGTTCCTTTTCTACACAAGATTATGGTAAAATATCACAGTTTCGTCCCCCGTTACAATTGATTCAAATATATAGTTTTCCTATTCATCGCGGAACATTAAAAAATCATTGAAACATTCAAGACGTAGATGATTCAGAAGAGCACTCAAGAGTGGTAGCACCCATCTTGCGCTCATTTTATTCATGCCAAGATGATCACGCATAATTCGGAAAACTGTTGTTTAGGAACACCCACATCTTGGAAATATTTCTTTTTTATTTTAGTCGTCTACCTTTAACGTTTTATCTTACACTAATGCAACTGTTTCTGTAGTGAGCTCTTCTGCTGGTCTGCCTTGACGAGTGTCATTTCAATCGATTATCTGCCTAAGGGAAACTATTTAGCCAAATGTTTCATAGTTGAATATGCATCTAAATATAGTTTAATTTCTACCGGAGGTTTCCTTTTGAAAGGAACTTGATAACTGCGCGATATTTAATTTTAAACACTTCAGAAATACAATATAACAAAGCAACACGTCTTCTATCAGCTCTAGTTGACATACTACAGAAGGTAGAGATATAATATTTTAATTTTAACATTGCTTGATGGCATGGCCGGCGTGGTATCCATCCATGCATACGCATCGTACGTACTACAACTTGTTCAGGCCAGAAACTTTTAATACATATCGAATTTGAGTTATAATTACTCCTCATAATTGAAATATCTTCAAAATTGCATTGAAATTTAAACAATACAATAAATCGAATATATTTAAGACTTATACAATATGCTTCAGAATACTTAGAAATATAAATTTATGATATATCAGAGTTTGAAAATATTAAAATAATGTATAAAAATTTTCATCATATTCTTTTAAAACAACCAACAATAATTTTCTGTTAACTTTATTCTTTTATTTAAGAGTTATTACGATTTAAAAAAATCTTGATTTTGCTCCAATTAAAATTAAATATTATTTCTTAGAAGGCAAATATTTCTTTCCATTATATCAGTGGTCCCCAACCCCCGGGCCGTGGACCAAATGGTACTGGGCCGCGCAAGGGCCTGCTTAAAAATCAAAATTACTTTTGAAAAATCGAACATACCCAATAAAACTTAATTATAGCTTAAAATAATTATTCCGTTGAAAACCTCTTCACGCTAAGTTACCACCGACCTTCCGACAATACCTTCGAAATAAAACAACACCACACTACCATATGCATGCCGCATGCGGCTTTCAAGTTAATATATCTGCAAGATATCAGAATAACATTAAAATCTCGATATTAAACCCTAAGCATTCTCAAAATTATTTTCTCTATCTTGGAAAAAAATACTTTCAACCTTCCGTTGAACCTTAAAAATATAGAAAATACCCATGAATCCAAAAGAAAATTAAAAAATTATCTGAAACTTAATAATCCTTCATTGTTATTATATATTTTTTCTTCATTTTCCCCACAAACCTTGTGTTTTCTCTACTATTATTTGTCACTATAACTTATGTACCGCAGTTATAAATTGTATTATTATATATTGTACAAATATATTGTCATTAAATTTAAAAAAAAAACTACATTTAATGTCCCCCCCCCCCCTCCCCTCCACCCCCCAGTGGACGCGGTAAAATTATGAAACGTTGACCGGTCCGCGGCGACAAAAAGGTTGGGGACCACTGCATTATATGATCTACGTAACTGTACTATAACATACATGTTTAATAAGATTTAAGAATTCACAATATTCATGTTTCTTATTCCTTTTTAATTTAATATGATTATTTAAAGCAGTTCTCAATTTGAAAAACACTAATATTTTTAATGTACTGGTCTAGTATATATATTTTTTTACAAAAACATTTTTCTGTTTTGATCATATGTTGAGAATTTGATGTTTTTTTAACTTGGTTGTTTATGTTTCTTAATAATTTTTTTTGTAAAATTTGTATTTAATTTTGTAAAAAGGCTGTGTCCCTTAAAAGATAAATAATTATATTTTAAATTCGTTAACGTTGAGCGGTACCATACGAACAAATGAATTTCATTTGTATATTATACGTACTTTTTCTTGATTGTCTTCTCTAAAATGAATGTAAGGAAGAAAACGCGGTTTCAGTAATAATACCTTTAAAACACTGTTCTTGAATACAAATTTTATACTACTAAATGGGCCCCGTTATTTTGTCAGACGAATACCTAATTTAAGTTATTAATTTTCTTGGAATTCTACGAGTATCTGGTGGAATAACTTTAAATTATACTTTGGGATTTTTTAACGAATTTATGTCCAGAAGAATTATACTTTAAGAATTTTGAATGAATTAATGTCTAGATAAATTAATTTGGAAACGGTCAATACTTTGTGTAATCAGTGTGCTAAATAATTTTGCCATGTTTTTGAAAACTTTTTTATAGGGGTTTTAACGTTTTTTTTTTTAAATGAGAATATCATGATTTATTAACAATATTTTGTTTAAACGCTTAATTTGTGTTAATAAGTCTTATATATTTTCATCGAGAGATACCAAAACTATGAAAATCAAATAACGTTAGTTTATTTTGCGCCTTTTAGTTAATTAAGTTAATCCTAAAACTATGTTTAAGAACTCTTTATTGTATTTACTTGTTTGAACAGTCCAAAAAAAACCAGAAAGCGAGATCGTGTGGTCCATGTGGTATTTACCATCTGATTGCCGTAGGTCAGGCGAATTGGGTTACACAGCATGAAATAGACTTCCTCTTGATTTTAGACAGGCTGATTACATGTAAATCTTTCAAGGGCGTCGTTATTTTATATTTTGAGAAATGTTATATGTAAAAATTAGTCACCCTTCGAGTGATCTTTGGTTATTGAAAAGTGATATATAGAAATAAACGTTTTGTAAAAAATATTTAATGTGATAAGTTATTTTGAAAAATTGTTCAAAATAAACAAATCCCTTTACATTACCCGCCTCAATTTAGGTACCCAGATATTTTTAAAGAAAAATGTTCCAATCCGTTTTTTACTGAACGCTTATTACCCTCTGATTAGTTAGAAGAGACTGCCATAAGTCAATAGATTAAAGTATATACAACGAGATATACAATATACCATTCGTATGTATTACTTTTGATCAGGGCTGTGGAGTCGCTAAAAAAAAACACGACTCCGACTCCGATTCCTATATTTACCAACAATACGACTCCGACTCCACAACTCCGACTCCACGACTCCGACTCCACAACTCCGACTCTACAACTCCGACTCAAAAAAGCTCAATTTTATCAGGTCGTTTCCTACCTTTGCATATAGCCATTTTTTTCATGTTATAGGGATAAAAATAAAACAAGATCAAACTTTAATAATTATTTATTAGAATTTATTCTTAAAAACAACATTGCTTCTATTAAATCTGTATTCGTAGAGGCTCTCAAATCAGAATTGAGAATTTTAAGAGCGGAAAATAACCGCTCTACGGATACTTGGTTTGGGGGTAATGCTGTAACGATCAATGCTAAATCTTTTACGATTTCTAGATACCGCTGTATTGCCATTTCAACATTTAACTTATAAGTTCGGTCAATTTTTTCCATTATTTTCAATGCATCATAAAATTCAATTTTGAAATAGAGTCTCCTTCATCTATATTGGGACTGTGATTCAAACGAGGACGTTTTAGTTTATCTTGTTCATTGAGATATTTTTCAAGATCGTCTTCAGATTCAGCGGTGTCGGATGAAGATGATGATACTTCGTGTACGCTGCCTGCTGTCGTCTCTTTTTCTAGTCGGAGGCCTTTCATACGAACGGTTAATTCAAACAGAGCGTTTTTCGCTCTATTTATTTGTTCTTCCGTCAATATGGATCGAACCATGGGGTTAACATAGATCCCAGCCAACAGAATTTTCTTTCGACGTGAGAAAGAAGGAGACAAACACATTTTCGTAGACTTGATGCATTAAATGGATCTCGGTGATTCACCATATCGGCGCGACTTGCGCCTGCAAGTTTAATATTCGTGCACAATACACATTCATTATAATAATTTAAAAAAAAATGTATTTTAAATTTTAACGAAAAATTTGTCGGAGTCGCTCGTTTTTTACGACTCCTACTCCGACTCCGACTCCGGCCCAAACACCGCGACTCCGCGACTCCGACTCCAACTCCGACTCCACAGCCCTGCTTTTGATAAATCTTTCATCACTCGTTCTTTTCACGAGACCGAACCATCTCAATACTCCCTCATTGGCATTATTTTTCAATGTCCCCATTTCGCATTCTGTCAAACATTGGGTCTTATTTCTGCCGTATTTATCTAACTTACATTCAAATTAAGTGTTTATTTCAAATTATAAGCAAACGGAGGCTTTTAAATATATCAACCACATAAAAAAATTTATATAATTTTAAAAACCATGTCATTTCTTAAAATTTTATATTATTTGAAAACAAATCTGCTGAAACATGAAATTTCCCAATTAGAGGGTTTTACGAGGAAGGACTCAAAATAGTATTTCATGACGCAGTACGCTTTCCCTCAGGCGATTTCGCTTATCCTTGTTTTTAAACGTTCATAATTGAACACAAACAATATGTGTTTAATTTTTCGGCGCAATTATTTTCTTTATTTTGAATAGCTCAAATATGCCCGTTACTCGAACGGAATGCGTGTGTCAGAGTACCAAGCGCTGTCACCATCGCCATTTGAATAATATTCCATTGATATTAGCATGAACAAGGCATAAAAAAGGAAATAAAGTACCCGGTTCATAGCGTGATGGGAGAAATGGCTCTTTATAAAAAGCTTCGGTATATTTCCGCTTTGCTCGATTAAATGTTAAAAAAGTCATCGTACACGTTGAGGGAGATCCGACACGCGAGCCCAGTTGCTCGTTAATATTTATAATCTTTTTAAACGAAATAACAACAACGCTCTATGGGAATTTTTCATCGAAGTTTGTCCGAAGGTCGTTTTATCGATGGATATATTAATAATTTCCCCGAATAAATCTCCTTTTTCAATAAAACTTCATAGATGCTCTTGGGAGATTTTTTTATCGAATTCAGCTTGGAGTACGTTTCATCGACGAAAATATTGAAAAATCTCTGTTTACTTTTTATCAAAGTGAGTTAAAGGAAATAATTAAAGCTTACCAAAGGATGACCTACGTGACTTAGTTGGCGAGGCGTTGGTCTCAACTATGGAGTAATGGGTTTGATTCCTATTGATACTTAGTTTTATTAAAAAGTTTTAATTCTGGTTTTGTAAAAACCTATATTTAACATCGTTTTGGTAGGTTGGAAGAGATTGTCATAAGGCAATAAATTTGTCAGATTATACTGCTTACAATGAAATTGTAATCATCAAATTAGTTTTTAGATTGCGCTTGCTTTGACATTCACATCGCATGTAGAACTCAAAACTTTTAAAAAAGGTTATATTAAATTAAACGATCTTATGGGGTGCAGAAAATTATTGTTTTTCACTCTCGTTGTATAGAATATAACCTGTAAGATTTATATTCAAATTTTCAACCAACTAGAAAGATGATGAAAGAACTTATGTATAAAACCATCATTTGACCTTTTTAAGGTATCCTTATTCAAACCCGAAACCCTCGATTCCGAAGTTAAGATATTTATTATCTAGAGAAGGGGTCTCCAAACTACGGCCCGCGGGCCAACATCGGCCCGCGAGCACCACCAATCCGGTCCGCGGTAGCGGCCCGGATATGTCCGGTATCCGGCCCGTCATAGTTTATTCTGATTACATTGTAAAATTTACAATGTATATAAATCATACAAAATAATAATCAAATCTTTTTATTTAACGACCAATTAAAAAACACAATAACTGACATACATAATGAAATTGAACATTTTAACTGGAATTAATTATATGAGATTTATCCTAAAAACTTACAATAAGTGACATACATAGGTAATTTACATAATGAAATAAATTATGAACGGAGCGGAGTCCACCCCCGCACCCTGCGCCATAGATATCTCACTCGCCGGCTAGTCCCAATACGAAAATTTGCGCGTAATTCAAAACTACAGTATGTTGGTATGATGAGCTAGCTTGGTCTTGGCCCTTGGGACTTAGTGGAGGAGTCAGTGTGGCCCTTAGGCTAAAAAGTTTGGAGACCCCTGATCTAGAGCACACAAGTTGCCAGGAGTGGAGGGAATGAAGTAAAGAGTTCTGAATAGTGAGATGGAGGACTTTCGATCTCTCTGGGTACTCTGGAATATCTAATTGGAGAATAGACACTGTTAAAGACAACTTGAAATCCTGCATAGCTAAGATCAATCCTGGATTCTATTGCTCATAATCATGTATGTGTTATGTATCCAACCAAATATTTGCTACGTCACCGATTACAAAATTATGTGTTATATTTTTAAGCAAAAACATAAAATATAAAAAAACCTAATCAATTTGATATACACAGTGAATACGTAAAAGATTCATGCTGGAAACGGAAAATGAATTATTCATTTCATAAAATTTTACGGTTGAAGGAAATTACGGCGAGTTTTTTGAAGAAAACGATAACAGAATTTTTCTTAGTTTATAACATACTGTCGTCATCATCACCATTACGCCATGTGTCAACCGGGGTAGGCAGAAAGAACAAATATTACTCAATTCTATCCTATCAAACATCCTTTGTATACTCTTATTATAAAGGCTTTTGTATTTACCTCTTTCAAAAATTTATTTATTTGGCTGCCACGTTTTTCAAGGTCTTTCCAAACTTGTCGTACCTTTGGTACTATTAATTTTTCAACGTGGTTGAACTATTTTGGTGCTTCTTTCTTTGTCTTATTTTAATCTGAATTCTTTTCATATACCCTTATTCTATCATAAATTGTTTTTTCCACATATTTATCTGGCTTTCATAATTAGGGCTGCAAATACAAATCAATCATTGTTTTATAATTTTATAATGTTAAAGAGAAAACACTAACATAAAACACAGATTTAATAATTATTTTCTCAATATGATTAATGCAGTAGTTTTTCTCCGTTAATATACGCCTTTTTCTCGAACGATGAATTACAGTTATTTTTAGGAAAATAATCGGGTGTTGTCGGTTCTATACAATAAGTTAATTTGTCATATGTTGTTTTAAAACTTTATTTAATAGGACAATATGGCGACGTTATTGTCAAATATCAATTCCTTTCAGCTAACCGTATAATTGTTTAACAAAGTTTTGTACAAAAGTTGCAGAGTTAACATTTTATATGTAGAAAAAAAAACACTATGTCATTTCAAAAGAACAAAAAGAAACAATAAAAGAATAAATTTAAATTTCGCAACGTCATCAGTGGTCAAGAGAAGGAATG
Source organism: Odontocerum albicorne (assembly GCA_949825065.1). Taxonomy (NCBI): domain Eukaryota; kingdom Metazoa; phylum Arthropoda; class Insecta; order Trichoptera; family Odontoceridae; genus Odontocerum; species Odontocerum albicorne. The sequence continues at coordinate 44,839,343 of OX463839.1, forward strand.
GGAAATCGGATAAACACTGATGGGTCGAGGAACATCGTTATTCATCCTTACAAAAGTTTAATACATTTTCTACATGAAGAAACTGATATCCTTTTCGTTATTTTTTCCGTTTTAATACGTCATCGATTTTTTTTCCTTTTTAATACGTCATCGAATCTAGTATATAAATATATATGCTTTAATTACGCATTTATGTTAAGGCAATGAGATAAATATATTTGTGAGAGATTAGCTATTAAAATATCAGGTCTCATCTCAAAACATCCTCACACCCTTGTGCGCATAAACGATTTTGCAAAAAAAAAAAAAAAAAGTAGTTGTACACACTCACACAAATAAAAGCCTAGATTCACTGACAGCGTAAAGAGAAAAAAAAAATCAAATTGAGTCCAAATTTTAACAAAACAGGTAAATAAATTACAAAACAATAGAATAAACACACTTAGCAGCGGAAAGAACGAGAAAGAGTGGAAGACGAGCCTTTTAGTCATTTTATTGATTTAACTTTCGTTCTAATTTTTTTAAACGAAAAATTTTCATCGAAAAAACTACGAGGAATAAATCCTATCACGGGAAATTAGCATGTTTTATTCTTAGCCCCTGTAATTTGAGTTTCGTGCGTAAAATTACCAAGTAACAAGAAAAAGTATTTTCTTCATAAATATTAAGACTTTTACAAAATTTCAATTAACTTCCATTTAGTCGAAAAATCACAATAAATTATTTTTCAACGTTTTTTCTATCATCCATTTCCTGATATAAGAATTACATTTTTTTATTTATATAGTGCAGTTTAAAGAGTAGACTTTCCTCAGGGGCGCTCTAAGTTGAGAATAGAACCCACTGTTACAAATTAAAAATGTTAAAAAAAAAAAATAAGTTGGAAAGATGATTCCTCATAATCGAGTATTATATGATTACGAGTAATAGTTTTTGTGTGAAAACTGTTGTACTTCAGCAGGCACACAGTCTTGACAGATAAGGAGCCCGTGCATGTAATGCTTTTTTGTACGTAAACTGTTGTATTTCTGCAAGCATACAGTCTTGAAATATGAAACGCAAAGTTCCAATGGTAAGGATACCAAAGTTTCAAAATCATCGAAATTTTAAATCTGTTACAGCCTTTCTTTACAGGGCTATAAACATATAATAAGATTAAGTTTGGTATTGCTTAGCAGCGCTATAAAAATTTCTGATAAGCAGCAGAACAAAAATATAAATACTGATTAAATACTAAATACTACAAATAAATACTAAAATTCTACATATTATACGAGTATTATAGACAAACATATTTGGTTTTGGTCTGAATATAATATTTTTATCCATTTACAACGGAGGTGGTTAGTGTCAGAACATCAGAATTTTTGTGATGTTCACAGAGTTGGTTAGTGTCAGTATATACAATTTTTATGTTTTTTTTTCAAATGAATTGGTAATTGTTAAAACATGACTTTTTTATGCATTTATAAAGGAGTTAGTTAGTGACAGAATATTACATTTGTATGCATTTATCAAGAATTGGTTAGTATCAAAACAGCACATTTTATCCATTTATAGTATATAGGAGTTGGTTTAAGTCAGTATATTTTTTTCTCATTTTATTAAGGAGCTGGTTAGTGTGCATTATAGCATTTTAATCCATTTAGAGGATTTGTCAGAATATAATTTTCATCCATTTATTAGGGAGTCAGTTAGTGTTAAAATATTGCATTTTTATCCATTTATAAAGGAGTCAGTTACCGTCAAAATATAGCTATTTTATCAAACTATAAAGAAGTCGGTTAATGTCAGAAATAATATTTTATCAATTTATAAAGAGTGGGTTTTGGTCAATATAGATTTTTTTATTATTTTATAAAAGAGTTAATTAATGTGATTAAAGAGTAAGTCGATGTGAGCATTTTAATCTAATTTAGAGGATTTATTAGAATATAACATTTTTATCCATTTGTAAAGGAGTCGGTAAGGGTCAGAATATAGCAATTTTATCCATTTATAAAAGTCAGTTACCGTCAGAATATAGCCTTTTCATCCATTTATAAACGCGTCGGTTAGTGTCAGAATACTCGTATAACATTTTTATCAATTTATAAAGGAGTTGGTTAATGTCAGAACTTAATGGTTTGATCCATAAAATATATTTCTAAATTCTCCAAAATGCATCATTCGATCATTTAATATATTTTTGTTTCGCTTACAATTGAACAAAAAAATTCACGACCTTCGTTAATTTCTTGTTTTGCATTTCCTTGTATTTTACTATATTATTTTAAACGTAATGGGAACCGGTGGCAGCTCGTTCACGGGCAGGCTTGTCTAGTTAACGTGGATAGGAAGCGACAGGGATAAAGTAGGTCTACGAAGTTTACAACAAACGGAGGAGAAGATACAGATCCAGAACTGGATTCCATGTCCTTAAACAGAAATGTGTTAGCATTGCTACGTCAGTCCGTCATCTCTCATCTCGTCGAAGGAAATATGCTTTCTACTCTAATGTTTATTATAATTTTTATATTTTAATAATGTATTTAACCTTAATAAACATGTTCATATAATAAAAAAAATCATTTAAATAATTTGAATGAGCTAATAAAACCTTTTTTACTTTCATGAAAACTGGAAAAATTCAGAATCTTAAAACTCAATCATATTTCGAGTTTCATTATACTCAATAGTGTTGGCTTCTCTCTTTAGTGTTGCCTTTTGTGTACAATATCCCTCACCACTTTCAGCACTCGAAGAACCTCCTCGTAGTTCATCCATTCTTTCTTTGGATGACATCTACGTCTTGTCCCGTCAACTTTCTTGGCTTAGTTTTCAAAATGTCTGTCTTCCAGCTCAAGAGTTACGATTTTTACGGTTAAATATTGATTTTAAAAAGCTTCTGTTCCGATTTTTACGCTAGGTCTTTTAAACATATTTGAAGTTATTTGAAAGAGATTGCCATATGGCAATACTCGTAAGCCCGCTAGGTTATATTGAAGATAACGAAAAGTGGTATACAATACAAAATGATATCTAGTTCGAGCAACAATAGGTTAACAATAACTAAAAGCATATAGTAAAAAATATTTTAAATCATTCTTTGATTGAATTTTTCCAAATTTTTATTTTATTTTGCAACACGTAGATATATTTGATAAATTATGGTTAGTTTATTAAAAATCTTACCGTCGACATCACAATACTGAAACTGTTCTCTCTTTCAATGGTTAAAAAATCGATATTCGTAATGACAACTTTACGTCGACCATCAGGAATCTCTTGATAGAGAAGTAAATATTTGCGCTTTTGAAAGATGAAGGCAGTTTTAAATTCTTCCATTAAAATCGGATATCTGAGTGGATCCCTTTTTGGAATTAGCGTTTCAAAATTACTCCCGTCTCTGCCCATATTTAGATTATCCAAGAATAATATCCAACTTTGATTATTTCATTGTAACGAACCCGTATAAATTGATGTAATTTTATTTTGGAAAATATACATTTGAAAAGCTTTTCAAATCTTTTGTACGATTTTTCACTCAATAGAGCAAAAAAATTAAGGTTGTTTGACGTCAGTCAAACTCATTTTCTGTAGAGCATTCAATCACGTTACACAATGAAATCAGATACAAAGAAATTCATACCAATATTATGTCAAGATGATTTTGAAAATACCTGATAATCTTAATTAATCTCTTGGATAGAGAAAAACCATAAAATTGAAGTCTGCATATCCGAATTACTTTATAAGATCGATTGTTAAGTATTTAAAGTGTAATTAAAATTATCTTTTTTTTAAATTTCATTCATTAAATTAACTCTTAAATTTTTTATTTATTTAATGCGGTGGCACTAACCATCCTAGTATGGGTAGATTGCCTCTTAAAAATTTGGAACAGTTTTGTGTTTGATTTTCATTTTTTTAAATAACATCTTATTGGTGTAATAGTCCTTTTAGATAATTGCAAGAACTACCTATAAGAAATTATAGAATGTTTACGTGTTTGGTTAAAATTATTTTCAAAGAACAATATGCTAATACAATTAAACCTCGATGAATAAGTAATCCATATCCTAATGTTATTCATGTTTGGATAAAATCGAAATCAAATCCTGGATCCGAATGAAAAACATTTTTCCAACTAACCCACGAAGATTGTTGACTTTGAAATCGAGTTATTATTTTTAATCAATTTAGTGACACTCAAACAATTTCGGCTATAGTGAATATTATTTTGTAAAGCATCATAGAGAAAGTTGAAACAAGTTTTTTTACATTTTATATTAACATACTCTTTGTGTATGATTTGAAAGAAAAAATTAAATATACTTTTATTCTTGTCACACCAAACAACAAAGATTAACTAATATTTAATCATAAAAATATTTGTTCTCAACAAAAACTCTAAATATAACTCTTCTTCCGAAATTGTGAAAAGATTCCAAAAAAATTTACTTATTCCACGACGACACTTCGAGATTTGACTTTGTGTTGAAACAAAATGGATTCCTTTTAATCTCAATCTAGAAGTGAGACGTTCGCAACTTTCTCTCTCGCCGAGAGAGCGGAGTGTCTGGAATATTTAAGTACTTTCCATAATTCCCTTTTTCCTTGTTTCTCTGAATTTCCTTTTCACAACCAATATTATTTATGAGTGCGCCCCCAAGTCTCCATGTTCCCTGAATGTAACAACCTCTTTCGTCAACAACAATGAAACCCATAATTTTTCAGGAATACACAAAGCGGAAATAATGTCCATTTCAAAAGGTATTGAATAGAATTTTAACAGAACTTTGTAGGAATTGATATTCTTTACGTCGTTCTTAACAGAGAAATAAGGGTATTTTGATTTAAATTTTGTTGAATTTCTCTTGAAATTCACTTGATCTTTTGTAAGATGGAAACCAAATATGTATACGGTTTTAGCGATTCGGTAATCGAGAATCGTTTCCTTACAAAAATTATGAATCTTAAAACGTTGACAATTGTGATGAAAAAAATTAATTTACTTATGTAAAAACTTTCAAAGAAATGAACTTATCACAACAGATTTTTATTTTGACAGAGTGATTATTCACTGAGAAAATTAATTCAATATTTTTCAGAATTTTAAGGCTCTTAATTATGTTCTTTGAATATTCAACGTCAATAATTGAATAAAGTATTTTATTATTAATTCAAAGCCTTTTTAATGAACTCGAAATATTCCGAATTGAAAATTCATCGTAATTTTACCTTTTTACTTCTGAAAAGATCAAATTTTCATTAGATGAAAACTTCTCTCCTGTTTTGTGTTTCAAAACAATATCTGTAACTAGAACTTTCGTGAAGAACTCGAGTGATATCGAAGTTTTTTATTAATTCATTTCAAATTAATTTAATGTAGAACACAAGAAAATTTTGTTTTATTCTGATGTCAACTTGAAAAGGCGATGTAATTATTGTACAGTTATTTTAAGAATGATATTTCGGTGGAGTTTGATTGCAAATAAAAATAATATTATCTCTGTATTGTACAAAGGGCGTCAAAAGTCACTTTGCGAAATAAAGTCAAATTCAGGAAATTAACTTCAGAAACAACTGCTTCAGGAGTAAATTTTCATATTTGGCCAATCTTGTATTTTACTTTTTAATTAAATTTGTTTTGTGCTTTAAGTAATAAAAAAAGTGAGAATCAAATAGGCATCAGTGAACGTCACACGATTCCTTTGATAACTATTTCATAGTCATATTTGAATACACGACATACATATATGATGAGTTTATTTCTATACAATTGCTGTCTTATAGCTCAGGAGTGATGGGTTAGGTTAGGTTAGGTTAGGTAAAAAGGCTTTACAAAAGAAAAAAAATTATATTTTTTACATTCGTTTTAGTGTCATTTTTTTCACTTTCAATCAGGATATACGGAAAAATGTGAATTAAGATCTATTACTTAAGATGAAGTAAGGAAAATTGATATGCTTCGGCTACTGAGAAAGAATCAATGATGAAAGATTTCCAAAAATATATTATGTGAATAATATAAAAGGTACAAAAAATTTGAAAAAATCTAGGAAAACATCAAAATTAATTAAATTCTGAAAGAAGGAACAGTAAAAACATTTGTATACCAAGATATAATGAGGTGGAGATTTGTTCTATCTGCTTACTTCAATTCGGACATAGTGTGTTAGCGATGATGACTTCCCTTTTTTATATATATTTTTTAATATGAAATAAGGAAATATCATATGATCTTGAACAACCTGACGAAGTTGTTTGGGTATTCGTTTTAAAAAGATGTGCACGAAACAGGTTAAAATTAAAGTTAGACCCACAAAATTACTAAACTAGGAAAAGGCATTTGTTCAACAACCATTGTAATTACTTTTGTTGTCGACATTTCAACCTGGCGGGTTCATTGTTATGTGGCGATCTCTTGCGACTAATCATAAATGTATTTAAAAACCGTAAGGGTAAACAGACTGGAATCCTTTTTAAAAAATCGGAGCTTGAGTGGCAATCGAATCCCCAACCCAAAGGCAGGAAGACAGGTGTCTTATCAACAACCAAATATGTGACGAACAAGCAAATGAAGAACAACAATTAAAAAAATGAGTGCCAAAATTGGTGCATGAGATGAAATCTGAAATATTTATAATGAGTAAGAAACCTATCATCAAAACAACTCACACTAGCAACCATATTATTTTTTAACATATGTTCAATGTACTTTATTCAAATAATGCATGACCTCCGTGGTTTTTTGGCTAGACGCCTGTCTCCCAATCCAGATTCAATGGGTGTTGGTAGGCAATTATTATTTTTAAAATACGTTATAGTCTAGTTTTCACAAAAGTCACATTTGTCAATTTTTTTTTGTAAAATGAAGAGCTTTTTTAATGTTTATATTATAAACCTGTCAGGTCGTTCTTTATACAACAGAAATGTAATACAATACAATGAAAACTGAAAAGTTTCGAGTCAGCTATTGTAAACATCCGACAATAAAATATATGAGATCTTTTTTATAATGTATGGCTTCGAAAGATATCAACTGAAAATCTGATAACTCATAGTGAAAATAACTAATATTAGAGAAATATGACAGTTTTACAGACTCCTTGAAATTCGTACGATGAAAAACAAGCATCTCCTCTACAGAGCACAGCTCGCACAAGCCATTCATTATGGGATTCATCAGTCTCAGCGCTAATCACCTTCTCATCTCCTCATCCCCTCACATATCCGTGGGAATGGACAGCTGCCCTGTAATCCGACGATCATACCTCACAACTAGCAATTTAAACTCTCTACGCCAATGGTTCTTAACTTGAGCTCAGCTAAACACTGCAGTATCAGGAATTTACCAAAACGTGTTGAAAACAATTGTAAATTCTTCTCCTCATTAACAAAACGTTTATATTCAAACCTGAGATATTCACGTCCAATTCTCGTTCGAAAACAAAAATTATCCCAGACAATAATTTTTCAAAACAAGCTTTTAAAAATATTCACGATTGGATCAAAGAATTTCTATTATACGAGTACATTGCAATAATTCTCAATTTAATTCACATGACGGGAGAGATATTTTTAGCTTACTATTTTTTTTCTAGAAAAAGCAAATCATTTATTTTTGCTTGACTGAAAGTTTGAACAAATTTAGAATATTTATTCAGTAAAAAACTTTTTGATAAATATAAATTACAATTGTAGAATAGTCATTTCAAAGACCTTTATTCTAATCTGGGCGTCACGAGATCGAATCCCTTTCCTTATCAAATTTATTAAAAGGTTGTACACAATGAAAGTGTCTTTAATATGCTAGTAGCACCATGTGTATGCTGTAATATGACTACATGCAACAATTGTTTCAGTAGGGTAGTAAAAGGTGGAGAGGAATCGTCAGTCTATCACGCATATCACGAAAATTAACATTAGATTTAAATATCAACTTTTCTAAACTCTGATGATATATTTTTGGAGTATTTGGTCAGATCGGCCCAAGCTCGAGCCAATAAACTGTAAATTAATAAGTTATCCAGAAAGTTATTTCTTATTTTTAAGTCAAATTCGTAGCGATTCACTTGACCAAACTTCATCAAATGCTTAAGGACGGTGGTATTTTCAATGATCGAGTATTTCAATAAACTCTTGTGTCCAACAAGAATGGTTTTTCTCGATTAAAGCCTTGATATGATTGTCATCAGCGGTTATTGGCCTTCCAAAATGGACAAAATCTTCGAATGTCGTATATCACAATTATGAAAATTTAAAACCATATTTGACACACACGACACTTACTGCACCGTCATCATATACTGAAAATGTATTTTTATAGGTTGTCTCATTTTTTTGCGGTAACGAAAAACACTATAAAAAAAAGGTGGACCAAAATAAAGATTTTTTGTATAAACACTGAAAAGAAAAATATTTATTTTGGTCCATCTTCAAAATGACGCCAAAAAACCACTTTCAGTACCCGGCGGTAAGTAATACAAATCGTTTGTAGAGCATCGTCTCTGTCGTACAATGTGTTAACAGTCCGGTATTATAGTCACGATGCGGTTAGCGCATCGTGTGACAGAGACGACGCTCTACAAAATATGTGTATTACTTACCGCGAGATACTGTAAGCTTTTTGGGTAAAAATGGCCGAAAAAATGTGATAAACTATTATTGTACTTTTCATAAAAATACGAGGGTCATCCAGAAACTAAAGTTACAAGGGCTCCTGAGGCCGTAGGAAATTTTTTCTTTCAAAGTTGGTGCACTTGGCGTGTAGGGGGGATCCTAACGGTCAGTTTGTTTGGTCCCGCGTGTTTGTCGGCCATTTTGTTCAGTCACAGTAAATTCTTCCGATGGAGAGGTCGTCGTGCGCTCCCGCCAACTCTCGTCCGTGCGAGACCCGCGCGGTCATCAGTTTTTTGACTTTGCAGAACAATACCGCCGCGAATATCCATCGGAAGCTCGTGGAAGTTTATGGTAGTGATATGATGAGTCGACAAAATGTCACGAAGTGGGTTAGGTTGTTCAGAGAAGGCCGTACTGATACTCACGACGAGGCAAGGCCGCGATGCCGCTGATTTTTGACGAATTTGTGCAAAAAATTGAAGAACAAGTGCAAAATGACCGCCGTGTGACGCTTGACGACTTTCACGAAGAATTTTCTCACATTTTTCGAAGTCTCCTTGGTAATATTGTGTCGAAAAAACTTGGCTACAAGAAGTTGTGTGCGAGATGGGTGCCCAAAATCCTTACACCGGAGCACCGTCAAAATCACGTGACCGCCGCGCGTGAATTTTTGGATCGTTTTGCACAGGAAGGAGAAGCTTTTCTGGACTTTATCGTGACGGGGGATGAGACGTGGGTGTGTCACTACACCCCAACAATTTTTCAACGATCAGGAGGTCGAGGAAGCTGTGAAGAAGTGTGGCTGAAAAAGCTTGTGGCGGAGGTCTATGACACTGGCATACAAAAGCTAGTGTCCCGACTACAGAAATATCTCGATCTCGACGGCGATTACATTGAAAAATAATTTAATATATTTGTGAAGTATTCTGCGAATTTCAATTAAATACAAGCATTTTTCGATCCTACATAAATGTTGTAACCTTACTTTCTGGATGACCCTCGTATATATTAAACATGTTTAGAATGAAAATGTTAACGAACATTTATTCTAAAATATATCCAATAAATACGAAATTACTTTCTGAACAATACATTACCATATTTATTTTTATAAATGTAATAGGGCACTTGAACATTATACTCGAACCGAACAGTATCAAAATCTGCTTAGATGGTAATCCACAACAGTATTTTAGTACCAGTTTTGATGTATGGGGGGGATACGTGGATGTGGAAAGACTCAAAGGAGCCAAATATATGCATAGGGAGGTAATATATGACAGAATGCGAAATTAAGTGGTTTAGAATGAATATGAACTTAAGGTTAATGTATTCGGTAAAATTAAGAAGACTTACTTTAGATAATTTTGAACGAATAAATTAAGTAAGACTAAAAAACAAACATACAGTGCAAATGTGAGTAGAACTCGTAGAAAAGAAAGACCGCGGAAATTATTGTTGGATATTTTCTGAGAAGGAAATATAAAAGTCAGAGATATCGTAAGCGTCGTATGAGAAATTGTGAATATGTGTGTTGCGATAGGAAAGTCTGGCGCACTCTCCTCTTTGCCTACCTCGACAGGAAGATAGTGTGAAGATTTTTGTGTATGTTATTTATTAGATCTTTATTTTTTTTTCATTCTCATATCTTTATTTCTTTTATTGTTAATGTATTTCAAAATGGGATTTTTATTTTAAATTTTTTGTTTGCATTTTTAACGAATGGGGCTTATTTTGAATCACAGTTCCCTGGACATCGTTTGAAAAAAGTCAGACAACCAACATATTTTGTTAGTATTCCTCTTATATTCTTAATGCGTTACGAGGCTCAAGGTAAAAATCTACAAATCTATTTTTTTAAATAATTTTCATTTGTTATAAAATTCAACGTCTTGTGAGGAAAAAACAGCAAAAATAGTAAAATCAACATGAATAAACCACGCCGTTTGTAGTCGGTTACAGTACAAAAACCATAGAAGTACTTTGTCTTGAATAATGGCCGTGAAATCCTTTATATAAAAGAGTATACGCCAGTGTCAATTGATGATCCATAGAAATACTCTTCTTCTTCTTGACTATGGCCAATGTATTATTGGTTAAATAGATTAATTATCTTAAAATAATTAAGAAGAGACAGCATCGCTTGACACTTTTTATATATATGAGTTCTCGGCCATTATTTAAGAAGAAGAAAATCTTATATTTCTTCTTCTTGAATAATGGCTGTGAAAAGTAAAAAAATCTTTATTTTTTCAATATTATTTGAAAGCTGTCAGTCACTTCTTGACAGCTGTCCTCACTTCTTGATATGATTATAAGACATAAAATAACAATGTATTTACTAAGAAAATATGGCTTAAATGTTGAATAGTAAAATATAAATATTAAAGTTATTTATTTACTTCCGTCATTATTGGTGGATTATTGTTAGTTAATCATAGGAATAAATATACAGTTTTAGCAGTTGGAAAGATCCAACAAGGTCATCATTCAGCATCAGTAATGATTTTGTGGAAAGTGACTTATGATGACATCTCGAAACTATATTTTTGTGAACAAGGTATAAAAACTTCGACGAATTTTATCTAAGAGATATATCTGGAAGCTATTGTGAAACCACTGAACAGGACTTCATTCAATAAAAGTCACTGAATATTCTAATAAGACTTCACAATGGCCCACAAAGTGTAAACATCATACTAATTGTTAGCAAACAATGTTCCGGCGTGTATTAGTTCTGGTAGTGTTTTTCCGATTGGCCTTCTGGTAGCCCAGATCTCAATCCTCTGGACGTTAGAGAAGAAGGTGTGTGCTAAAAGACATCCCAATAATGGACAGTTAAAACGTGCATTTAAAAGAGCTGTGGACACTTTCGTTAGAAAGTGTGCGTGCCGTCATAGTTGAGAGTATTTCTATATTAAAGGCGTAAAAGTGAAAGGTGGACATTTTGAAAAATGTATTTTTTTTAGTTTTTACAAGTATTTGTAAGTATAAATATATTCCAAATTGTAGTTTTTTAATCATATCCTTTATAGTAGGTAACATATTGTAATATATGGCAGGACTAGGTATCGAATACACGTGTAAGCTTTAAAATTTGTTATCACCATTATTTGACTTTGCTCGACGTGATTTAAGTGATTGACTGCATCACACTCTATACTCCGCAACTCGGAGACGAATTACATGCTTACTTTTAGTTCTACATCTTGACATCTCGAGCATTAAATATATTAATCTAGCGCGTTGTCGAAAAATGAATAAAATGCAGGTATTTAAAGAATCGGCTTTATTCAGATTAACACATGGAATGTTTTCAATTGAGCATCCAAAAAATACGGATTAGAGATTATAAATTCAAGGCCCTAATGGCCGCACGGGTAATCTATTTTGCATGGACTGGCGGGCAACTACGGTCACCCTTCAAGTTATGAACTTGACCTGCGGATAAAGTTGGCAGTTAAGTGAACAAATATTTAATTTTACATAGTGGTCAAACCACCCCCAGTTGGAGTGAACTTGGAGGGAGAAATTGAGAACTCGTAAAACTAAATTGTGGGATACATAGTGGAATAATGTTCTAAAGTGTTGTTTGGAACCATTTTGAGATATAAACAAATATATTGTGGTTCAGTTATCTACTTCACAAGAACTCTAGTTACAGAAAAATGGCTTTAATAATGAATTTTATTACAAATAGTTCATCCAGTTTTATTACAAATAGTTCATCCAGTTTCTTCAAAACCTTGAAACTTTGTATCATTAAATATTTTGATATGGACTTTCGTACAGCGGTAACATTAAGAAAAAAATGTTTGAGTTTTTAATTACATTCCCGCTAGAAAAGTCAAAACATTCATATAGTATATAATAATATAACTCAAAAATGTTTCATTTTTTAAAATAAATACAGACTTTTATATGAGACGATTCGCACTGAATGCCAAATATTTAAGGAGATAGCACAGAAGTTCAAAAGTTTTTTTGAATATAATTATTAATTTTCAGCCGTTACAAAGTTCAAAAATGTCGCAAAAATTTGATTTAATTCATAAGAAAATTGATCAATTTACAAGTAAAAATAGGGTCGGTTACTTCGATTTCCGTTAACCAAAAAGTGAAATTAATTTATAGCACAAAATTTTATTTTTTATGGATATTGTTAAAGATATTAAAGAAGCCGAGAACATTTATCAAAATCTGTTAAGATGATAGTATCGAAATCTGTTAAGATTATAGTATCAAAATCTGTTAAGATGATAGTATCAAAATCTGTTAAGATGATAATCTGTTACAGTATTTTAGTACCAATTATGGCGTATGGGAGGGAAACGTGGACGGGAAAAGAGACTTGAAAAACAACTGCGAAGGACTGAAAAATTGCTGTAGAAATACGTGCACTGAGAAGAAGTTAAAAGGGATATCTAACGATTTGCAACGATAAAAAAAATAGTGTATGCGGCTCTAAAATATATAAACTTGAACCGGACAGCATCAAAAGATAGTCCTTTAAAAATATTTTGGTAAAAAATCAACTTAAAAAAAGCATTGTTGTTAGATAAATTTTTGAGTACTAATTTATACAAAAGACGATCCGAATGAGATGTAACATACAATTATACTGTTCAATTATAAAGTCAACAAATCCAGATCCATTAAAATTGTGCGTCCATATTAAAGTACTGTGTCTGGTGGTAAGACACTTGTCTGCCGATCCGGAGGTTGCGGGTTCGATCCCCGCTGGAACCCAGATTTTTTAAAATAGGGTTCCAGTCTGGTTAACACTTAGGACCTATAAAAACAGCTTTCTGTTTGGTTGGAAGAGATTGCCACATGGCAATAAACTCGCCAGGTAAAAACAAAAAAAAAAGTACCTGTTGTTGTCTCGCAAATTATGTATATTTCTTGTTATGTGTAAAATAAATAAATTTGGCGAAATTTAAGTATCAGTACCTATTGTACATAAAGTTGAAGCGATATAATACCAATTAATATTGGTAATATTAAAAACACGACAATTACTTTTGAATTTCTCTGATACGAGCACCCAAAACAGTCAACCTAGAAAATAACCAATTCAATTGGTATATATTGTAATACATGTAGTTGATGTAAGCACATTGGCAAAAATAAATAATGTTAAAATGACCTTAAATAAGGGTAAATGACTAAAATCCTTGTATCCTTGACATTTGTGAAAGCCATAGTCTAGAAAGGCAGGACTTCCACAAGTGTCAGATTTAAGTGATCGGGGCTAATGAGAGAAATATATCGGCCTGGTAATCCCGCCCCCACCTGGCAGCTGCCAACATGGCGGCACATGAGGGCCGATTCAGGGCCGTCACTTGTATCTGAAACTGATGATAGTTGATTTTAATCATGGAAATTATTTGATTATATCATTGCTATCTATGTTGATGGATCAGTCCATTGTTTAGTTGAGTGACCAACTTGTTTATCTTTGTACTTGAAGGAGACGAGAAGATTTCAGATTAGAATTATAACCATTACTGTAACATTGAATCATCTTTCTTTTTAATATTAAGTAAGATATCTTTTGAGTTTTCATATTTGAAAATAGTCTAACTCTAAAGGAAATGTTTTCTTTCTTTATTATTCAAATATATTATGGTACCCTTCAATATATCCAATTTGTGATTTGGACATATTGAATAGCGTTATTGTCCCAAAAATCGAGCCTTCGCGTTTAGAACCACAATAATAGGAATGAAAGTCGTGGTTTTTCATCGCACGCGTTGACAATACGAACACGCACTTCAAGAAACAACAACAATCGCTATAGTGTCAAGACGAACCCTTTTACCAGACTGAGACATTTTCTTTCGAAAATCATCGGTATTAAGCCATCGGATTTATCTCTGGGAGAAAATCAAACATTGAACTAGCAAGTTCATAAAGGTCATTTGTTGACACTATGTAAACTGTGTTTATTGGAATAGAGCTCTAACTGATCATAAGATTGTAAGTATTTAAGTAAATAAATCAAAATACATAAAACCTTTAAAATTCTTGGTATATACACTAGAATAGTTATTTTTAGGGTACTTGTATACTTTTACATACATTGGTAAGAGAGTTAAAAAAAGCAAACCTACTTTTTTCAAATGTAAAAATACGAAATAAGTTCCTTGATATGTTAATTGATATAATTTAAAATTAAAACGCGGCTAGCTAAAAAAATCAGTGTATACTAAAGGTACATTTTTATCCAGAAATATTTTATTTTTATTGTAATTTGTTTTATCAAACACTGTTTATTCCTAAAAAAATCAGTGTATACTATAGGTACATTTTTATCCAGAAATATTTTATTTTTATTGTAATTTGTTTTATCAAACACTATTTATTCCTAAAAAAATCAGTGTATACTATAGGTACATTTTTATCCAGAAGTATTTTATTTTTATTGTAATTTGTTTTATCAAACACTGTTTATTCCTAAAAAAATCAGTGTATACTATAGGTACATTTTTATCCAGAAATATTTTATTTTTATTGTAATTTGTTTTATCAAACACTGTTTATTCCTAAAAAAATCAGTGTATACTATAAGTACATTTTTATCCAGAAATATTTTATTTTTATTGTAATTTGTTTTATCAAACACTGTTTATTCCACTTTTTGTAGCGGTATAACCCTACCGGTTTCAAGGATTTCACCTCATCATCAGGTGAGCACAAACAAAGTGAAAGCCATGAAACTGGTAGGGTTGTACCGTTACAAAAGTGAAATAAACAGTGTTCGATAAAACAAATAACAACGTATTTAAGCTTCCACAACGTTAATGCCTAAACTATAAATAATAAATTTTATTTTTATTCTCAATACAGTCTGTCTTAGAACAATAGAATAAAAAAAACTAAAATAATGAAACAATTATATATAACAGATTAAAAATTATAAATATTCATTAAAATTAGTTGATAATATATATTCAAGCAGTTGAGGCAATAAATATTTAATAAGCAATTTTAATTCAGAAAGGCGGTATTTTGATTGCTCTCAAATATAGTTAGAGTGGTACACCTAGGGGGCGGGGAGGGGGGGGTATCAACTTGCTCCCTGGGCAGTCGATTGCACAACCCTAGAAATGTGATATACTTTAATAAATTTGGTCTACAATAAATATTGATCATTATGAAGCTTTAAATTCTTAACGTCATTCTTGTTTTAAAAGCTTGAATGCTATTTTATGTACAAAAAATTATCAACCTAATTTTTTTTCTACCCACAATACATAATTTAAAATTTATATCATTTTCATAGAAAGAAAACCGTCGAGTAACAGTACATAAGAATGCTAAATCTTCTAATTATCCAGAAACTAAGTGTACTGAATTTTTGTAGGTTACAATTTTTTTTATTTAAACAAAAAATTACGTGGTTACCGTAGTACATATGTTAGCTATTTTTCGACATAGTCGCCATTCCTCTCAATGCAGGTGGTGAAGCGGGGTATCAACTTTTTGATGCCTTCCTCGAAGTAGTTTCCCGCCAACCCCTCCGTTCCCTTCTCCAACTCCTCCTTTACCTCCTCGTCGGTTGAAAACCTTTTTCCACCCATGTGCAGCTTCAGGGAGGTAAAGAGATAGTAATCTTGTTAGGAGTATATTTATTTTTTCATAAAAGGCGGGTGAGAAGTTTGGAATTTATCCAAAGGAAAAATAACGCGCGAAATTGATTGTCGTTACGAGCGGAATTGAAACGTACTTTCCCTTTGTTCTGATTACGAGGGATAGGTAATGACGCATGATCTCATAACAAAGCATGATGCAATAGCGTGATTGGTCGAGTGTCTGCCGGACCAAAGATTTGACCAATCCGGAAATCGCTTACAAACGCTATGGACGGGATAGATTGCATCACGTGCGCGATGTACAGGTGAGGCGGGAAGAAGGTCAGCGGGCCATTACGGGCGGTACCGTCACGACAACTGGTTGAGTCATTGCGACCGGCTCCGGTCGGGGTGATTACGAATTAATAATTAGTTTTTTTTGGTTAAAGTTTATCGGTCAATTACCTTCAGTTCGGAGTTATCATCTTCTTCTGGGAGCATACGAATTAATAATTGGTGTTTCGGGGAAGATTCTCCAAACCACAACGGTTACGAGACGTGGCGCGACTTCCAGTTTGGAAATACCGCACGAGGAACAATAATCTTGGATTATTATCGCTGCAATAATTGGAGGTCTGCTGAGGATCTCGAGCAAATACGATACGGGAATTGCTCAAATAACTACGCTGCAGTTACTCCATCTACCGCTCTGCCAGCCAGAACGAAGTTCGTATAGGAGGGCGGGAAATTTCCCCGAGGGAACCATTGCATCATCCTGTGTATCAAGGCGTCGTACCGGCTTGGCCGGGTTTTGTCATCATTCGGCTTGCGTCCACCACTTCTGGGAGTATAGACATTACGGCCTTATTCTTTTTGGATATTCTGGTTAATCGAGGGTGAGTGAACTTTTTATATTGTATCCGGCCATTGCTGGCTTTCACCGCCTCATATCTTTTTGCGTGTAATGAATATCGAACAGGAATCAATCTCTCTTGCGAGCCCAATTGTTAGTCTGCCTATTCTGGTTTTTGTTGTATTTTTTTCTCGGCTTTAATGCGGAGTTTTTTTTTAACAAATTGAATTAAATTAAACGAAGTATTATCGCCAATGTATGTGTCTTTCTGTTATTCACCTCGCCCACGGTCGGATGCCATGGAGGCTTAGACAATTTCATTCATTAGAACCCATCGCGATCTGAGACCGAAGAGTACTTGTTCGGAATCTTCTTCATGTGCCGCTGAGACAGGGGTAAGTGTAATTATTGTGAGAAAACCATTATTATAGTTGCAGAAGTATTGTTGCCTTTGTTGAATGGAGGTAACGCTGTCTCTAAATTTAAATAATTAGGTATCAGTGTAACAATGTCGCCCGTACGTGGGGCCATTTTAGAAAAATGCTGGTTTCCAGGGTATTTGACTAAGTGGACGGGGTGATAAAGTGTATAAAAATATAATTTGTTCTTTTTTTCAGAAAATTTAGCGCGAAATTCGTAAGATAAAAGCGTGGGTCGCCATTTTGGGACAGGTTCGAGAAGCGTCTGTGGTTGTGGGTTGCGAATAATCAGGAGTATAGTTTGCCGCGTAAAGTGATTAGATACGCATTGAGCGATAGTTTAGTTCAAACAAAATAAGTGACTGAATAAATAAAAGAGTGCCTAGTTAATTGCGGATAGAGAGGTGATTAGTGGTTACGTTCGTGAAGTATTCCAGTGTTTTTGGAATTTCAAGACCATTTGTTTGAAACCAATCTCGCCTTATAGCTTGCGCGGGGATAGGCAAGAGGAGAGTGCGTATAACTTACAGTAGTTCGGTTTGTGTCGCTGTTGATGCGGTAAAGGGGAATAGTGTTACTACATTTAGATAAAATCACTTGGTGCTTATACTCAATTGTTTTCGGAACAAATCTTTGTAATATAAGAGAGTGAATAATATTGAATTGAATTACTTTGATATTTAAGTTTTAGATTCGTAGCAAGCGGTGTGGTGGAAGCGTGTTTTAGGAAATTTGATAATAGTACATGTTGGTTATAATTGCTAGTTCTTAATTTCGGAACATTTCAACTAAGGGGGGGTTGTTTGTGTTAAATTAAAGTCACGTTTTAGTTAAATTCTTGTTCCTGTTGAACGGTGTAGGTAAAGCATTGTTTAACAAGGTGAAGTAAGATTTCGTTGGGTATAAATTTTGATACCTACTGTTACGAATAGGATTGAGGATGGATATCGCAATGGATCCAATAGTTAATATAATGAAGGCCTCGAAGGAAAGGCTAATCGGGGAATTAATTGAAAGGGGATTAGTTCCTGGTAATAATTTTTATGAGTTGCGGCGTCAGGCCTCTTTGTATAACAAGAGTCTCGTATCATCGTCATCAGAGGCGGTGGCCTTACCGGTTAGGTGCGGACCTTACCGGAATCTTATGAGAGCTCCGCAGTTGTTGGAGGGAACGGACCCGGGTGTGACAGTTTCGGGAACCCTGGCACCTTCGCCTGTAGCAAGTTCATCTCCGTATAGTGGGGAGGGGGCGGCGCGTGTAGGTATTCCACGTTCGTCCCCTCAGTGGAATTTAGATTTTTCGGTGTGGCCAGTGGAGCCTTTTTCTGGAGGAGGTTGCGTGAGGGAATTTTTGTCGCGTCTAGAGGAATTGGGTTGCGCACGAGGGGTCGAGGAGAATGCACTCTCGGCGGTCTTACCGGAGTTTTTGAGAGGCGGAGCCTTAACGTTCTTTAGGAGTAAGAAGAGGGAAATGGTGGATTGGAACACGGTTAGGAGACTCTTCCTAGAGAAATACGAGTCTGAAGATTTTATGACGGAGCGGAGAATGGATATCTGGTCTTCTATACAAAAACCAGACGAGTCCTCTACGGACTATGTTTCTAGGGTACAAAATATGAATCAGTCTTTAGATTCGCCCTTGACTGATATGGAATTGGTGAACGTATTTAGGCGCGGGTTACATCACCGATATAGTTCAGTTCTTGTCAGCTCTCAACCGGCATCAGTCAGTGTGTTGGAAAAGCTGTGTTTGTCCTTTGAGCTGATGAATAGAGATGAGGGAAGGTTGCCTCGTCCTGCTCCTTTCGTTTCGAGAACAGGTGCCTACCTGTCTCCAGTCTCTCGTGCCCCGTATACTCGGGATTCGTTTCCCCGCAGGTGTTGGCGGTGCAATCTTCCTAATCATCAGGCGCGTAATTGCCCCGGGCAGCCGCGTGGCCGAAGGGAACCCGTACGGACGGCTGACAATCTTTGGAGGGCTAGAGCCGTCCCAGCGCCTCAGTTGGCTATATTACCCGATATGTCTGGACCGCCTCCAGATGTTCAGTTTCCAAAGAACCGGTGGGGCACTAACCCGTATTAAGTACGTCATAGT
Source organism: Odontocerum albicorne (assembly GCA_949825065.1). Classification (NCBI taxonomy): domain Eukaryota; kingdom Metazoa; phylum Arthropoda; class Insecta; order Trichoptera; family Odontoceridae; genus Odontocerum; species Odontocerum albicorne. The sequence goes on from OX463839.1 coordinate 44,858,894, forward strand.
TACCGGATTTGTCGCATTACTCAGCGACCGGGAGAGTTTTCCTTTTTTTATAAAAGGCTTGATTGAGATTACGAGTTCAGGGGAAGAGCGGCCCTACCTACGTTTTAGTATTCAAGATTTGCCGTTTTCGGCTTGGCTCGATTTGAGTGCGTCAGTGGACGCAGTAGCTGATGAGCATTTCGTCGTCTCGCGTTGTATTAACAAGTTGATACCGTTAGTCCGCGAGGCGCGGCATACTTCTTCAATTCCGTTGCAGTTGCGATTCAATCCTCTTTAACCTTGTATACCTTAATGGTGTGAAGTACGTCCTCTCGCGTTGCCCTGACAAATACCGTCAGGCCGCGGGAGACGTATATTATTATTATCAATTACGTTTCCGTCATAATAGTATCTCCTTACCAAGGAGTAATCTATTTATCAGTTCGTCGTCTTGCGTCGTGCGGACAAATTGATACCATCCGTCCGCGAGGCGCGGCATACTTCTTCAATTCCGTTGCAGTTGCGATTCAATCCTCCTTAACCTTGTATACCTTAATGGTGTGAAGTACGTTCTCTCGCGTTGCCCTGACAAATACCGTCAGGCCGCGGGAGACGTATAATATTAGTATCAATTACGTTTCCGTCATACTAGTATCTCCTTACCAAGGAATCGTCTGTTAGCAGTTCGTCGTCTCGCGTCGCGCGGACAACTTGATACCGTCCGTCCGCGAGTCGCAGAGTATTTTTAATTCCATTGCAATTGCGATTCAATCCTCTTTAACACTGTATTCCGTGATGTATGAAGTACGTCGGAGTTACCAGAATTGTCGCATTACACAGCGACCGGGGCATTATCCTTTTCTTGTAAGGGGTTAGGTTGAGACTACGGGTACAGGGGATAGGCGGCCCTTCCAGCACGATAGTATTCAAGATTTGCCGTTTAGGTCTTGGCTCGAATTGAATGCGTCAGTGAACGCAGTAGCTTATGAGCATTTTGTAGTCTCACATTGTCCTGACCAATTGTTCCAACAGGCCGTGAGGCGTGGAACGTATATTTGGGTCCGTTCTAATTGTAATTGAATTTCCTTTACCCTTAAGTTTAGTCGCCATCGAGAATCAGTTCCGTTTCATCTACGGTTTTAAGTAAATAGCGGCTTCGCGTGTCTCACGTGGGCTGGACCCATCATTGCAAGTAATATACTAAGCATCCGTGGTCTCGATCCACCGTCGCATGCCGCAGGCAGTAGGCCGTCGTCTCATGAGATGAGATGCGCCCGCTCGGGAGAGTTCCAGTCCGGTGTTCACTATTGAGTGACCCGGTGGAATAAAAGGAAGGTTAATAGTTTGTAGATTCGTAATAGGCTCATTGGCGCCTTATTGGGAGTCATTCATGGTCGGGGAAGTACAGGTTCTTAAAATAAATTGTGTTATATTGTTGTTAATGTTGAATCATACCTTGGCCGTATGAACTGTCGGATTCTTTAATGAATGACAGTAGAGTTTTTTTTTTTCCATCACCAGTGAGAGTTCATAATTCCGCTAGGGTGATGAAACAGTGAGCTAGTCGTGAGGCAATCTCGTATGGAGTCATGTCCATATGTTCTATGTACGGGTTTGGTACTCTTCCCCGTGATTAGTGTGGTTATTATTTTTAAAGAGTATCTGGCGCTCAGAGCCTGGGCCTGGACCATGAGTGACGGAATGCTGAGAGCCTCGAGTAGAGTACCGAATTTCTTATGTACTGAGGGGTAGGCTTCCTTCAGTATCGGGTGTTCATAAGGTTGAACATTGCTTTAGTGCAAAACCCATTGAGGAGGGTTGATGTTTGAACATTACCTTCGGATAATAGTCCGTTTGGAAAGAATCTGTAGAGTGTACAGAATTTCTTATGGAGGGAGGGGTTGGCTTCCTTCCGTGTTGAGTGTTCATAAGGTTGAACCTTAGCTCAGGCAGGTATCCATTGAAAGTAGTGCCTGGAAACGTTGGAGAAGATTGTTATAAGGGTTTGCTAGTTGCTCAAAGTTAATATCATTAACCGCTTGGAGGCTTTTGAAATGTGGATCCACCGAAGGATGCTAAGAATATCCTGGACTGACATGATTAGCAACGTTGAAGTATTGCGTAGAGCAAATACACAGAGAGAATTGTTCACAACAATCAAGCTCCGTAAGACTTCATATTTTGGCCACATAATGAGAGGTGAAAAGTATGCAATCCTACAACTTGTCATAAAGGGGAAGATTGAGGGTCGTAGAGGAGTTGGAAGAAGGCAACACTCCTGGCTTCGGAACATCAGAGAATGGACCGGGATGAGAGGTGTGGAGGAGCTGTTCCGTGCTGCCCAGGACAGACAAGGTTTCTCCCAAGTGATCGTCAACGTCGGGGGGACCCGGCAGGACACATGAAGAAGAAGAAGTTGCTCGTTAGATTGGACATGGAGATGGAGTCTCCTCGCAACAAGGGTTCCCAAATAGTTGGAAGATTTTTTGTAATTCGGTGATTGCACATCTGAGTCATTGCCTGGGGCTGCTGGTCCGGAGGAATTAAGGAAGTTGGAGTTGCTTCTAGTATTTTTTGAGAATAATAGTACCCTGCATCGGTGGTACGTATGGTTATTACTGGTGTAACCAGTTCAGTGGATTATTGCCTTATAGAGAGGAATGGCATCGCTGGATGAGAACCTGGGATTTACTGTTTCGTTTTATTGTAGCACTATGCTGGAGAGTACGGAGTTATTGCCTGGTGGGTCGGCTCCCATTCTCTGTAAGAGATTGACGCCTTTCTTTACCGTAATTAGTTACGCGGTAGGAGGTCCATTTCGAGTGGTTAAGTTTGAACCACCCACTCATACGTTGAGTTTGTTGTCTCACACATGGGAATAAGTTTGTTTAGGTAGGGCTTCTTGTTTTCCCTGTTTACTGCAGAGCGGTTTATTTACATGTAACTGATTACGTAAAGTGAAACTGGATTATTTGTTTATCTTTTTTATTTTTTTCCGTCCGTCAGGGACTCACCGAGTATGAGGTCAAGAGGTTATCTGGAAGACAGCTCTATGAAAGGGTTATGGGATATGTGTAGGTTGTTAAGGTGCTGTGGTGAAGGAATAAGACAATAGGTGGGTGCATTTCTCGAATGAGCCTTTGACGGAATTCCTGTAACTTGTACGGTCGTTACCGTTTGTTTCGTATTGCCTATTTCAATTTTTTTTTATTAGGGGATCTCCGGGTACGTTTCTTAGGTAATATACGTTTGGGAAACGAGCCCGTGCCTTTGTGGTCGGACGTATGGTGTATCTCGCTGCATAAAAGTAATTTCTGGTGTTGTGGGTTTTTGTTTCTAATTAGTCCCTTGTTATCCTCTTTCTGGGGCGCCGAATAACATCGAGAGGCCTGAACTGCCTATACGAGTTCGTGACAGGCCTGAACTGCCTATACGAGTTCGTGACAGGCCTGAACTGCCTATATGAGTTCGTGACCGGCCTGAACTGCCTAAATGAGTTCGTGCGTTTACTTTGATATTTCGGGTATTTTTTGTGATTGCATTATATCCATCCAGTATTGTGTTTTGTAGTAATTTTTATTTTCATGTGTAATATTATTCTTTAAAAGGCTTACGGATGGCCTAATACATCCAGCAAGAGGCTTACGGATGGCCGGTACTCATCCAGTACTTTGTGTGTATTATTAATTTTTTTTTGTAATCATCGTCCTTCTCGTGCTCAAGGTAGCATGCAGAAGCCCTGAACTGCCTCTAGGAGTTCGGGTTGAGAGAGGCTGGCCTCTCGACCGGTTAATATTTTAGGGAAGGCCTTTCGGTGCATCACCGATGTATTGAATTATCTCCACCACGGGCGTCATGAACCCGCATAAGCAGAGTTGCCGCTCCAGCATGTTCTGGTGGGCACGCGCTTCTGGCTTGGAAGGGTTCGATTGGTGCAACTGCGTGTTCTGACCCTCAGATCCTGGTTATCCACAGTGTCGATGCGGACTCGCGTGATTCTTGGTTCCAGTCTGGGGTCCGGGGGACGTGTCTTGCTTAAGATCGGGCCTAACCGCGAATGTTTCCTTAATATTGTTTATTCTTTTCAGATAAGGATGAGGAAGGGAGTAGAATTACAAGGGGAAGGTTAGGGGTGAGCCTTGTGGTAGGACAGTCGTTGAACAGCCGGTTCTGCTTCGTTCTAGCAATGTTAGATTTCCTAATAGTTTAGAAGGTGTCTTTTTAAAATTCCGTCTCGAAAGAATTTTCGGTCCTTATCTGATTACATTGGCTTGCGTAATAATTACCACTTATTATACCAGATGGGTGGGCAGTTGTGATTGTAGAAATGTGTAGTGCAGTCCTTGGCGTGGGGGCTGGATTTGGGCTTGTAATGATTGATCTCTGTTCACAGTGAGGGGTCGAGGTTGGCAATGGAGGAGTAGAGTCACCCGTATAAAACCTGTAAGTGTATAATTAAGTAAGTGTCCAGTGTTATCTTTAAGGTCAGCCGCGAAACAGGCTGCAGTGTTTAGTGAGAGGATGAATGGTGATTAACTAATTTGGTTGTAAACCTTTTCTCAGCATGATGCCCTGAGAGGAGGGGTGGGTTAATTATCTATTAACGGTCTACCTTTTGTGATATAGGGTGACCATGTATAATATAATTTTGTTTTTTTATTTTTTTTTGATTTAATGTGGATTCCTTTTTGTTGTTTCTGCTCTGTACTTTGATGTATCACCAGCCGGGCTTTATGTAAAATCATTATCTCCTTGTTATTATTGACGGCCTACCTTTTGGTGATATAGGGTGACCATGTATAATATAATTTTGTTTTTTTATTTTTTTTGATTTAATGTGGATTCCTTTTTGTTGTTTCTGCTCTGTACTTTGATGTATCACCAGCCGGGCTTTATGTAAAATCATTATATCCTTGTTATTATTGACGGCCTACCTTTTGGTGATACAGGGTGACCATGTATAATATAATTTTGTTTTTTTTTTTATTTTTTTTAATGTGGATTCCTTTTTGTTTTGTTTCTGACCTACCCTTTGATGTATCACAAGCCGTGCTTATGTAAAATCATTATCTCTTTGTTCTTAGGGACGGCCTACCTTTAGTGATATAGGGTGACCATCCATAATACTTTGTGTTATTTTAATTTTATTTGGAATTCTTTTTGTTTTGTATCTGATCACCTTTGAAGTATCCGGTGACCATGCCCTAGGTGAATTTGTCTATAATCTATTGTCTTTGTTTTTTTTTGTTTTGTTTGTTTTGTTTATTAAAATTGTTTAAGGAATTGTACTCCCTGTATTATGCAATTGTTTCAGTGCTGGTTGCCCTGTGGTTAAACCAGTATTGGAAAGATAATCTTCTGTACTATTGTAAGGAGTTACCGGAGGATTGTTCCGTGCTCCTTAGTATAAGGTTATGGGCTATAGTAGATTCAGTAGTGTGTTGTCATCGTAAGGTTTCCGTGGTTTCCTTGCGGCTAGGTTCCCTTACACCAATTAGGGGTGTCCTGCAGGCAAATGCTGACAACCGGTAAATCGGCCATGAGACCGTATCCAGTAGGGGGGACATACACCCCTTGCTCCTTATAATTGCCTACAGCTGATGTGTCTATACTCTAGGAATGATAATTTTTTTTTTGTTGTTTTTTTTGTTTTCTTTTATAACATAAGATGGAGTGTTAGGAGTATATTTATTTTTTCATAAAAGGCGGGTGAGAAGTTTGGAATTTATCCAAAGGAAAAATAACGCGCGAAATTGATTGTCGTTACGAGCGGAATTGAAACGTACTTTCCCTTTGTTCTGATTACGAGGGATAGGTAATGACGCATGATCTCATAACAAAGCATGATGCAATAGCGTGATTGGTCGAGTGTCTGCCGGACCAAAGATTTGACCAATCCGGAAATCGCTTACAAACGCTATGGACGGGATAGATTGCATCACGTGCGCGATGTACAGGTGAGGCGGGAAGAAGGTCAGCGGGCCATTACGGGCGGTACCGTCACGACAACTGGTTGAGTCATTGCGACCGGCTCCGGTCGGGGTGATTACGAATTAATAATTAGTTTTTTTTGGTTAAAGTTTATCGGTCAATTACCTTCAGTTCGGAGTTATCATCTCCTTCTGGGAGCATACGAATTAATAATTGGTGTTTCGGGGAAGATTCTCCAAACCACAACGGTTACGAGACGTGGCGCGACTTCCAGTTTGGAAATACCGCACGAGGAACAATAATCTTGGATTATTATCGCTGCAATAATTGGAGGTCTGCTGAGGATCTCGAGCAAATACGATACGGGAATTGCTCAAATAACTACGCTGCAGTTACTCCATCTACCGCTCTGCCAGCCAGAACGAAGTTCGTATAGGAGGGCGGGAAATTTCCCCGAGGGAACCATTGCATCATCCTGTGTATCAAGGCGTCGTACCGGCTTGGCCGGGTTTTGTCATCATTCGGCTTGCGTCCACCACTTCTGGGAGTATAGACATTACGGCCTTATTCTTTTTGGATATTCTGGTTAATCGAGGGTGAGTGAACTTTTTATATTGTATCCGGCCATTGCTGGCTTTCACCGCCTCATATCTTTTTGCGTGTAATGAATATCGAACAGGAATCAATCTCTCTTGCGAGCCCAATTGTTAGTCTGCCTATTCTGGTTTTTGTTGTATTTTTTTCTCGGCTTTAATGCGGAGTTTTTTTTAACAAATTGAATTAAATTAAACGAAGTATTATCACCAATGTATGTGTCTTTCTGTTATTCACCTCGCCCACGGTCGGATGCCATGGAGGCTTAGACAATTTCATTCATTAGAACCCATCGCGATCTGAGACCGAAGAGTACTTGTTCGGAATCTTCTTCATGTGCCGCTGAGACAGGGGTAAGTGTAATTATTGTGAGAAAACCATTATTATAGTTGCAGAAGTATTGTTGCCTTTGTTGAATGGAGGTAACGCTGTCTCTAAATTTAAATAATTAGGTATCAGTGTAACAATCTGAAGGGGCTAAGTCAGGGGAATGCGCGGGATGGTTCAGGACATCCCATTTAAACGAGGCGAGCAGTTCCTTCGTGGCGTTGGCCGTGTGTGGTCTTGCATTGTCATGCATCAGGCAGACTCCCTTTGTCAGCATGCCTCTCCTCTTGTTCTGAATCGCCCTCCGCAATTTTTTTAGGGTCTCACAGTATCTTGCAGAGTTGATGGTCTCCCCTTGAGGCATATATTCAATTAAAATTATGCCTTGACAGTCCCAAAACACGGATGTCATGATTTTCTTGGCTGAAATTGTGGTTTTGAACTTTTTGGCGGAGGGTGAAGAGGTGTGACGCCACTTTTGAGACTGCCTTTTGGTTTTAGGCGTGTAGCGTGCAACCCAAGTTTCATCTCCAGTAACGATGGAGCGGAGAAATTCATCTCCATGGAGTTTGCAGCGCCTCAAAAACTCTTGCCTTTTTACAAAATTTCGCACTTGGCGGGAGATTGGTATGACATTTTTCACGAAACGTGCTGTCGCGTCGACACTTCTCAACGTACTGACCTCGAACCGGTCTCGTTGCGGAAGGAAAGGGTCAGGCTACACGGACGTGTAGCCAACATGTCGAAAATAATATCCATCTGGTCGTGAGAACCTCAGTACACTTACTTTCTGGATACGCCTCGTACAATTACATAAAGCTTAATGTTGAGTACAAGTACATAACAATGCTAAATCTCCTGATTACTATTACATAATGCTAAATGTGGAGTACAATTACATAACAATGCTTAATCTTCTAATTACAATTACATAATGCTAAATGTTGAGTACAATTACATAACAATGCTATATGACGAAGTGAAGAAGAAACAGAAGTTTTATATATAATGTTATAAATACTATAACACTCATCTGAAACATTCACACTCTGCATATATATAAACGAATATCATTCACTTAATCCAATCATACTTTCCTCAATCTTTTTTACCACGTCTTTCGCTCAAATTCGTACTGTATACCTGAGTTGTTAGTCTATCTTAATTCACTCATAATATGCACATTTTTTTATTATACACTCTTAATTCACAATGGTCATTTACGCACATGCATTTTTATATTTGTAATAGAAAAAAATGTAATTGAGTTGATATATTGTGACATATAGGAGTATCCGTTGGTCAAGCTGTGTTATATCAATACAATAAAATGCATTTGTCAATGTCTCCAAAATAATCTCGTTTTATGGTGATTTTAAGCAACAGATAAACAATCGGCAAGATTAATGATTACGATACCTTTATATATTTTTAGATAGTGCTTGCTTTGAAACGAGGACACTCTTTAAAGAATGAAAACTTGAATTGACATAATTGGGCAAAACGTCAAATTGAAGATGGCGCCTTGACGCGCAAAATAATTACTAAACTCTTTTGAAAAATTTGCCTTTCAACAAACTTTCAAAGAAGCCTTTAATCCTTCAGTTATCTCGCTTGAAGAATCGCGTTGAAATTAAAAAGTTTTTCTTTGTACTCGTCAATACTTTTTACTCCCTTACCTCCGACTAACTTCAAAGGGTCTGTTGGGATTCCTTTCGTACACGTGGATGTGTGGGAGGTTTTTTGTACTCTGGGCAAATACTTAAATTTCAGTTATATGAGTCTGCGTTATTTGACCCTTCCCCAGTATGCAGACTTAGAATTTATAGAATTACTTTTTAAACATCAACAATAGGTATATGTATTTAAACAAATGTTGGAAAGCAGTGGTGTCATAGCATAACCTTGTTTTACTCCTGTATTAACTTGAAAAAAAGTATCTATTCCTCCTCTGGTTATTACGGAACATCATTCTCGTGCATCAAAAGAACTAATTTGATAAATTTTATAGACCATTCAACCCTCACTAAGATTTTCCATATTGAGTTACGGTTCAAATTATCAAATGCTTCAATTTAGTCAATAAAACCTGTATAAATGAACGAAAATATTTCACGACATTTCTCTAGTATTTGTTATTTACATCCACCGTCAGTGATTTAGTATGGATTATGTTGATAAGACGCTTGACTTCCACCCGGGAGTTACGTGTTCGATTCTCAATAATACCTGAAAAAACGTGCTAATCTGGTGAAAAAGTTCGTCTGGTAACGAGTGTTTTTGCTTCTTCATATGCAAGGTAGTATTCCTAACATTTTTGATGATAAACCACTAGTTTCATGCATACTTCGGTGGTTTTAATTACGAATACACGATCAATGGGGCCGTAGATAATGTTGTCTCCCGGTCAAACTCTTCAGTATGTCCAAATCACCAATTCGGCTCTGTTGAAAGATGCCATAAGAAGAAATGTATTTTTAGATTTCAAGATATTTTGCATATTACCTGCATTTTATAAATTCGATTAAAGAAGACTTTTATTTGTGATTTTGTAAAGCGAACCCCGGTATGGAAGTCAAATAATTCTACTGTAATAACAAACCGCGGTATAGAGGTCAAATTATTATACTGTAATAACAAATTATTCTACTGTAATAACAAATTATTCTACAGACACAAAGGAAGCCAATATAAGACAAGGGGTAAGGCAGGGATGCTCTATGTCACCTGTTCTTTTTAACGCCTATATACAGAGCGCGATTGACGACTTGAGAGAGAGAATGAGTCACAGAGAAGGAGGTGGACATGATAAGGTTCGCTGACGATATTGCTATGGTTGCTGAAAGTGAAGAGGAACTACAAGAGGCCTTAACAACTATGGAAAGCATTCTTCAAAATAACTACAGTATGAAGATAAATAAAGACAAAACAAAGCTGCTGACTGTAGGCCGAGCGCAGCACCAGATGAGAATAGTGATGTCGGGTAAACCACTAAAGAACACCAGGGAGTTTGTCTACCTCGGGAGCAAAATAACATGGGACGGTCGGTCCAGGAGCGAGGTTGACAGCCGTATACATCAGGCTAGACTTGCATTTAATAAAAGGTCGAAAATAATAGAATCAAATAATATAGACCTAAAACTGAGAATACTCCTCATCAAGACCTATGTATGGAGTATCTTGATGTACGGCTGCGAGACATGGTGCCTATCCGAAAGAGATAGACGAAGACTAGAGGCTTTTGAGATGTGGTCCTATAGAAGACTATTAGGAATTTCCTGGAGAGACCGCATCACAAATGAAGAGGTTCTCCAACGAATCGAAGGAGGAAGGCACCTGCTCAGGATCCTGTCCGAAAGGCGTGCAAGATGGATCGGTCATATAATACGACAAGAGGGCCTCTTGCATGCCATAATGGAGGGTATGACCGAGGGGACAAACTCTAGGGGACGCCCACGCCGAGAGTACCTGGAGGACCTGTTGGTGGACGTGCGCTGCTCAACATATACAGACTTAAAAAGAGCCGCACAGGACAGGGGGGAATGGAGGAGAAGAGTTCAAATTGCTGCAAACCAGTCTTAGGACTGCAACCACGGAAGGAAGGAATAACAAACAAACATTTTTATAACTTTTGAGTATTAAATGAATAGTTTAAAACTAAAGCATCACATGTTACCTGACTACTCCAATAATAGTATAAGCAGAAAGCAACGAGGTTTGAGTGAATGTAGTGCAAATATAAACGAGTGGACATGTACAGATTAAATAATAATTCTTAAAATAATTAGTTTTAAGAATCGTCTATCTAGTTATAAGTCCGTATGTAGCTGTGAACTATTTTTAAGAAATTAAACATTAAGATTATTAAAAATTAAAATAACACGTATTAAATTAAAACTAAGTTAGTTCATAGTTATAATATATAAATAAGATAAGTTCTTAAGATATACTCGCATATTTGTATATGGGTATAGTCTTGGGAAAATGATTGTATAAATAACTGTATTAATTAATAATAATTAACTTTTGAATATAAAATAGCGCTTTTATTATTATTTTGTAAATGATGGTATTTAATTCACATTTCAACAAATATAAAAAAAAACCCTTGAAATAACGTTTAATTATATCAAAGCGCTTTTATGGTTATTTTGTAAAACAAAACAGCGGAATTTAAGTCTTATTTTTCATCGTTATACCTTTATTTTTAAATAATGTGTACTTGTATACTTAATTCCTTCATCAATATCCAAGAGTTACGGTAGTTTGTTAATAACCTGGTCAGGGCTGAATTGAAATATTATGGATCAATACTTTAAACACAAGATCTGATTTATGATACGAGAAGAGCTGATATTCTGAATTCTGTGGCCCGGTTTCGTAAGCAATGTGACCCATCTGATAAAGTTGATAGACCGCTCAACAAAATGTTCTCCATAGGGTAAAGCACTCGGATAGCGCAGACAAATTGTTGATGATTTGTATCATGGAATTTAGGAAACCAGTTTCAGATCGTTTGATATCAGCTTTATATCTAAACGTTTTACATCAATATTAACGAAGTATTTGAGATTTTTTATTTTTTTAAATATAAATTCGCCGAACACACATTTGTTTTTAAAAAGAAGAAGAAAGTCATTTATATTTTATTAAAAAGTTTTGTGTTTACAATTGTTTCGTTATTTTGTCGATGATTTCGGGAAATGCCTTTTACACTGTTTTGCCATCTGAAGTTTGCTTTTTATTTTTTTAAGTGGATTGTTTACCTGGCTTTACGAGTACACGTGTTTAAAATATTAATTGTTTATACAGTCGTTTTCTTATAAAATATACTTCTTTACACAGTTAGATTACATTATAATAGATATTAAAAGTCTTACTTATTCCCAATATTCATTTCTATCTCCTTGCCGCAGATGATATTTTATATTTGTCATATTTAAATCGTCAAATTACTATAATCATTTAATTTTATTTGAATACAGCTATAATTTCCGACATTCCCCCAACATTGGAACCAAAAATTTCAAACAAGTTTTTGATATGTCTCTAGACATTATGCAATGAAGTATTAAACTCCCCATTTAATACTTTGCAATAATAAAAGAAAAAGTATAAAATATTGTTCTTATTTTCGTTAAAGATATACTACTTCCGCCGAGGATTCTGCAACCTAGAAAGCTCCATGATGTCATCTGATAATGCGTTGCGTTAAACCAGCCCCACTAAATATGGTGCATATCCTCGCCGGGATTGCTTCCCCAAAAATTAGGAAAGACATTTAAAATAGTGCAGAGAGATCCAATCCATTGCAAGACCCCAGATATTTTTTGCATAATGACCAGACTCCAGTCCCTAGGTTAAAATCCAAACACAGCTTCATTAGAGCCAATAAGCCTCTGAAACAATCACCTACTATTACTAGAATGAACGTGTAAATGAACATTGAGCCCCAGGGGGTGGAATTTTCCTTAACAATATTGTCAGTAAGTGTCAACCTCCGTGGTCTAATTGATGTGACTACTGTTTTTCAACCTTGTTTTGGGTTAAATACCCGTTTTTTACCCAGATTTTTTTTTAAAGAATTCTCGTCTGATTTTTCATAAGCTTGTTTTAACACCATTTTGGTAGGTTGAAAGTGTTTACCACATGGCACATACCCTTCAGGTTGCACTATATACTACAATAAAATAACATAACCTTAAGATTAAAATATCTACAGCAAGTTTCATATACATATATTAGAGAAGGAAAAAAGTATGAGGTAACTGATCATTTTCAAACTTTTGGCCGTAAAAAACATCTGGCATCCACTTTATCATTTTTTGAGACTTATTTGTAAATTTCAAAGAAATTCCTTATGAATAAAAAGTTATTTTAAGTTTGTTTTCTTCATTCAGTTAAAAGTAGAGGAAAATATAAATATTTATTCAAAATATCGAAGTACTTTTTTGGAAGACCGATTGAATTTCTTTATTTTTAACGATATTGGTTAAATCCATAACGTTTTCCTTTAAACAGTATTGAAGAACAACAATTTCATTTTAGGATTCCAGCTTTTATACAAGGATATACTCGTATATAAAAAGTAATTTATTTAACACTATCATATGCTCGTACATCCCGCGGATTTATTACTTTAAAATAATGTTATCTTATCAACGAGCTTTTGTTTCATATTTGCTAACAGTATCCACGATCGTGTCTTAAATTTAGTTAGTGAAAACAGTATTTGGGAAATAAATTATGAAAATTAGTTTAAAAGATTATTTGTAAGGAAAATACAGGTGAGGGTGGAAAATAATATATTATCAGTACGAATAAAGAAAGAGTATGAAATAATGCATTAGCAAAAAATACAAGTCGACTAAATCTGATGGTGCTGGAACAAGCTTCAAATCCCCACATTGCTTCTGTGTCTCAAAATTTCTACTGTAACGCCTAATCTTAGGCCAGAATTATTCTCAACACTTTATTCATAAACCAAATTTTTTGGCGTTGTTCTTCTGAGGTACGTATTTTTAGCTCCATCCCGTAAGTGATAACTGGTATTATAAATATTTCGCTTTTATCTTCCTAGAGAGAAGCTTAGCTGTAGAAAAAAAATGCTAAAAAAAGCTACGGCTCTCAGGCATTTCTATATTCTAAGCAGGCAGTAACTGAGTTATCAGAATTGTTCATGAGGCAATATTAAGTGGAACACGACCCTTGGGTAAACCCAGACAGCGCTGGATACACAATAATAAACTGAAAAACGGCAAAAATAGGAACAAAATATTATATAAGATCGAGAGGCAACGTTTTGGACGGAAAAACTCTGCAGGATCTATATGGGCATATTAAATAATAAGTTTTATATCAATTATATGTAGATATTGAACAAAAAAGTCACTTACAAATTATTATTTATATATTTATCATTGAGCTGTGATTGCGATTTTTTTTGTTTCGTATTAATAATACAATTTTAACATGTCTAAATGAAGATGGACAATTTAACACTCATTAATAGACCATTTTGCTTAAAGATCGCTTCATAATGTTGACCAAAATTTTAGAGGCAATTCAATGCGATGATGACCGACATGGCCTAGCTAATAAGACACCTGTCTTCCAGCTCGGTATTATCAAAAGGGTATCAGATTTCCCTATGGCCTTTTCAACACCATTCTAGTCGGTTGTAAGAAATTATCAATGTGACAATGGAATAAATTTGCCAGGTTATATACTCCAAAGAACGAAAGCGTTATACAACAAATTCAAACGAAAAGTGACTTTTTTGATCGCTTCTCTGAAGTAATAGTTTTTAAAAAATAGCCTATTATAAATATATATAAATATATAAATAGCCATCGTTTATCTTAATCATTTCAAGTGACTTACATCTCAAGTAAATATTATTTCCCAACAGTCGAGATATCTCAAATTTTAGAAGACGGTGTTGCCAATGATGCTGCTTTATTGGTTCTAATGGTCTGATGAAAAGTCGACTTTTTATTCATTATTAACATCACTGTTTTAAACATACATTCAATCATTCCATCTGATTCTTCTAAGTGATGCTGATGAGTACATTTAAAAAAATAATAGTCAGTGATATTCTATTACGAAAAATCACTTAAGTCGACTGCTTGTCGCCGAGATTAGATAATTAAATTAACTACGATTTCGGTACCCAGAACGGTTATTCACGTTACTACTATTATGTAACTGGGATAGTTGTTTTGGAAAAATTAAATACATGTGTTTAATAACAACACAATTTATGATTTCAAAATACTTTACTTATAAACCTTTGAAATACTTTTATTAAGCCAAAAGGAAATTTTTCGTTAAACATTTTGTAGCTTTTAAAAAAAGTTTTTTAGTTTTACATTCATTGATACTTATTTATTCCTTGAACATCAAATACTTCCATTTCAGCCGTGGTCTGAGTAGTCTTGAGAAATCAGGTTGATATCCGGTCTAACCGAGGGAGAGGAAAGTAAACCGAACCAAATAGCCAGAGTCTGGTTGTTGGGGTAGGAACTAAGCGAGGGTTGGGTGTAGAATAAGGTATGAAGGGTGTGAGTGCCGGTCAGTTTAGGGAGATTAACGGCCCTTAATGGCTTGTTCCTGGACTATTAGAAGATTTCCCCCTTGGAAGATCAAAAAACATGTTTATTTGGGAGCTCAATGAATTTCTAACTGAAGAAAACGAACGAAACAGCCCGCTTACCTTTTTAAAGTAATATATTACATATCAAAGGAAATCCTTTTTTAACATTCCATTTAAAAATGTATTATAATAATCCAAAAAGCAAAAGGTCTAAACTTTTTTATACGAGGCATATCCAGAAAGTAAGTGTACTGAATGTTTGTAGGTTACAATTTTTTTTATTTAAACAAAAAAATTACGTGGTTACCGTAGTACATATGAACGAGGCGAGCAGTTCCTTCGTGGCGTTGGCCGTGTCTGGTCTGGCATTGTCGTGCAGCAGGCAGACTCCCTTTGTCAGCATGCCTCTCATCTTGTTCTGAATCGCCCTCCGCAATTTTTTTAGGGTCTCACAGTATCTTGCAGAGTTGATGGTCTCCCCTTGAGGCATATATTCAATTAAAATTATGCCTTGACAGTACCAAAACACGGATGCCATGATTTACTGGGCTGAAATTGTGGTTTTGAACTTTTTGGCGGAGGGTGAAGAGGTGTGACGTGACCGTTTTTAAACTCGCGACACCACTTGTACACACTCGTACGATTCATAGCTTTATCACCATATGCAGTTTTCACCTCATTATAAACCTCAACCGGAGGTTTTCCCTTCCAAACGAGATAACGGATGACGCCGCGTATTTCGCACTTGGCGGGAGATTGGATTGACATTTTTCACGAAACGTGTTTTCGCGTCGACACTTCTCAACGTACTGACCTCGAACCGGTCTCGTTGCGGAGAGGAAGAAGTGTAGCCAACATGTCGAAAATAATATCCATCCGGTCGTGAGAGCCTCAGTACATTTACTTTCTGGATACGCATAGTATATAAGATTCCTTGATAGAATTGGATAAATATGACAGAGGAATCTTTCATTATATTTTGAAAAAAGTGTTTATTTAAAAATACTTACCATCACACTGTTTCCCTGTTCGGGTAGAAAGAGAGGACAGATCGCCAAACTCTTTTTTAACTTTCGCTTCTACATCCATACATACGCCTTCATATATAACTCGTACAGATTTCTTACCTGAAACATTTCATTCCTTTAAAATATCATTCGCATGATCCAACCATACTTTTTTTGGTATTTCTCTTCCCCGCCTTCCACTTACATTTGCACTGTATATTTGTTTTGAGTTTTTTTCTTTATTCTTTCGTTCTTGTCCAAACGATCTCAGTGTGTTATTTTTCTTCTTACTTAATGCATCAGCCTTAAGATTACATTTATCCCCAATCATTTCATTTTTCTTCATACTTAATGAATCAGCCTTAAGATTACATTTATCCCCGATCTTTTCATTTTACTTCTTACTTAATGCATCAGCCTTAAGATTACATTCATCCCCAATCATTTCATTTTTATTCTTACTTAATGCATCAGCCTTAAGATTACATTAATCCCCAATCATTTCATTTTTATTCTTACTTAATGCATCAGCCTTAAGACCACACTAATCCCCAATCATTTCATTATTTCTGTCATAGATGTCACCTCATTTTTTCTAAGAGCAGACATTTATTCATGTCTTTCAAATATCACTTTTACAGAATAACATATTTTATCTTTAAACAAAATCTGTTTGAACTAAAGAAATTGCTATTGAGCACAAAATTCACCAGTTCATTTGAATTAATAAATTAATGATGCCTTTTTATAAAAATATCAGAAAAAATAAGTTATTTTTCTTAGTTTAAATACTTTATTGTCATTTCAAGAATCAAAATGATAATATTTCATTAAAACTGTCCAATTGAAAAAAATGTATTCACATATATTTCATTTTTAAATAAATGACGAACACACCATATGAAGATTAAGTAAAGTTTCTTTGATAAAATTAATAAAGGAAAAAAAAGCACTCATTTGTATACGTAAGCTTTCACAAAATCAAGGATATTTCAAGGCAAAAATGGGAATTGAATTTGGATGTGGTTCATAAAAGAAATCCCTAAGAGGTCTAGACCTGAGGCCATAAAAGTCAAAAGACACGCAAAATCCCACCAAAGGTCTATACAGTCCGAATAGATTTTATTGCGTGAATAAATATCACTGGGAAACAAAGCGTCCAATTGTTTGGTCCTAAGCCCCTACCTTATTATGTGGAAGCTTATTTCTACTCAGAATCGATAATATAATTTTTTATTAGGTATTTATTTTATTTGAAAAATGTTTTATATTTACAAAAACAGGTAATGAACAAAGTAAAATGATTAATTAATTAAAAAAAATGTATTCAAGCTCTCTTTTCAACATCTTTCATAATCCGAATTCTATCATCTCATATTATTTGTTTTTTAATTTCTGATAAAGGAATACAGTGCATTAGTCAACGCGACTTCTATATTGTTATAATTTCACTTGTAACAAACTTCGTCCATCGCAATAGATTGCCTATCATCAGTCACTAGGAAAACGTCATTATGGTTGAACAAATCATTAAAATTTTATGGAAATACATTAAATTATTTTTTTTGTTTTGTTATGCACTGTAAACGAAATGTAAATAAGCGAATAATGCCTTCTTTATTCTAGGGGAACTTAAAAGATCCATATAACTTTTCAGTCACGAAGTTCAGAATCTACGCAACCATTATCAAATCTGCGATGTTTTATAATGTATATACGTAACAATTAATACTTGATGCAAGGCATCAAGTATTAATTGTTACGGAAAAATTGGGAAGATCACCTGACCAGAAAGTATGAATGCCCCAAGGCTTATTAGAACAAACGCAGAATTTAAATCTCTCATTAGATAATCAAACAATTTCGCGGTTATTGTACTAAGAAAATTTAGTCAAATTACAACATTGTATTTTGTTGTATTATACTTTTGTTAAATACAGTACAGCCTGGTGAAATTATTGTCATGAGATAATCCCTTCCAACTAAGCATCAAATTATTAAAGATGCGTTTAGTGAAAACCAGACTGGAACTTTTTTAAACAAATCGGGTTCCAACGGGAGTCGATTCGTAACTGCTAGACCGGAAAACATGTGTCTTTCCACCAAAGACAAGGAGTTTGTGTAGAATAATCAAACATAAATATATATATTTATATCATCATCATCATCATTGTCAACCAGGGTCGATCCACTGCTGGATGAAGGTCTTCCCAAGTTGACTCCAAATAGTTCGGTCCTTTGCTCGTTGATGCCATGTGATACTGCCATGCTTCCTGATTTCATCCATCCAGCGTACCTTCGGTCTTCTTCTGGAACTCTTGGGTACTATTGGATTATTTCGGATGTCCATCTGAAGTCTGACATTCTGGCTACGTGTCATTAAAATGTACATTAAAATGAACTCCAAACAATGCCTCTCAATAAATAGAACTGAATTTTTTGTTTATAAAATATCCCATTTTTTATAAATCCTCTTTATCAAATGTTCCATTTAATTTTTTATGAAACAAAACGTTTCCAGCTTATTAAAATTAGACAGGAGCTCTTTCTGAAAAGACCATTTCGATAAGTTTTTTTTCCTTTTCACTTGACTACAAAAGTATTACATTTTAGGCAGGCGCCCTTCAAATGCCAATAAATGCCATGAATCTCATAATTTATTTAATAACCTTCATTTTGTGAAAAACAACTTGGGGTGTCTAAAAATAATATGATATCATAAACAGTGTGATTTACGAGTGAAATTATTTCATGGGGGATATTTTTCAGACACTAGTTTAAAATTAACGGTTTTAATATTCGGTACGGAATTTTTCAAAACATAATTTTTTTTATTTCAATGGTGAAGTATTTTTCTTAATTAAAACATTTTAAAATCTTGTAAAAAAAATTGTAAAATTAAATAAGCTTGAATGAGCTATTAGAGTAGGAACACTCATTTAATTTGAATTTCATCAGAAATTTAACTTTGTATTTAAATAAAATACAGCTTTTCGTTGTATTCACCATTTTTTTATGAAGTTTAAAACCAGTTTCAAACTTCTCTGCCTTTTTCGTCAATTACTGACGATAAAACTATTTAAAGCCGATAAATAAAACAATGGTTAATACGAAGAAAAAGAAAATTTATTTGATAAAAATCAACATGACACCGCCAAAAGTGAGCAAACAATATTTTATGAAATTCAAGGAATGATTAGTTCACAGTTCTTGGTTTAAATGAAAGAAATATCGGAAAATAATACATTTATTTACATTTTGATTAAGAATGTCGTTTTAAATTTTTTGGATGAGAAAAGCACGCATTCATATCATATATGTTAAAACTATGAAGCGAGGGAAATTTACCAACAAACTTATATAGTTTTCGCGAACATTGAATCTACTATTGTCTTCTTGTTGATACTCGTATAATACCTGTCTTCCGATTTATAGGCTGGGCAATTAAAAAAATACTTCGGTCTTATTTTAATTTTCTACGATTTAGAAGAGATTGTCATGTGCCAATTAATCCATCGAGTTGTATTGCATACAACGAAAGTGTTATGCAATTCAATTTATGGGACCGGTGAATCCATCACATTCAAATAGATCTTCGAGAGAAGATTAGCAGGAAAATGGCGTTCTCGAATCAGGAGAGTTACGTAAAATGAACACAACAAAATAACGATTTTAATATATATCATAATATAAGAGTTTGAAAGCATGAAGTAGAGACCACTTGATTGAAGATGCTTTTGCATGTAAAATACGAATTTGCCCTCCTTCTGCGTTCGATCATCACACGCAGTACATATTCTCCAACCAGGTTACAGCATCCGGTGTTAGGTTGTGTTGCTTCTTCACAACTCCATATAATGCATACAGTTGGCAGCAGTATACGACGTGGTCCATGATCTAAATCTCCCCGCACTCACAAAAATATTAGTCTGCTAGACCACACTTGTGTTAGGATCTTACCTGGCAATACCACCGTTGGGTCACCCAGAAGTTGCCTATTTTTACATCACACTACATCCAACTAGATCGCCGTTTATTCGTGATCAGTTTCTGGCCTATTTGCTGCAGTTTTGCAGGTTAGTTGACTGAAGTTGAGATGGAGTGGCGGTAATTATTTTATTTTCGTAATAACAGACAGTTGGTCGATTTGTGACATATTTTTCTCCCAATAATCAGATTCTCTTCACAATTTAAATCAGGAGGTGATATACTCGTATTTCCCAGCTTTGAAAGTGTGCCCCTAATTTCATAGGTTAAGAATAGCTTTAGTTAGTCAGATGAAATTTTACAAGAAATGTTTAATAAACCTTATCACAAGTGGAAGCTAATGGCAGTTCTAGTTATCGGTTTTTACCGTTTATATTAAGTAAAATGTTCACAAAGAGAAATACCTGAGCTTAAAATAGGGAGAAATACCTGAGCTTCCAGGGAGCACCAGGGAGAAATACCTGAGCTTAAAATAGGGAGAAATACCTGAGCTTCCAGGGAGCACCAGGGAGAAATACCTGAGCTTAAAATAAAATGTATTTTGCTATTACTGTATACATAATATTATACAAGTACAATGTTTTTCTTGATTCATACTAACACGCGTATCATCACGCCAAGACCCTAGCAGGGTATGCAGAGAAAACAGATCTCCACATGTATCTATCCAAGAACATAGCTTACGCCTTCCTCACATTCATACATCTCGTCATGCACAATCTTCTATTATTCATTATTTTTAATTGAACTTCATTAGTGTTGTGATTTACTTAAACTAACCATATTTTCCTCAGTCTATCTATTGTATTTCACGCACATCTTACATTTTTGACTTACATACTCTCTTCGTCATTATTTTGTCATTCATTCTCTCCTGATATCTTTAAGCTTCTTTCTTCGTCTTATTTAACCGTTGGGCGGGCGCATCTAATCTGTGAGATGAGGTACCTAGTTTTTTTAGTGCGAGGTTTACCGACAAAGAGGTGAGGCTAATAGTAGCTTCCTGACTCCCTACCCCTTAGACAAGGGTATCTTTGTTATTTCTCCAGTGCAACGTTGGTCTCCGTGACGGATGTTTTAATTTGCTGGATGAGTTGCGCCCGATTACGTTAGTATTTTTTATTTCCAAAATTTAATTATTTTCTCAAAATTTCTTTTTATATACCTGCAATAGTTCGTATATCTATGTTCTAGTCCCTAATTCAATGATATAGATCGTTATTTACTATATGAATACAAACATGCACGCATGATATGTGAAAATTGTTATAAGAATGTTTTCGAAAATGTTCAGCATGAGCCTGATCTGGAATAACTTTCTAATCATATTTTGATTACTCCTTTTTGTTTTTAGACAAAGAAGACGTTTTATGATCACAAGTGAATTTCAATTTTACATTCTAAATTATGTTTGGAAAAGTGCTAGCATAGTGTTCTCTAATGTTAAATTATTGCTTTTATTTTCGTCACATGAACACCTACCTTATGAAGATGTGACAGTTAATTCAACATACTTTTTATTGTGCTAAATCTTTTTTACAAACTTATTGTGGGTATTAAATGATTGAAAAAAAATGTGATGTTACTGAATTGCATTAGTTGTGTTGATAAGCTGCCAACAAAAGACTGAGAATGTTGTAAACTATGTATCTTCTATTTTAAGAAAAACAATATTAGAAAATTAAAAAAATTGTAATTGAAAAGTGCAAAGAAATGTACAAGTGTTATATAATCACGTTTGAGTGAAAAGTACAGTTTGAAAAGCTTTCCCTTAAGCCTAAGCAAACGTTTAATTTTTAATCTCACAGATGAGTTGCGCCCGAACGTGTTAGGATTTGTATTGCGCCCGACGGAGGGTTAAACTTCCATTTTATCCGCATTCATTACGATCCCGCCTTCTTTCGTATATTGACATTCCGCATTCATCTTATTTTTTTCTTCTTCTTCCAATTACAAGGTTCAGTTCCATCTGTCAAGGTGAGCACCAACACTATTTTGTACTGTATTTTTTGCTGCTTTTGACATAACGCGGTTGTTGTTTAATTTATGTATTAAGTGTCTCATTTACTTTGTTCCCTTTCGCAATCTTTCTTTTAACGTACCATGCCAATGTTTACAACCGCACATTTCCTTATAACACACATAACATCCACCGTCTCATGATGTTGCGTAGACAAAGAGAAAAGAGCGCCAGACTTTCGTATCATAACACAATTTTTTCGCCTCTTCTACATTCATACATCTTCGCATACTACTTCTACAATTTTTTGTATTTTTACATTTTCTTTTTTCAAAATATCATTCACTTAATCTAACCAATCTTTCCTTGGTCTACCTCTACTTTACTTATCATTCAAATGTGCACTGTTTATTTGTTTCGTTAGTCATTCTTCATTAATTTGTTCTTC
Source organism: Odontocerum albicorne (assembly GCA_949825065.1). Lineage (NCBI taxonomy): Eukaryota > Metazoa > Arthropoda > Insecta > Trichoptera > Odontoceridae > Odontocerum > Odontocerum albicorne. Next base: position 44,881,225 of record OX463839.1, read on the forward strand.
ATACCAAAACCATCTTAAAGTGCCCAACTATCTTACTAAATACAAATTTACTCGAGGGAATAAAAAAATATTTTTAAATATTTTAAAATACTAAAACGTTTTTAAGAGAAAAAAAAACTCTTCGAGTATTTCGTTCCTTTGAAATCTCGGCACGTAGTAAAAAATGAGAAAAACAATTACGTTTCCAGTAAAGGCGAAGAAATCCTTAAACGATCACGCAAAACCGAAGAACCATTAAATAATTTACTGGGTTTGAAAGACGAAATACGATTTCATCGCCCTTTAGCATTCAAAGGGGGTAAATAATCAAGGTACAAATTGCTTTGCCATAATGTGGGATTGGATTCTTTGTTCGGTTGGATCGGGTGTCTTTGAAACGGTGGTATTCACAGGAATAACTCTCTGAGGGTCATCAAGGGAAAAAATATTCAAATGGCGGTTACTAACTGCCATTCCTTTACCTTACAAAACTGCGACCCTAGAGATCTTTTAAATGTCTTTTTGGACGATTTCAATATCCTCAGCCACATTTAAAGAAAAGAAATTTACGTTTGATCCTTTTATTGATTGTTTGACCTATCACATAATTTATTATTTAGTTTTTTATATGAATGACTAAAAATATAAGGCGTAATTTTGTATCTACAAATGTCGAATAGGAATGCATGTAGATTGCTGCATGTTGATGAAGTGTTAACAGAGAATGAAGATGAATTTCAGTGTGGTAAGTAAATTGTACGAGACATGCAAAGTGCCATATCCCTAGTGACGTGTCACATCTCTAGTGACAGTTCACATCACTTGTCGACACGGCAGCCACATTATCTTCTGTCATAATCGTGTTGAGTCTTAAATAAATAAGCCTTGTTCAATGTAAACAATCATTCACTATAAATAACCGAACGTAACATAATGTTAGAAGAAGTCCTTTAAATTTTTGTTGAATACTAACCATTGATAATGAAAAGTCTCAGTAAAAAGAGATTGAGTCTGAGAGAGCGTCTTCTTTTTTTTAATTTCATTAAATTTGTTATAAATGCTAGAAATGTAAAGTAACAAAATTTTATTGGCACTATTATACAGAACAATTATTGTTTTGGTAAGAAAAATTATTGTTACTGCACTTAAATATCTACATAAACATTATCGATGTAAATTGTATTGGGTGTTAACATAAGTTGTGTCCGTTTTTTTCCAAATGAAGAGAACAAGAGGACCCAACAAAAAAAATACAAAAAATTAGTCAATAATGTATTCTCCTTCATTATTTTACAACAAATTAGTCAATAATGTATTCTCTTTCATTATTAAAAACTTTTTGCCAACGTTCTACAAGTTTTTCAATGCCTGTGCGATAAAAACCATCCGATCTTGACTCGAGAAATTCGTCCAACCATGTCCGCAATTCGACGTCATTATTGAAGGAAACGCCGCGCAAATTCTTCGAAAGCGACCGGAAAATGTGGAAATCTGACAGCGCGAGGTCTGGACAGTATGGAGGGTGCGGCAGGACTTCTCAACCAAGCGTTTGAATGGAATTTTTCGTAATGTTGGCGATATGAGGGCGGGCGTTATCGTGTTGCAAAATAACGCCATATTACCGATCCGGCCTTTTTTTAAATTGCAGTGTTGTGCCGCTGTATTTGTAAAATGTATAGCCCCGCGTTGACTGTCTGATTGCGTTCAAGTATCTCGTAGTGGATGACGCCTTGCCAATCCTACCAGACTCAAATCATCGTGTTGCGCGGATGCAAACCTTGTTTCGCTCTGGGCGTAGCTTGTTGACCATAACTCACCCATTCTTTCCGTTTCTTCATATTCACATAAAGGCACAATTTTCACCAGTAATTATGCGGTAATGGAACTTTTGCTTGAGCCCATGCGTTGCTCGATGACGCGCGAGCAAACCAGTAGAAATTGTCGAACGTTGATTTTTGTTGTTTTCACTCGAAACATGTGGAACCCAAGCGCCGAACTTCTGGACTTTTCCCATTGATTTAAGATGGCGGTATACAGTCATGTGACTACAATTCATTTGCTCAGCCAGTTCTACGGGGGTTTGAAGGGGATCTTCATGAATAATATTGTTTAAGCGGTCCTCATCGAAGTCCACTGGTCGTCCGGAACGTTCCATGTATTTCAGGTCGAAATTACCGTCTTTAAAACGCAAAAACCATCGACGAGCTGTCTTCATAGCATCTTAACCGTATACTTCGCAAATATCGCGAGCAGCTTTGGCAGCTTTGTTCCCTCGATTGAACGCGAACAGAAGGAGGTGTCGAAAATGCTCACTCTCGTCAACTTGACATTTCATTTTGAAGGCTTGTAATCAAATAAAATAATATATGTAACGTAAAAGAAAATACACTTTCTTGTAAAGGAGAAAATTTTCTTTCGAATAACGTATAACCTTTACCAATTATTTTACTTTTGGTAATCTTTTTTAAATTTGGAAAAAACGGACACCACTAATGTTAACACCTATTTAACCCTTGGGCGGGCGCATCTAATCTGTGAGATGAGGTACCTATTTTTTTTAGTGCGAGGTTTACCGACAAAGAGGTGAGGCTTATAGTAGCTTCCTGACTCCCTACCCCTTAGACAAGGGTATCTTTGTTATTTCTCCAGTGCAACGTTAGTCTCCGTGACGGACGTTTTAATTTGCTGGATGAGTTGCGCCCGATTACGTTCGTATTTTTTATTTCCAAAATTTAATTATTTTCTCAAAATTTCTTTTTATATACCCGCAATAGTTCGTATATCTATGTTCTAGTCCCTAATTCAATTATATAGATCGTTATTTACTATATGAATACAAACGTGCACGCATGATATGTGAAAATTATGATGAGAATGTTTTCGAAAATGTTCAGCGTGAGCCTGATCATGAATAACTTTCTTATCATATTTTGATTACTCCCTTTTGTTTTGAGACAAAGAAGACGTTTTATGATCACAAGTGAATTTGAATTTTACATTCTAAATTATGTTTGAAAAAGTGCTAGCATAGTGTTCTCTAATGTTAAGTTATTGCTTTTATTTTCGTCACATGAACACCTACCTTATGAAGATGTGACAGTTATTTCCACATACTTTTAATTGTGCTAAATCTTTTTTACAAACTTATTGTGGGTATTAAATGATTGAAAAAAAATGTGATGTTACTGAATTGCATTAGTTGTGTTGATAAGCTGCCAACAAAAGACTGAGAATGTTGTAAACTATGTATCTTCTATTTTAAGAAAAACAATATGAGAAAATTAAAAAAATTGTAATTGAAAAGTGCAAAGAAATGTACAAGTATTATATAATCACGTTTGAGTGAAAAGTACAGTTTGATAAGCTTTCCTTTTAGTCTAAGCAAACGTTTAATTTTTAATCTCACAGATGAATTGCGCCCGAACGTGTTAGGATTTGTATTGTGCCCGATGGAGGGTTAAACTTCCATTTTATCCGCATTCATTACGATCCCGCCTTCTTTCGTATATTGACATTCCGCATTCATCTTACTTTTTTTTTCTTCTTCCAGCACCTAATATTTATGACTCTGGAGCAGATACGAGTATAAACATAATGCATTTGTTAACTTACAAAAAAATAATCTTCTTTGAAACAAATTTAAATAAGTCTAAAGTAAAAGTATCGGGTTTTGAAAGCAAAGACATATTATCAATGCAACTTGGAATGTAAATTTAATAGTTTAACATAAAATATTTCATTCATTGTTTTGGGTTTACCAACTTGTCAAGGGATTGGAATTTTGATATTTGTATTGATTGGTGTGATATTGGTATTTTGATAAGTGATAAGAGTATTTACTTTAAATTAAAGTGAATGTCAAACTATTATTAATAAATATGATAATGTATTATATTTCAAGGTCATTGATGTTTTTCTTCTGTCAGTTATATCAAGCTTTGTGAAAATACGGTTCCATGTGTAGACCCTTCGAGGAAAGTCCCATTCGCATTCCTCAATTATGAATCACACGGAAAGACGAAGGTGATAGAGAAAGTTACCAAAACCAACTTCTTGGGTCAATTCAGTAGTCATAACTGTCAAAAGGATAGGCAAATTAAGAGTGTGTATTGATCCTAGAAATTTTAATAAAAACAATAAGAGGGAATATTATCCACTATAAAATATAGATGAAATTAAATCAACATTAAAATGGGCAGCTTTTTTTATCATTTGGACCATTTTTCTCGTTTTTGGTATCTAAAATGAGATGAAACAAGCTCATAGCTATTAATTAATCTTGTAAACACAGTTTGGTAGATACAAATACTTAAGATAACCATTTGGTTTTAATGTGGCTACATATTTTTTTTAAAGTCATTATAGATTTTTTTTAAAGTCATTATAGATTGTGGATATGTCATGGATAGATTGTAGATACTGATTTTTGTTGATGATTTCTAAGTATATGGGGAATTGTAGAAATTCACAATGAAAAGCTAAGGAATGGACGATAAAAATCCAGAGAATTTAATATAAAATTAAATATGGCTAAATGTAAATACTTTTTTGTTGCAGGAGTATGTTTCTTGGGAAAGATTTTAAGCGAAGAAGGTGTCAAAATTCATTCAGAAAAAGTCAAAGCCATAAGGGATATGCAATCCCCGCAGAATATATAAGATTTATAGAGATTTTAAGGCATGGTAAATAGCTTAGGTTCATTTATCTGAAATACACATTATCTGGAAAAAAAATTGTGAAAGTGTTTAAGTCTGAACTTTTTTAAATATTGTTTTTCGAAATACGGTATCGACATAAAATATAAAAGCAATCGTGCAATATGAAATACGAATTTCAAGTGTTACATTCAATAAAGCCAAAAAGGGGCAACAATTCAAGCAGTAAATCATAGCATTGTTATTGTCACGTCAGACGTTGGAATATTAGAGCTTCCAGGAAGAGTCAATTTTAGTGAATATTTGTGTATACTCTTAAATTGAATGTGCACGGAAGAGATTGTGAGATGAGCTGTTCATTTATTCGAAATAATGAGGTACTCAATGGGTTGACTCACGTGGTACAAACTTATGATTAAATCTCAGAACTTATCAGTTTAAGGATAATTTATGACAGAGGTATTGAATAATTAATGAACAATCGGTAAAATGCACCAACTTATGTTTCATGTTTATATGCACTCAGTAAGATACAGACAAAAATCAAGCTTACTGTGGACCCAATAAATAAAATGCAACAAACACAAATACATATAATTTGAGAGTGTCCACTGTAAAATGCCATTTATTTGTTTGCCTTATCTTTCGTATATTTATTGTATTTAAACATGTAATTACTCATTCTGTATTTAAACATATAATTAACTCATCCTTTATTTAAACATATAATTAACTCATTCTGTATTCAAACATATAATTAACTCATTCTGTATTTAAACATATAATTACTCGTCCTGTAATAAATATATTAAATTATTAAACATTATTATGTTCTAATTTTCCCTGTTGATAAAAAGAGTTATTCACGAGAATGTAAATCGTTTATTCTCCATAAAAGGTTCGCTTTAACGAGAATCGCACTTAGCGTGCTGCGTAATCAAGGACCAGGTGCATAAATTATCATTTACATTAATTTTATGTTACCATAAATATTCAGTGCACAGTTCTCATTCCCACCTTAACCCCTTTCCACGTTTTGCAAAGTGCATACCTGGCACGATATTTCTAGAAATGCAACTTTTGCATTGCAAATTCTTCGTTGTAAATTTATTCTTCATGACCTTGATAACTTTCTTCCCCTTCATTTTCTGCTGAATGTTATAATAGTATTGCGTATTCTAAGGCTAAGGAGTATTTTTCTGAACTTAGGGCGTATATAATAAAATGCAAGTTAGATTCATTTTCTTCTTCACTAAGCAACTAAGTGAAATGAGGCATTTCTGCCTTTAGTTTCTTTCCATTTATGATCTCGACTGTGAGTGTGATCCGGATAATGCGACTCTAGATCATGTACTCGATTGATCTTTAAATGACATATTTGATTTACTTAATGCCATATCTTTGCCACATCCAATAAATGTTGCGTTTTTCTTCCTTCAAATAATTTTTTCACTTATGTCGGATCAATTGTTGAAGTATTATACAGTTGAAACTTTAAATTGTTCTTTTTTTATTTAATTTATATTGACTCTTTTAATAGTAATTTTTCCTTGATGTGGTGGCGCTAATCATCCTCGTGTGGGTGTAGTATTGCCTATTTACAAAAAAAGTTAATGATTTTTAAGACAATATCATGAATCAACATTACAAAATTTCTACAGTAACCTTTTTGATCAATATTTTTCCATGAATAATATTTGAATCGATATATCTAAAATAGTTTTCTAGAGCAACATTTGTTATTTTCTTCTTAAACTGACTTATGTTTCTGATAATGTGAACTTAGTCAATATTTTTAACCGTTTTAAATTTATGTTTTACCATTTCAAAAAAAAAACCGTATTAATTTATTTATTTAACTTTTTTATTACAAATACAATCTGGCGGGTTTATTACCAGGCGACAATCTATTCCAACCATCTAGACAAAAGTAAATGAAGCAAATTATATGGTCGCCAAAAATATTCAAATGACTATCCATCCCCACGAAATTCCTGAACACATACGTGAGGATATGCCCACAAACCTCATAAAGACGGACAATCACCTGAACATTCCTTTTCATATAAAGTGAGATATCACCAATTAAAGGAAAAGGAAGGGATGGTGGTAAATCATACTAATTAACAACCGTTTTAATGACATTTATATGTGAAATTTAAGTTGTTGAGCATTATTTTTAAAAATGTATCTGTCACTCGATCAACAAAGTGTGATTCTCTCTTTGGAAACATTGTTTAACCTTGCGAATCGAAAGATATACCAGGAAAGAAAAAAAAAGAGCATTTGTTATCTAGACATTGCGTGATAGTAGTTACCACATATAGATGACTTATTCATTATTTTAACACTTTAAAATAACAATGTTTTCTTATTTTTTCATTACAGTATTTTTTGTTTCGTTTTAATTTGAAGTACCTGAAGCAATAACTGATTATTCATATCCCATGAATTCTACTAACGTAAAAGGGATTAAAATCCTATGAATTCTAATAACGTAATAAGGGATTAAAATCCTATGAATTCTAATAACGTAATAAGGGATTCAAATTCAATGAATTCTAATAACGTAATAAGGGATTGGTCGTTTCTTAAATGCTTACATACAAAAAATAAGCTTTCATTTACTTTAAGTTAGTAAAATTATTTCAGTTTTTTTGAAAAATCATTTAACCAAACAATATTTTTGATAAGAAATCATTTATACAAATAACCTAATTGATAAGTATTTTTTTATTCTAAATAAAACAAAGTTGCTGATAAAGTGTATCTACTACCACGGCGCATCTCCTCCCTTGTCGCTCTCGCCCTTGTATCAAGCCACCCTCGGCCGGCCGACCTTGCCTGGAGAACAATGCCGCGCGGGCAATCGATAATATTGTAAGGTACATACAATACATGCAGTGGCTATTTACGCCCACCTGCATTAGGCACCTTCTCTGTGACACTGGAACTTGAAATGTCAATGATAGTTAGTTGCGTAATGATTATCTATACATTTTCTAACTAGGACTTTCGATTATTTTTTTGGTCCAAAAAGTATCTATAGATTTAAGTTGTTAAATACTGTTATTTGTTTTATCAAACACTGTTTATTCCACTTTTTGTAATGGTATAACCTTACCAGTTTCAAGGATTTCACCTTATCATCAGGGATGCACAAATAAGACACAAACAGGTCTTGTTTGTGCTCCTCTGATAATGAGGTGAAAGCCTTGAAACCGGTAGGGTTATACCGTTACAAAAAGTGGAATAAACAGTGTTTGATAAAACAAATTACAATGTCTTTAAACCTCCACAGTGTTAATGCCTTAACTATGAATACCTAATAATACTTATAAATGTCAACAACTTTTCGTATTCCTGCTATGTGAAGTAGTTCCCAGTAAAGATCAGGTTTTGACTAATTTCCAGCATTCTTAGACTTTCTAATATGAATTTTAAAAGTAAATGAAATGATCCATAAGTAGTTGGAAATCTAATTTGACTACCTCCATTGAAAGTCAAAATTAATGTTTGTTAACAAAAATGTGCGTATTTCCACAGCAGCCTATTCAAATAAAATGTTATGCAGAATTTATTTTAATAACAAGCCGAATTTATTTTAATAACAATCTAAAAACAGTTCAGTTCAGTTCAGTTCAGGGGGACAAAATAAATCCACATCTATCGTGATCTACACTAGAAGATCGAAAACTTCTTCATTTTTATTTTTTTACTAGCTGTACCCGGCCACGATTGCTGTGGCTCAGTCTGGTTAAATGGAAAGAAAGAAAAGAGAAAGCCCACGTTTCTAATATGTTAAATTTCACAATGATTGTGGGTATACAATATTTTTTATGGCTTTCAGCCACTCTCAGCCTGTCGCGTTCATTCTGTTGAGAACGAAACAGATCTGAAGTTGCAGAACGCGATCGCCGTGCTCGCAACCGTGCATCCTCAAGTCTGGCTGTACGTCGCTCTGCTGCTTCCTCGGCACGTATTTGAGCCATTATTTGTCTGTTTCGCTCGTTCGCTGATGCCCGTTCTTCATCAGTTTGATTTTCAATTACTCGTCGCACTGCTGCCGCTCCAAGAGTACGACGACCTAAGTTTGATATTCTGTGAGGCATTATTTTGATGAACTAAAGCAGATCGATTGCACTGAAAAAGAAGAAAGAAAGTTATAACAAAAACATATAAAATTGCGAAACATTAAAAAAGGAAAAAACGCGAACTAAAAAACAAAAAAAAATAACTTGCATATTACATCGTCGATATAATTTGAATTCAAATAAAAATCAATCGACACAGCTCAATTTCACCGCTTATTGCACTGAAAAATAAGAAAAACAATTAAAAAAACGAAATGAAAGACAAAAGAAACAAATAAAATCAAGAAATGAACGTTAACGACACAGCACAGATTCACACAAAATGGCGCTAATATTAAATATTTAGTATATATAGCGTGTGTTGCTTTTACGTCCTTAGATTGATTTTTAGATTAATTTACTAAATATTTTTCCGGTAAAATTATGGAAAAAATATAAGTTGCGTTAAAGTTCAGCCATACAGAAAGAATAAGTGATAAAAAAATTACGAAAGTATGTATTCGACTAGTGTAACATAGAAGGTTAGAAACGTTTAACAAGACTGAGAACAGTGTTGATTGATTATATGAATCAAATGCTCGAGCAAAAGACATTTCAAGTCCTAAAATAGCAAAGTATGCAATAATAAGGTAGAAAAACTTGGTAGGAGCAAAAAACGTGTGATAACTTAGAATAAAACTGAGATCTGTTTTATCTGCCTACCCCAATAAGGCATGGTGTAATAGTGGTGATAACATTTTCAGTAATTTAATTTATTTCAATATCTTCCAGTTCGGTAAATTTTTGGCTGTAAAATATAAAACAAAAACTTTTAATTTTTTAAACAGAATGTTGCGCATTTCAACAATTTTCAGTTGAAGAATTAAATTAATTATCAGCGAAGTAATAATTGAGTGAGGTATTTTATGTAAACTTAAAATATTTTATAAGTTTTTTGAAATAAAAAATACTCGTATATATAAGAGCAGTCAAAAATAAATACGAAAATTATAACAACATGCACAAAGATTTTTTATAACTTGACATTAAATTTCAATCTACTACGGGCGAAGTCTTTACTTACAGAATATTTTACGATGCTTAGAACATAAGATGCAAATTTCAGATGACTTCAGAAATCCTGAAACAATTTTAATATACAGAATTACATTTTCATCATCATCATTACCTTCCCATTCTTTTTTCTGATCGGGTTTGCAGCAACGCCAGCAAAGATCTCCACTCATCTCGATTTCTTGTCAACTGTTTCGTAAACCCCTAAACGTAACCCCCTAAACCCGTAAATCCTCCTTTAATGCCGCATTAGCCTCCTTTAACTTCTTCTTTTATTGTTCCTTTTGGGCTGATCCTGAAAATGCTACATGCTTTTCTTGTTGTTGAAATTCGTGTAGTATATCCTAGCTACTGCAACTGAGACCTCTATATTTTTGTAAGGTGGGATGTCCCAGATTCTTCAGATTTTGGAAAAGCATTTTGATCTTAGATTTTTACTTATCCACCCCCCACGCAGAAATCCCATCTCAGCTACCTGGCCCTCATATAAACTTCGTATTAGATTGTTATAAATAAATATTCTGGACCTCCAGTCAGGAGCTTGGGATTGATAGATGATAGAGAAATTTATATTATTTCTCAAATACATGCAAACTCCTCCCATTCTTCCCACCATGTCCAGCCGAATTAGATGAAATCCTGGAAGAGAAAAAAGTGAGTTTGATAGTGATGGTTTCATCCATGATTCGCTTACCAGTAGTGCATGGGCAGGCTGGTCATGAAATGTAGCGAGTAGCACAGAATAATGGGCGGGTATGCTTTGAGAATGTATGTGGCATGCGTGAAAGTCATTCGCTGTATAGAAAGCAGAGTTGAGATGATTATTCAAAAGTAATGGCGAGTTTGTATCATCGAAATCTGAAGAGTCTGAAGATGATGTGTCCAATATAGATAGGAATCCAGGAAAGGGAGAAGGAGTAGATACCTCTTAAAGATCAAACCAGAATCTTTGTTCTAGGTGTTATGGATCTGGATTCAATACTCTTTAGTCACTATCGGCTAAATACTCTTCTTTTAAATTCGAACTTTTTTTATTACATTTTCATTTTTATCTGCACAACCTGGTTGACTTTTTGTTTAGTAGAAACATGTTAAATGTCTTTTTATCAATCTTCTACATTTATTTTGTTGATCACATTAAATAACGTATTCAAGACAAATTTGGTTTAAAAACGTTTTCCTCAGCATATAGACTTAAGATTTTATTGATAACTTTATAAATTCGTTTATTAACATACCATTTTACTTTTAATAAAGTTATACCGTTTTTATGTTATAAATTTAAAAAATATTAAATTTCTTGTTTCGTGACTTGTAAGTTTAAATGTTTTGCTCTTTTAAAAAAAACTCTTTTGAAGCCTGAGTAAACTTATTACGGAAATCCACGACAATTTCAATTAAGTTTAAAAATTTAACCTTCAATCCTTTTGAAAAATTACTTCGCTAAAAAAATAAACGATTCGGCTGCTGAAATATTCATTGCTTTCTTAATTTTTCAAACCGGATTATTTTTCTCTTGAAAGAAACATTTTTATTAATCATTTATGATAAACCTTTTGATATAAAAATTAACTAAAATAATCAGTTAATATTTTATATGACATTAAAATTAAAAAAATTAAATTCGCATGTTTTTATTTTTAAAAGATCATATATATTCAAAGAACAGAAAGATACACCATAACATTACGCTACATCCATTTTGACATAAACAGCAGTTTAACATAGAGTGCAGATCTTCACATTTTCTATTCACACACATAAATTTTACCTCGAATACGTACATACATTTCATCAAACATGCTCATACGTTTCCTTTACTTTCTCACATTATTTCGATTAATTATGTATCTCTCCATCCTACCTTGAATCTACTTTTTAATAGTAATCCGTATATTTCCGACACCCTGTGCATGAGCATTAAGAGAGCTTTATTTTTTTTATTGAAATGCTATTTGACTTAAATTAAAAAATGGAGAGATTGAAATTTAACATTCGTGAAACGTTACGAGTTATTTTGTGGAAAAAAATAAATAGAATTGCGTGGCTTAAAAAATATTTATAAATATCACAAACTGACACGTGTGTCACTAGTTTACCATCACTGACGTAGTTATTATACAAGCAGGTCTATTAAGTCAAGAGATTGTATCGCCCGCCACCTTGAGAGTGAATTTTAAACGAGATCCATTAATAAAATATGAGACTCACCTTCCGAATTCGAGGCAAGTTGAAATGGCAATCTGATATTATTGAAAAAAACATATTTAATAAATAAATACTTGCGACTAATTTTAATTGATTTTTGTCGTCTTACTATATACTTCAGCCTTGATATGTTTTTGTTACAGGCACACGGCGTAATTCCGTAGATCACAAAATGTCAAAACATTTTATAAAATGCGTACAAAAATTGTCAAAATTTTTTTAAACTTCCTCAAAATGCGACTCATGTTTCGACAAATGTTTTAAAAACATATTTTTTTTCAAGTAATATTACAATAGTTTATGACCTTTTGTGATACCTTTAGCTGTAATATCTTATACAACTTTTTTTGTATTTTCCCGTTATTTTATATTCAAAACTACAAATATACAGTAGTCTCTACCATTTTTAGTTGCTTCCGTTTTTATGTCCAAAACCTAACCAGATATTCTATTGTATTTTTTTATTACTTTATTGTACATAGTACAGCATGGCGATTTTTTTTATCAGGTGGCAATCTCTTCCAACAAATCATATATTTTTTTTAGAAAATTTCGAGTGAAAGCTGGGGCTTTACATTAATGATGGGGAGAAAAAATTATACAGTTACATAAACAAAATTTAAAAAAAAACTAAGAAAAGGGTATTAAAACAAAAGATGATAGAAAACAAGTTAAAGTCGCTAAATCACTGATAAGAGACCCTTTTTTAAACACATCAATTATGATTCGAAATTTATATTAGCAACTATAATATTTACAGGGTCTAGCAGCATGGACAGTAAAAGACGTTATTAAAAAATAAGAACGATGAACTGAAAGAGTTAAAATGTATAATCAACTAGAGCATAGCGCGGATGCGTGATTGGACGGTCGCTGAACATGTTAGAGGAGATATAAGGAGGTGACAATATAGTAAAGGACGTTTTATAAAAAATAAAAATAAATTAGTATTCTTATATTTTTTAACATTCAAACAGTTAAGTGATTTATGATAAGATTTCATACAGATGTCGAAAGGGAATGTATTTGAATTGTTCTATGCTGATTCTCGTAACGTGTTATTGTTAGCGGTGAATGAAGATGAATTACATAAATCTCATAAGTTGTTAATTGTATGAGAGCTGCGAAGAAAAACATTTTGGAATAAATTATGCAAAATCGTGCTTTTGTTGTAGCTTAAAACCATGAATTGAATACAAAAAGCATCCAAATGAATTCATACGGAAAATTGTAAGAGGACATTTGGTAACGTAAGCTTTCTTATCAATACACAGCTTATATACTTTGTAAGACGGTTTAACTGTATTTAAATGTCAAAAACAAGCCCACATAGTTTAATACGGTAAATATGTTAAGATAAAAATGTTATGAAATCTAAACTCATGGTGATAGAAAAATGTGAAAGGAAAAGTAAAATCAGGAAAAAAATTTAATATTTTAAGCGAATTGAGGAATAAGCATTATGTTTTTTTTTATAGTGGAAGAGTAATGAGGGACGTTAAACAGCGTGTAGTGATAGAAAACAAAAGCAATGGAGCATCAAACATGTATACTCGAACCGGACATTATCAAAATATGCTGAAACGCTGAGCTGAGTCCACAACAGTATTTAAGTAACAAATTTAATTTAAGATGTGAAAAGTGGGCGTGAAAAAAAACTGGAAAGAGTTGAATAAATGGTATAGAAATACGTGCACTGAGAAGATTTTATACGAGAACAATGTATGATGGAATACGAAATTAATTTATAAAGATGAATGTGAACTTTAGACAGATGTTTTAGTTGGATTAAGACGAGCTATCTGAGATGGTTTGGGCATGCAGAACGAATAAATGCATGACTGACTAACAAAACAAATATATTGTGCAAATGTCAGTAGAATACATGGTAGAGGAAGACCAAGGAAATTATGGTTGTATACATTTAATGAGATTTTGAAAGGAGGAAATGTAGAAAGTCAAAGTAATCGAAGGAGTTATATGAGAAGGTATATAGAAGAGAAGAGAACGATGTAGAAAATGTGTGTTGAGATAGAAAAGCCTAGCGGCACTCTTTTCTATCTATCCCGACATATATGATATTGCCGTATTTTCTTACTTGAAATAATATGATCCATTCACAAATATTTTGTGTTCATCACATCACTATAATAAAAATATTTTAATTGAGATTTAATGATTTTATTTATCAAACAATAAATAAATATACTATAGTTGTCTGGTTAAGTTTACTGAGAGTATCCGACCGAATCGCGACGTGGTAATCGTATTTCGAAGTCTTTTTTTCTCAAGTTACAAATAATAAACTGCAACATTTTCTAAAAGAATTGTTTTCTGGTTTTTACTTTATCGAAATTTTCGTCATTTGAAATATGACTATATTTTACAAATTATGGAATTATCTAACCAATAAGAAATAAAAACGAGAACGGTGGCTCTAGTCACGCTCCATAAAATACTCGGGCATTTTACACAAGTGCAAGATTTCTCTGTGTGGCTACGACATTTACAGCAGAAGTTAGTCTTTATTATGTCAGGAGTTCAGGATGGTTCAGCTTCGGGGTCTGGGAAGTGATCCCCTTCTCCCGTTTACCCTGGTAGTGATTTTGCATGTCGGCCAGCCCAATGAAATGAAACGTCATGTTACCCAGCGGCGATGATGGAAAAACTAATGAGATTTTCCTAAGGCGTGACTGAGGGTTTAACTCCATAGAAATGGAAGATTATTAACGAAGTTTCTTTTGTTTAGAATTATGTTATAAAATATATAATACTTTGTTAAATAATTAACATATTTTATGAATTGTAAATTGATATTTATCTTTGATATTTATCCGGGAATTCGAGATAATGAACTGGCTAATTGTAATTTGTTTTGTAAAACACTGTTTATTCTTTTTTTGTAACGGTATAACCCTACGGGTTTCAAGGTTTTCGCCTCATCATCAGGGGAGCACAAATAAGACTGAATTATGTTCGAACTGGTACCGATATACACGCTGCTAACGGTAAACATTCGGGTTGGGGATGGGGGGGGGAGGGAGAGAGGAGACAACCTCAGCGAGCAATGGGGATATTCTTGGAATATATGTGTTTGCCAGATGTTCACCCCGATGCACTGACTGAGAAATGTCTAGGGCCTCTAATATGTCCAATTTATTTCCCTTACTACTGAACGTAAGAATTACATAACTAAGTGGCAATCTGTTCCAACTAACCATACAATTAACTAAGTTATAAGTGAGAGGATGAGGATTAACATTGTTGATGTAGAGATGTACTGGCATCTTACAAGGTTGTTGGAACTCCATGTCTTTAGACGCCTTACGAGTATGGTTACCGCTTGAGTAATTTTCCTCCTCCCGTGACGTCGAACCTTAAGTACATTGTAACTACTATCATTTTTATATCCAGGTGTGTCGTCACTGGAGGAGTCTATTTGGCCAGTTCCTTCTGCGTCGCTACATGACATTGCGCTCATGAAATTTAAAAAAGAGTTGGATCACGCTGGAAAGAGATTTATTTTATCCATCTTAAAAGCGTAGATGATGTGAAGATCGAACTGAAAACTGTTGATGTAGAGAAAAAACATTTTTGTACTAAAATAACTAAAACATTTTTTTTTAAATTAACGAGGTCATCAATGGTCAAGAAAATTTTAAAAAAATATGATCGATATAAGGAAATACACGCTTTGTCGCTAAAGGAAGATGTAATGTCATTTTAATTTGCTTTTTTAAACACTCTTACTATGGAGCAAGTTTAAAATTAGAGGAAGATGTAATGTCATTTTAATTTGCTTTTTTAAACACTCTTACTATGGAGCAAGTTTAAAATTAGCTGTTAGCTAGTTCCAACGTTTAACAGTATTAACAGTATAAGACCACATAGAAAATGAAGAGTAATGGACTGGAAAATCGAAAAAGCACTTTCGACTGCAGCATAGAGCCTAATGGAAAAAAATGTACACACTTTACTTTTTCATCCAAAAAAATAGTTTTATTGTAGAATATATTAAAATGAATACAAACAGATAAATATGCAATACACTATCGATTTTTAAGACATTTGGTCGGTTAAGGAAATATTTTGTGAACTCTTTTTGTATGTGAATATATTGTATACCTACACATGTACGAGTAATTAGAAATAAAAAAACTCTTAAAAGTATTTATTTCAAGATAAGTCACTTGACAGTTTTCAATTGCTCTCATGAATTTCTTGTTAACAAACTCAGATAAAATCAGTCGAGGATAATAGACAATCCCTCTCATTGGACGATGATAGTCAGCCTGACATATGGATGTTTGATGCTTGTATATCGTTTCATGGGTTCGAACCCAAAGTTCAAACTAACATAATTCTACTAGTATGGTGCTTAACTTATGGCGGTACACATTTGTTCAACATATTTCAACGACTCTGTTCAAACTCGTTCTTGTTACTTAAAGAGAGCAAAGTTCCACGACGATCGATAGTTTCAATAAATTGCAACCTTTTACTGGCAGATTTATAGAGCGTCTTTCTTCGGCGTTATACGCCTTTTAGAAGGAATTGGATGTAGCCTAAAAACTGCAGATAACATAAATTTGGATGAAAGATCTTAAAGTAAAATCAGCCGTAAAGTGAATCCATCGGGTATGAAGCCTGGATCGTTCACTCGCCTACCAAAAACGCTTTCCACAAATCACTGTTTTATGCTGCACATATGATATGAAACATCAAACACTTTATTTTTAGAGTATGTTTAGAAATAAAAACATGATATACGAAGTTAGTGTCTGCTCCAAACATGATATACGAAGTTGGTGTCTGCTCCAATTAAGAAAAAAATATTTTACAAAGTTTCGTTGAATCACTAACTCGGAACTGTAAAAATATTAAATGAATATTTGATTTTGGTAGGATAGATTTACCGAGAATCATTCTTTCGAATAATTATATCTTTCATCAAATACATATTGCCGATTTAGATATACGAGTATTGTAGATAGTGTCTGGAATACAACATTGTATTTTGCCCCCCTAATTGAGCCTCACACAAAATTTTAAAATTACACAAAATTTTAAAATTGTCATCGCAAGTATTGATAGTGCCACCATACATGAAGAGGCAAGAATACTCGCACACGTTTAACGCGGCTACTAGATAAAATCTTTTACCAAACATAGGTTCCATTCTTTCGAATACCATCGGAAATCAATTCCGAAAGTCGAGGAAGTCAAGCGTTGTTCCAGCTTGGTCACATAGGTTATAATTTTACAAATCATTTAGGTTTTTATTCACGAATTATAAATGTAATAAGCATAACTATCGGGGAAAAAAGATAAAAATATGATACCATACTTTTTAAACAGATTTATGAATCAGAGTTAAAATTAAATTTGCAGACAAATTAAAATTTTCAATACTAGCTTTTTAAAAAGATGCACAATTTCTTCCCTTCAAACTCTTTCCATTTTATATTACCAGCATAACCAGTTCCTCGACAATAAATATCAATTTAATGTAAGGAACATACACGACAAACGTATTAAGATTTTATTCCAGAATTCTCCCATTTCACATAAAAATCGAAATAAATTTCAGTGTAATGCAAATTCTTCGGTTACATAGCGAGCCCTAAAACGATACTCGTATGTCTCGACATCCACTTAAATATTAATCACCAAGTCAAAATGATATTAAAACTTCTCCATATTTCATATGAATTTTATACAATACTTATAATATTATGAATAGTTTAAGTACCGTAAACAAGAAATATACACATTAATATTTTCTGACTAAGTCTAACATTCCTAATTGTATTCGGAAAGGCTTTTAACATAACCCCCTACATTATCTACGTCTCCTACGCTTAACGCAGCTCCCCGGCAGTCTTAGTGCCGCATGATGGATGGCGTTTGAATTTATAAAGTTCCATAATATTTCGACAGGAGTTTGGTTAATCCGTCGTCACTTGGGAAAATATCGCACTGGTAGTTTTCTGCGTGAGCCAAAAGGCAAGACCTACGGGACGCAGTATAATGTGAAACATTAGGGAGTCGCTTAAACTTATAAAACTCGATTAAAACATAATATTTTAAATATTTAAATAAATTTCGATACTCAAAATATATAAAAAAAATGTGATGTGACTTTATAACCGGTTTCACTTAAGAGTGCCTACACAAACTTTATTGGTAATAAATATACGTGAAATTTAATTTAATTTAATACGTGAAATTTGAGGAAACTATCTATAGTTTATATTTTTTGTTCTACTCTTATCAATCTAGGCTACAATATTTTTTATATTATATTTAAAATATCTAACAGATATTACTTTGTTATTCCACGAATATCATTTGAAAACCGTGGCACGTGTTTTTAACTTATTTCCCCAGTTTTCTAACAGGCGGAATGATATTGGTTTGTACGAGTATTATTAACCTTCGGTTTATTTATTTTATATGATCGTAATAATTTGATCAATAATATTGCGGCTTCCCCGTCTTCTGAACTTGATGATCCTTTTTACAACTAGTTATATACCTGTTAACTGAGTGATAGTAAAATTTCCGATACTAAATGATCTGAAACTTAAATCCAAAAAACGCACTTTTCTAATTTTCTTTTATATAATAGCACAAATAATAATCATAATGTCATGTATTTCAAGCATTATAAAAAAGGAAGAAGATATTTCTATATGTTTCACGGGACTCATATATGAAAAAAGATTAATCGAATACTATTTAAAGGTCTGGATTCATCTTGTTTGATCCTTCCGATTAGGTATTTATCAAAGGTAAAGGGAAGAAACCTGATCGAGGCATCATAAATGTTTTGCAGCGCACACCTTATCATCATATTAAGGGAAAAGAATGATATACTTTGTTTATAACCTATGACCATAATTTATATGGTGTGTAACATAACAAAATAGCGTCATCATGTCTTCTGTTCACAGTTTCCAGTTCTTTTAAGTAACGAAAAGAACTTATTCATTATTGAGAATATTTATTATGAAAATAATACAAAACCTTCACTGGTGAGCACTTAACAAATTAACACATTTCAATAATACAAATAGCCTTATGCGAGACCCATTTTCATGTTCATTATTCGATTATTTTATATTCGATGGCGTTATTCTGGTGGGGTAAACAATATTTAATTTTCATTCGCTATCGACTTTTACCTGTTTCCGACGTGTTTTAACCGAATCAATCCGATTTTATACATTTTTGTTTCCAGTTTTCCATATTCTCTTTTTATTGAAATCAAACGTATTAGATTTATATTGAAAATCTATTTATGCTAACATACACTAGAATTTTTAAAATCTATATGCAGCTATTTATCGCATTTGCGAGTTGGTTTATTACAGTGAGATATAACTTCTCAGAGAGAAAATTTAATGGATCTGTGATATAACAATAAAATGTGTAAGAGCGTTATTTATTTATTCAATTAAATTATAGCCTAAATTAAATACGGTTGTTTCAGATCGTTTACAATTGTGTAACACTTTTATTGTTTGTAGTATTGTACATCCTGGCTTTTTTTTCATGTGGCAATTTCTTCCAACCAACTAAAAAAATATAATTGAGAATCAGATCGGAACCCTTTGAAAAGTAAATTGAGTTCCAACAGCAATCGAATTAACAACACTCAGGCTCAAAAGTAAGAGGCTAACCAAATAGGCTTCGATGGACATATAATATCTAAATTCTTACAAAAATCAAGGTAAAGATGTTTTTTTCACCTTGACACGCACTCGTTCAAAAAACGTTGCCGATCATGATCGCCATCGTCACCGTATTTATTGGCTGCTCTATAGAGGGGCGTGGCTGATTATTCAAACTAACCTTGTGGATTTTTCTGAATTTCTCTAGCTGCTGTTTCAAATATTCCTTACATTTTCTGTTGAATGATAAAGTATAAAATGGTGAGCTTTCATGATATTGCATGACTTGGACCCTATTTTTTTTTTCGCGCGTTTCAATAATCGCGTTGGTATATTTCAATAATCGCATTGGAATTCATCAAATTTATTGTAGAATAAGGAATGATGTCATTAGGAAAGAATGCGAATGAAAAAACGAAGCATTGCTGAATATAAAAAAAAATGAAGATCGAGATGGTTCGGCCACGTAGAAATAAAAAGTGGTACAAGTTATATAGAAGATGCAAGATGTTTGGAAAGCGTCACAAACACATCACGGTCAAAATAATCAAATTTAGAAAGAAGGGATAGTAAAATGCCTTAATAATAAGATAATAGATAGGCACGTAGTAAGGATGTGGCAGAAACGAAGGATGGGTACTAAGATAGAATGATGTAGAGATTTTTTATATATGTCTTTACTTATAAGACCATGGCGTGGTTGTAATGATGTTGATGGTTCATTCTTCTCGATTTCTTACTCAGTAAAAACAGGTTAAACAAATATTTCTTCTGTTTGCCTACCTTTCAAAAACTTTAATCTCATCATCGTTCCAATTTTAGTAAATATACTTTCGAAACAAGTATCTATTGTATTATTATTCATACGAGTTTCCACGTTTCGACGATACTATAATATGTTATACAATGGAATCGAAAAGAGATCACTTTTTTCTATTCGCATACGAAAACTAAAAGGAACGTCATGACCACAAATATTTATTTTTTTACGATATCTGTCTGGCATTTTCTATCCTCATCTCATCTCTGTGCCATTGTTCTAGTCTTCACTTATATTACATCTTAAATATGTGATCTTATCTGTTGTTTGAAAACGTACCCAATATTCCTCAATATTTTCTTGGAGTATGATCCATCTTTTAATTCTTTATACAGATACAAATACTTGATTCTCGATTTCATATTACAACAACTGATTCATAAGGTGTTTTCTTAACAAAAGTTTTGTATAATGGTAATTATTTTTAGTATTAATATAAAAAAGTATACACTTATCAATCGTGAAAAGTATTGAGGGGTGTGAGATTTAAACAAAAAAAAATTTTGATTTTTTATCGTTAACTTATCTAGTAAATACTTCTTTGTTTTTTTTTTTAATCTTTCCCACCATAAAATACACTGATCAAGTTTAAGATTTTTCTCAAGTGGGTTAGGAAACTTGGTATTTTTTAGAATAAACCCGATTGATAAAATGTCTTTTTGGCCTTTTTATCTTTTTTAAGAAAATAAACGGGTCTTATCGTTTGATAATAAATTTCTCTACAAACTTTTTAACAATTTATATGCCACTATCTAATGTATAGAGTGTAGAAAAAATCAATTACACATATTTCTTTGCTGAAGGTTAAATTTATTATTTAATTACATTACTGATTTATAAACTTATTTTATAAAACCTTTTTGGATGTTTTTTAATAAAATTTAGGAAAGAAATAGAGAGTACACCATGAGAATAATATTCGACAGGTGGAAAGGTAATATTGTAATAGAAGGTTGTAAAATCTCTAATATAAGATTCGCAGACGATACAGCGCTGACGGTTGACGACAAAGGTGAGATGGCTTCCTGAGATCCTTCATAGAATTGAAATAAAGATCCGCCGACTAGGACTAAAAACAAAACAAAATCCTAATTGTGAACGGACTCAATCAACACTCTGATGAGAAGTAATTCGATAAATGAATAGGAAGTGATCATAGAGTTTATCTACCTAAGTACTCTCATTTTGAAGTATAGAGGATGTGAAGCAGAGATCCGAAGATGAATTGGAATGGCAAAATCAGACATGGTAAGTCTGATTACAATACATATTAACCGGTATAACATATTATCATTAGAACCAAAATCTAAAAGTGAAATCTCTAATTCTTTCCATAGCACTGAAAGTAGTAGAAAGGTGGACGATGAGAAAGGAGAGAAACATGACTTTAAAATGTGGTGTTGAAGGTGAATGCTTCATATCCTATGGACCGTAAGGTGCACTAACGTATCTTTGATCCGAGAATTAAAAATTACCGAAAGACTTTCGACAACATTTCAAAAGTTTCAAATTTTTACTCTATTATTTTCGCATGACTGTCCAATATGACACTCGGTGGGTGAGGTGCCGGTAGTTGACTGGAGACGGTCCCGTATCTTATGGTCAACTGTATATATTGTTAAATATTTATTTTTATGAAATTATTTTATTTATTCTGAGATAATTTTTTTGTCCAATAAATGAAGTACTTACTACTATTTTTTAAATATTAAAATGTTCGTTGAACCGTTATTAAAATAATTAAATAAACATACAGGAAAATACTTCTTATATACTTTGGGCATGTTACCTGAATGAATAACCGAAGTCTATATAAACTGGTGATCACGGGGGGATATGGAGAGAAAACAAACAAGTGGAAGGTGATCTTTAAGTTGGACGGATCAAATCAAGGACCATTTTAAAACGCTGTGTTTAATTTCATGGTCCAAGTCCGGGATAAATGGAGACACGTGGTACACGATACATATGAGGACCACAACGCTCCACAACTTAGATACGAAATTTATTAGTTTGATTTCTTTGTACATTTTACACTATAGTTACAAAGATACATTTTACAACATAAACATTGTTAGAAAAACATGCATTATAAAGACATCCTTTTAGTTCGTTTTTCCACTGTGTAAAATTATTTTTCTTTTTAGGAAAAATATGTGATAATTATATTTTATCTTACTTTTTTTCTGGTTTTCTTTTTGCCGTATTCTTTGACATTATGTAGTTTTACATAAATATAACAACACAAAAGTTTTAATATTTATTTTACACATGACAAGAAACATACATAATTTGCGAAAAAACAACATTGAATTTAATTTGGACACCTTTCCATTCATTTGTCGTGTCCACAGTAAACTAGGTTTTTACCTGTATCTCACTGAGGACGTATAGCATGAAAAAATAAATCAATACTTCTTTAAGATTTTTTATTATATAAAATCCCGTTGCAAATTCTCATCAACCTGTCAAACAGTGATACAATATGAAAACAAAATTTTAAAAAACATGTTTCATTTAACCTTTCTTGTCAGGTTATTAAAATATAATAATCATTGATTAATGAAGATTTTTTCTCAATTTATCAAAAATAATAATGCCATAGCAGTGTAAACATAATGAAAAAACGTTCAGGTCAACTGAAAATAAATGAATATGCAAATTTCACGATGATTTTCTCATAAAATATTCAAAACATCTTGTCAATTATTTTTATCAAATTGGTTTTGGATGTCATCTGCCAATATTTATGAAAACCCGTTAATAGCAATTTGTAAAATACTCCTTCAAAAAACCTTTTTTAAATTAAGTTTTTTTAAATGTGTTTCAATTAAACTGTTGACCGATTTTTATGAATATTTTTTTAAAAGTCAATAAGAATACAAATTTATTAAAAAAACGTGTTTATAAATTCACGATTAAATATCACATCGTTGGTTTTTATGTCTGTGAAATAATATATTTAATATCAAAAAAGGTTAAATAAGAAGAATCTGTTTAGTTTTAATCAATACTTTTTAGTTTTTTGATCAGAATTTTTTTACATTAATTATAAAATTATAACAATTTTAAGAATCGTACGGTTTTAAAAGATCCTTGTATTATAATGTTTTTATCGTTGTGTATAGTAATGCCTGGCGGGTTTATTGCCATGTAGTGAACTCTCATGACAAATCAATAACATGTTAAACAGGGCTTAAATGAAAACCATTTTAAGTTGAATGAAAAATTGGTTATATTAAAAGAAATGTTTCCTTAATTAAACTAAGGAGATCTTTTTAATCTTCGGATAGATTATACTTTATTTATTGACTCAAATCATTGGAGTTTCCAATCCATCAATATCACTTTTTCCCGTTGTCTTTTGTAATCGTGTTAAAAAGTATGTATTTTGGTTTTCCTAAATAAATTACTTCATTAAACAAATTTGTCACGCAAAAACTTAATAAAATTGATTAATGAGATCAAAAACTTAGAGACGGGAAAGCCAGGAGATTGAGAGAGATTTACTTATCGTGTGTGAAAGAATGTTGCGCACAATTTGAAAAATCTTAAGACTCGCAAAACTATTTCGCCTACTTATAAAATAAAACTTATAAAAAAGGAATGTAAGAAAAATTTCAACCAACACAATAAAGAAATAACTTAACGCATTTTATGTAAAACGAATTTTTAGTAAAAATGTGATGAATGGGCATATTATTGAGACTTGTTTTCAGGAAAATATTTCACATAAAGTAGGAGATTTTTTTTCCTTAAGATAATTTAAAGATATTTGTTTTTCTATTACATTTATTTTTTTAAAATCCACACAACTATCGTAAAACAAAGTAGAAAAATATGTTTCGAAGTTTAAGCAACCGAAAAAAACTTTTTTTTTCAAATTTTCGAAAATGCAAGCAGCAAAAAAATATACCAAAAAGTTTGTTGAATTTGCTCCTATATATGATAAACCTTTTAAACGGATATATGATAAACCTTTTAAAATATTTCTAATTTATTATTTTTATAACGGCTATTCATAAAAATTTGGATGTTCTTAACCAGTGATCCATAATAAATTGATTAGAATAATTGAGAAGACCAAATATCCCCTAAAAGCACAATCACAGGAAGCTTTCGGTGTAAAAATTTTAACTTATACCACGTTTATGAAATAAAAAAGCTTATTTCATATATGAATGTGATCCATTAGAAACTTCAATATGTTTAACACTTGTATATCTGTGATGGATAGCGAGTAACCAGGCCTTATATTTAATTTAATTTCTCTAAATATACTGATTGCAGGGTCTTCATACTTTATGTATTCCTCATCAAAACCTCTACGATTTGAATGATGTCATTACGAAATAAAAACATTTATAAATATCCACAGAAATCAATATTTTATATTAGATCGACAATTTTTCGAAGAGTGCTAAAAAGGTGCGCATGACTCATTCATTTTTGACAGTTCATATTTTACATCCATTCCAGGGATTCGTCAGCAGTTTTTTAATCCTGATTTTTGTTATTTTTTCTATTTTTTATCTGGTATGTTTTTTCTATTGTTATTTTTTATCTGGTATGTTCTATTGTATCGTTACTCTTTTTATGATAAATTTATATTTGTCACATTTTTCTTTATCATTTCATTTTCAAAAAAATAATAATTGAGATGGCGGAAAATATCGATAGCGATTTGGGATTTGAGGCGACAGGAAATATATCAGAATCAGAAGATTTTGTCGAGAAAAAGAATTTGATCGAGAAAAAGAACCAGGTTATTCTGCAATGTTTGTCAAACACCTGTGTGTTTAGTACATAGAATAGAAACAAAAGCTATTTCGTGCCCCAATTGCGATAACTTTCTCCACAGGATTAAACTTTGATTATATTTTTGTCCTATTTTCAAATTTTTTGTAGTGTTTCTATTTTCCAAATTGCATATTTAATTGATTTGAATTTTGTGTTTGTTTATATATTATTATTTTTAAATTTATATATTCATTTTATATTTTGTTAATATGTTATTTATTGTCTTAATTCGAATTTTATTTTTATTGCTAAAAAAATACACGCTACATTTTATTGTATTATTTTATGAAAAAAAAATTAAACGGTCGGAAACCCCTATTACACATACGCAGATAGAGTGAGGATAATGATATCTGTGCGCACCATAATTGTCACTGCACAAACGAAATTCCTATAGAAATGTCATCTCTCTGTTTCAGCTCTTATTTTATAATTTCTTGCACTTATTTTATATTAGTCGACGTTTTAATGCGTAATAAAATGATTTTTATAGCTTATTACAAAAAATAACCTAGCAGATTTTGCATAATTTTAATTTAAAACATGCATTTTTTACTGTACACTTAGAGTCCTACAACGTGGCTGGCGGGATTTTTTAGCACCGTAAGGGAAGTGTTAAACACTCTTCTAATGGAAGGAAACAAGTTAGTAATGATCGTTCTCGTATTATTGGGTTATTCTGTCAAAAGTTAATCTTCATATAAGGTTATATACGTTTGATTTAGCGGGCATTCAAGGAATATATGATCCAATATTTCCTAGCTGAGATCTTATTTACATATGCTAGAATTTTCAAATTTGATTTTTGACCAATGTTCTTTTATTCAAGAATAGCCAATATACATCCATTTTATCACAGCTGTTGAATGCTTGTGTAGAAAAATATTACTAAACTAATTGCAAGACTACGCTTCCAGTTGCAATGATTTATAATACTCGTATATCCCTTCGTTCTCGAGTCTTACCAATCAGATATCATTTTATTCCTGGATATTAGAATAAAGTCATAGATAGAAATTTTCTGGAGAAAACTAGTACTTATTTCAAGTGGAATTTTCGGCTTCAGACGCTCCGCAGTGGTTAGATATCTACTAACTCTAAGAATACTTTTTTTGCTGATTATTACTCTTTAACTTTATCTCTGATTTACGGTTTAAAGAAATGCGGACGATTTTAATGTACACTTTTTATTTATTTATCGTTTTAACTTAAAATTCAAACTTAGGTTTTGAGATATCTTTATGCAAATGAAATATGTTAAAGACAAGAAAGAATACATGTTTGAACAGCAGCTATTTGAAGATGCATTATTTCATAATACAACGACAATATAATATCGACAATATAATATCATATTATAATATCATATTCATAATACAACGACAATATAATATCAGCTATTTGAAGATGCATTATTTCATAATACAACGACAATATAATATCTTTGTAGTATGATTTTAAACAAATAACACTTTAATTTACTTAAAAATCAGAAAAGAGGTACGTTCATAGTTAGGGCAAGGAAATAAACTATTTAAAGGCTTTATCATAGAATATACAGAGAACAAATAAAAATGGTCACTTCAGATTAAAAATAATAAGAAAGCTCAAAATAAACAAGAAAGCGGAGACTTTTTAAAGTTTTTGCATAAAATAAACTTTCTCCAAAATTAAGGATGAAGCGCTGTATTCACAAAAAACAAATAAGAAACAAGAAATGACTTGTCCTCGTATTTTGAATAACTTTACCAAGTTGCGATTCTGAAAACTTATTGGAAATGTTTTTGTTCATAGATGTTGATGAGTTTGCCAATTGATTATTTTCACTAGTCTAGAAACTCGCTAAAAGTTTTAAGTTTCACGTTCGGTAGTAATTAAATTAGTTATGCATTTATAACGCTAGATTTGCATTCATTACGAATTCATTTGCATTTGACGTGCATAACTGATTAATTTAGTCATCAAAGATAAAATTTTAAAACAAGATTTCAGAAAACTTTATGAATCTTTCTAAAATAATTTATGAAAGATTCTAGAAAATACAGACATTTATTTTTTGAAAATTGCGCAAACAGTTGCGCATTTATTTATTGGTAAAATAAATGACACTCAAATGTCCTTTACTAAATATCACAGTAGTAATAAAAAAAAACAAATTATAACGCATCAACATATTTGTAAAAAAATTCAATTTACGAGTATGTTACATATATCTCTCAAATATGATGTATAGTGACAACACGTAAATAAAATTAAAATAATCGTACTCAATCAACGACACAAAACTTATAAAATATAATTTATAACATAATAACAAAATCTCTCATGAGGATATTTTATAGGAAAAATTACAAAAAAAATACTCCAGATAAATTATTATAGAACATCTAAGAATGTCAAGATCTATGTTTTATACAACACAATTTTTGTTTTGTTTTATATCGCATTAAGACTAAATTATGTGTAGGATATAAGATACGGTAAAACAGATTTTTTTATGTCAAACGGTCAACGAGTTAAACCGGTCAACAAGTTATACCAGTCCTGTAATGAATCCGTCAGGAATCAAATATGTTTGAACTTAAATGTTAACAGTTAGATTATGAATGCCGACATGAAATTCCACCAACGTTTAGCTATTTCAACTTCACTACCCTTATTTTATAGGGTAGTTGTAGCAGTTTGCCTTAATACTCTCCAAGGTGATCTGATCCACCACGGAAAATATTCTCGAGATCGAGCTAAAAATATTCTTTGGAAAATCTTTTTGTCTGCCAATTCTACGTCCTTTTAGGTTAGCCTACTAAACATTTTCTCTGGATAGTAACTGATCAATTTCGACCGATATTTTTCAACCCATAATGTTAAACATTACTCCAAATGTTCCATGAAGATAATCTCGTTGAAGCGGTTTACCTATATATTATAATAACATATATCATATTTTTATTTCAAACGTAAGCTTAGACTTCTCACCGCCGAGATACATATATGTACACATCTGAACCGTTTTTTACTACTTCTATTTTATGGTTTGTTCACAAACTTGACCCTCAGCCATTTAAAGTGGCTCACTTTCTGGGGTTGTGTCATGAATAACTGTTCATAACGTTGGAATTGGACGCATAACTTCTTATATACTTCATTTTCAATCATTTACTGTCAATCTGTGTTCTTATAACAGCGTTCGAAATAATGTTCATTAGGGTTTACAATGATGAAATTTCATCTCGGTTATCCTATATAAGTCATTGGTTGCTTTACTAAGACACATATGGGTGACACTGTGTATTCTGAGATGCCTCAACCAATTTAAATATCATTATCTTGAATTTATCATCCAACTAAATCAATTATTCGGTTGTTACTCTTAATTTCATAATTTTTAGTGATTCAAAAATTTAAAAGAGCTAAACTTTACTGAGACAGCAAACGAAAGCAATTTCGTTTGTGGCCTAATTATTCAAGCCTTCGAGTTAAGAACTATTGAACAAAACTCGTAACTCGCTTTCTGTTAGCGTACTCGTACGTGTTGATTGTGGCAGATAATATTTATCTTTTTGACTTACCGGACTATAACCTTATTATTTGGGAACAATCATGAATTAAATCCAGCACCCCTGGGATAGAATATATTTATCTTACCAACTAAGCCACGAAGATCGCAGCCTTCACAATTAATATCAATTCTCCTACTTATTTCGCCCACCTTGACATTACATCAGCTTAATTTACTTAACCTTTTTCTTTCAATCAGAAAATAGGGCGAATTCGGATCAATAAAATCTGTTGAAACCGGTTTCCCCGGTACAAATAAACACAGAAGGAACGTGAAATATTCGTTTCCCTTGGATCACAGAGACGTGGTGCTTTGTATGGGAACATAATATCCTGTATTGTATGTGAATTACGACTTGTTACCTTGCTATTGACAATCCGCGAGCAAAATCAATACATTTACACACTGTGAACACCGATAAAGACTATTTCTCTATTTTCCCTCAGGGCGTTACAAAAGCCCGGAGAAAATGGAGAATTTTTAAAATAATAACATTTTATAACTAAACTATATTATTTTTCCTTATACATTTTTTTAAGTTTTTCTGTCAATTAATAATCGCGAAGTAAAGAAAATAGTTATTCGGAAAATAAATTTAAAAACGGAATAAATTTTAATTCGGAAAATAAATTTAAAAACGTCTTAAGAATAAATAAAACTGGAGTAATTAAACTAATTTGCTCATCACACAATGAAGAAAAAAACTACATGTATAAGTAAAAACTAAATATTATTTTAATACATAAATTTTATACAAAAAATTTTTTTTTGATCATTCCAATGATATTATAACACGAAACCACTGAATAAAATTATATAAATTTTCGCTGTATTTTTGGCAGCTTTCAAGATATTTTCGCATTCTTGTTTTTAATTAAAAAAGGATCTTAATGGAATATCACTAAAGTATACTTTAGGTTGTGTTAGAGTGAAATTCCTTTTTAGAGGCAAATTGCGTTACGATTAATTAGCTTTATTGTTTCCTACTCATCTCTTGTATTGTTGATCCTATTTAATTCATTGTATTTTAATTTTTTTTCCTTTTTATATTTCACGTTGATATTTTCTTGCACCATATTTTGAAAGATACGTGTATTCTGAAGACTGTTGATTTTTGGTAATCAATTGAAGTAAACAATGCCGTTCATTTTTTTCTAAATTTTTACATAATAGCTCATTATATTTTGATTAAGTCTACTTTTGTTAGTTCTTTGAACTCAAAAGGCATTTTATTATAACATTTGAATCAAGTACAAATTTTTCAAATGTATTTAACGTTTATTTATACCATTTTTATGGTCAATTTTTATAATTCTTATGCTTTTCTATTCCGAATATTCATGAAAAGCGTGAAAAACCTCTCGATGCCGTAAAGATTGACAATTAATAAAACTATGGAGGCTTTTTATCGTAAAAATGTGGATGATACTGCCTTATAAGGAGAATGATACTGCCTTTGTAAAGAATATCAGAGATCTACCTTGATCTTCGACTGCTTATTTAAGACAGAACTAATATATAACTGATAAGAACAGTTCCTGTACATCAATGTCGTGTCTGTCAACAAAGTTGATATGTTTGAATAAGGGGGGTGAGTTAGGAATTTCCTATAAAACAAATAGCACTACAGATGCCTTTAACAATATGAAAGGTAAATAGAGTTCTAAAGTTCTTAATCTGAATACGAAAGGTCGTCAATTTGACGCCTACATGTTGCCTTTTATCTATCGAGATCTCGATCTTGGCATATCACCAAGTCCCAAAAGAGATGACTTCTCAGTTTCGAAAACAGATGCCTTATAAGATTGATGACCGACAGACAGGTGGTATGGGCACGAAACAAATTAAACAGTTCAACTTAAATAAATAAATAATAGGTTTATTGATAGCAACATAGTATGTACAGATTATATTTAAATAACACTTCTAAAACACATAAATTGCAGATAATACATTAAATACAGAAGCTATCAAAAGGTCTGGGCTCATCTAATAGCATCCCCTCGGCCAAGATACATCCCACCAATACTATATAGGGCGAACCCAGCCACGGGGACACCAACTTTGGACATTATACCAGCCTATAACTACAATATTAAGGGTGAGGCGTTGGTGACGGTTTGATTAAGTATTATGGGTGCCGATTAGTAGCTGGTCAAACATGGAACTGTATTATTGATCACAACTCGATAAATCGGATACCAATTCTAGATCATAAAGGCTTAACATGGAATGAAATAGAGTGCCAAGTTGTGAATCTACATACATGTAGGCATCCCTGTGGTTCTGGTGTATTATTAAAGTTGACAAGGATGACTATAAAAAAACCAAGAAAAATATCCATAAAACGCAAAAAAATCACCAAATTTTTTAGATACTCGTATTAAGTGTTTTATCTTTAATAAATAATCTTGTTTTTATTTTCATATATTTTTTTAATAAATTTGAATATGCCGAAAAACCCTGAAAAAAAAGGAGCAATTACTAACGTTATTATCCAACATTTTTTAATTTCGATAAACGCTTTGGAGAAATTTTTGTCTAAGGTATTGTTTTTAATTACAAAAGAACCACTATTTCTCTAACATTTTTTAAATTTTTATTTCGCACAACTAGAGTAAACACTAAGTTGTTGAAACATGTCACTGTTGTGGATAAATTGTGGTTTAACTTCAGTTTAACTCAGCACAGTGTTATATTTTTGTTTATGTCCACACTTGTGAGTTATAGCCCTAGTATACTGAAGTCAAGGGAATTATACCCAAGTAAACACACTTACTGTTTATCCATTTTCTCACGGCAATCAGCTATGTAAACTAACGCTTTGAAAGTTATGGTAGTTTTTTTTTCAAAACAATCTGGCCTTTCTTACAAACGTTTCTCATAAAAAAATCCATAATCTTTTAAGGTGAACATGTTTGTGCTTTATTTCTGCAATTTTCCAATGTTTTTATTTTGATAGTTGCTCAGATAGGTTCTTTTATTTTTATCAGTTAGAAACAACCTTTGGGACTTAAGTAAAATGCTTGTGACTCTTTTGGAAGTTAAAGATACAACTCTTAAAGGAGCCAAAATAAAAGTTAATTTTTTTTTAAGTCTTTGTTTAGTTGTAAGAAAATCAAAAGCAATTTGTGAACATGTTGTATTCAAAATTATATAAGTCCCTCGTTAGAAGTAAAAGCTTTGTTTTCTGCAGTCTCGACAAATGATAAGCAACAAATCCAGACCCTTCTACTTTGATAACTTGAATTTAAATTGTTTAGTAAATTTTATTTTGTCATATTAAACATATTAAAGAAAATTTGGGTTTTCAGCAAATCTTAAGAGGTAGTATAAATAAAATTTCAGTGGTTCATTAAATTTCACCAAAATCCATAGAAAGCATTTAAACTAAACCTCGTTTAAGTCATTCTGCCAAAAAATATTAGTTACGTGATTAAATATCACAAAAATTTCCGACAAATCAACTTGTATCAATGATTAAAAGGGGCATAAAAAAACCAAAAGTGGCTACCCAGAGTTTTGGTGGGTCAGGGCATCTAATATAAATAATGGCGTGTGTTAAACGAGGCAGCTAATCAATGGGCCATTAAACATGGAGATTAGGCCCCCTCTACGGGCCGGTCAAGGCTCGGAGCTCCTTCGGTGGAATGTCAGGGCCATGGGAGGAAGAAGTTATAGAGTCTGCAGGGTTGGATATTTGACGATAGATATTTTAAATAATATCCAATATTTGGCATTTCAGCGTAAATGAGTTTTTGATAGATTTTACAATAATAAATGACAATTTATATATCACCGTTTGGAGAGCAAACTCTCCTCAAGGACGTTCTGACTCAGGATTGGAAGCCACTATTATTGACCAATTTAAAATAAAACAAATTAAATATCATATATGCATGTTAACATACTAATGTTTAATGTAGAGATAGGAAGGTAGTGGTTGTAGCCATTCAATTAGACACTTTCCCACATCTGTAACATATATGTTCAGAAAAACACATTTAGTACCTAACTACAGAAAATTTACCAATAGAAGACGAACTACAATGAAACATTTGTGGATCTTCCGATATGTGATAGTAATATATTCAGCTTTAGGTTTAGTTTAGTGTTTTGTGAAATGTTTATATTATATAACATCATAAATTTTGATAAGACTCCCCAAAAATGGTTATCTTTAAGTGCTTTTTAAAGCTTTATATACCACCAATATCTGTTATACTTAGACCATTCTACGTCTCAGGACCAATAAAATCGAAAAGGGAAAACACAATTTAATATTTTTTTAAATTTATGGTTTTTTTTTTTCTTTATTGTTCTTCAAAAACTTAAGTTAAGAGGTTGGGCCTTGTCAAAACACATGAATTAATGTTGATACATTAATTAAAGGTATGTATAAGAAACTATAACATTTTGTATTTCTTTGTTTAGAACAAGTATGATGTCACTACTTACAAGAAATAAAAACATGATCCAGAGTCGTATTCTCGAGATTACACTCACTAAGGTGGAGTATCCAAAATATATTTTCCAGCAGGTGAATAACAATTAAACAATGTTTAAGTCATGAAGTGCAGATTGTTTCAGGTTTTCCAGCAGGTGAATAACAATTAAACAATGTTTAAGTCATGAAGTGCAGATTGTTTCAGGTTTTCCAGCAGGTGAATAACAATTAAACAATGTTTAAGTCATGAAGTGCAGATTATTTCAGGTTTTTTATAGGATTTAAAATTACCGCCATAAATATATAACAATGTATTGTACGTTATATTATTATATTTTAAGATTTATTCATTTATCGTGGTATACGCTAATTTCACTGAAGATTGAAATTATAAATTACGAATACCATATTTAAAACCAAAATTCCATGAAACACGATTTTATTTTAATAAAGTTGACTCAAAGCCTAAAGATAAATTATCGTTAAAAGACTTTAAAGTTATTGTCACTGACAGAAGTATTTTTTTTATCATAATTCACATTCTTAAAATGAACCAATTACTAGCCACATCACATCAATTAGTATGTAATCACAATTATATATTGATTGTGCACTATAATTTGAGTGCTGTACAACACGTCA
This sequence comes from Odontocerum albicorne, assembly GCA_949825065.1. Taxonomy (NCBI): domain Eukaryota; kingdom Metazoa; phylum Arthropoda; class Insecta; order Trichoptera; family Odontoceridae; genus Odontocerum; species Odontocerum albicorne. The sequence continues at coordinate 44,915,158 of OX463839.1, forward strand.
AAAGCAAGACAATCAACATATATGGAACATGCAAAGAGGTAAGAAGTTTTTCTGATGACATGATAAATAGGCGTTTTTATTGGTTAAGTATTAATTTTAAAAATGTGTCAGTCAAATATAAAATGTGTCAGTCAAATATAAAATGTGTCAGTCAAATATAAAATGTGTCAGTCCAATATAAAATGTGTCAGTCAAATATAAAATGTGTCAGTCCAATATAAAATGTGTCAGTCAAATATAAAATGTGTCAGTCAAATATAAAATTAATAGTAGTTTTAAATGAAATAGCATGTGCCTCAAAAAGCATACAATTGGCATCGTAATATAATGAAATTTCCCGTACTCCTAGAATCAATTATCTTAGCTCTTGAAGAAAGCGAGCTTCATGCAAGGCAATAATTTATTGAAGGTTACAACATCGTTATATGAATATGGAAATTCATTCTTGAACAACTTTGATTGCGTCAAAATTTTAGATGTGCTATTTCATAAATTTCCCCAAAATATAAATGTTTCTATAAAAATCGTGTAAACATACGTTTTATTAGGGTGATGCATACGTATGTTATTCAGTGTCACTGTTTGTCAGGTTGATGAGAATGTGCAATGGGGCTTTATATAATCAAAAATCAGAAAAAAGAATCGATTTATTTTTTCATGCTATATGTTTTGAAAGCCTAGTTTACTGGGGACACGACAAATGAAATGCAACAAACCCAGATCTATTAAAATTGTGTGTCCAAATTAAATTACCAGTTATTTTTTTCGCAAATTATGTATATTTCTTGTCATGTGTAAAGTAAATAAAAATAAAATAATATTAAAAAAAAAAAAACTACGTGTACTGGTATATTTTCATAACACGCATCGTCATTGGCATTGTGGCAAGCGAACGTGATGCGCTGTTAAATTTGAAACATGTTTTTAAGAAAGCGGAATTTCTATGAAAAATACTCGTAGATAAAAGATACAATATTTGATTAAGGTAAAATAATAAATATGCGGAAAGCAATTCATAAAAATGGATATTAAAAGAACTTGCTGCGAAAAAAATGAGGCAGAATAATGCATCAAGAAATAATAATATTTACTTATGTACGTAAAAATAAATACTTTACTTAACAACCTTAAATGCGTTAAATTAACGTATTCAACTCATATTTTTTTCTGACAACCTCTATAGAATAGTTGATAATACGCATATATTCCAGCCTGAGGGTTGTTTATTCAATTATTATCTGGTTTTCACTTCAGGTCTCTTGAACAACTTTTGGAAAGGTTGGAAGAGATTTTCCCATGTAAATAACCCATGCTGATCTTATTGTATACAATATGGAGGTTTTATATAGAATGACAATTAAATAAAAAATGTAAAACATATAAATTGTTTATGAAAATAATTACAATGAAAAATATATTTCGATTTTATTGAAAATACTTCGTGAAAAATGTTGATTGAACTTACTGAAAATGTGTGAAAGTTATGTCTTTCATAGTGTTTTTTTTATAATTTTTACAACATAAGTGTTTTATGCAGTGATTTAAAGGGTGCATAATTTTTATTTTGTTTTATCATGCACCACCATAGACCTCGTAGCAAACAAACGACATGCAACGCGTAGCTTTTGACGGTCATAGCGAGCGGCCGACTTTAGGTTGGGGCGGTGGGCGGCGTCGCGTAGCAGCGGACGCCGCGGCGTCCCGCCACCATTCACTTTACCAGTAATACCTCCGCCGCGATACCGACAACAGCACTAATTTAATTGTTTCTTTTTTTATTTGTTTTCGTCCGTTTCCGATGCGCCGTCACGCGGACAATGCGACTTTAAAAACGTATTTTGTGTAATTGTAGTAGTAAATAAGAATTTCACTAAGATTCAAAATGTCGCTGCGTAGAACAGCAAAACAATTTTTGTCAGTAATATCATTTTATGATTGTGTTCATATTTACATTCTTGTTTTCATAAATCTGATGGTACAAGGTTAATTTAAGTGAAGTTTATTAAAATTCTCCCGCCACCTGGAGTAGACAGTCGCAGAAGCGCAGGCGTCGTTATAGCATGTCGTATTTTGTCTGGTGGAAAACGTGTACATAATCTTCTTTTAGGGAGTGTTGTCGTTATTATTTAATGGCTGTCAAACGGAAAAACACTACGCAATAAAATTATTGTAGGTTTATTATTTACCTTCGATTTATTGATCAATACCTAAAAGAGTTTTTTCTTTAACCATTGAAAAGGAACGTTTTCCTTTTATCTAATACGTCAATTATATTTTATTTGACTTTTTATTTTGTTCGTTTTTTATATAGGGATTGATTTGAATAATATATTGTAATTAATAATTTAACATATAATACTATGACGAGCTCTGAGGCTTAGTTGCTAAGAAGCATTTATTTTAAACCAGGGGTTGCGGGTTCGATTCCTTTAATTCCCATTTATTTAAAAAGGATGTCAGTCATGTTTTCATTTTAAGCCTCGATAACAGTTTTCTGGTTGGTTGGAAGAAGTTCCCACATGGTTTATTGTACTGTATGCAATAAAAGTGTAATATAATATTATGCAACGATAATTCAATAACTGAGTAATTATTCAATTGATAGGAGAGCTGAGAAGATAAAGGAAAGAAAGAAAGTAATAAATATGATGCAATAAAAAAACGACTAAGAATCCACGTTCATCACTTAACAGTACTTTAATGAAGAACTCAATCAATGCTCTTAAATATTTAGTTTTCTTAAATGAATATTTTATATTTAAGTTTTTTAGCAACATATTTGAAAAGCAGAAACCTCAAATGCATTATAGATTTTTAATTATGTTATATGCATTTTACATTCAAATTAGGATGCTTGTATTTAACTTATTAGTATGACACTTTTGTTGCATACAGTGCAACCTGGCAATCTCTTCAAACCAATCAGAAAGACGTTTATAACACTGAAGAATACTTTTGTTGGGTGAACGATGAAAACAAGAAATAAAAAGAATTAAGCCTCAAGAGAAACCGAGACCTCTGCCCTTTTAAAAAAAATGGATTGGGTAAAGATTTTTGGAAATTTGGGATTCGACTCTGCAACCCCGTGGTCAAAAGATACAGTTCTTATCAATAAAGTTACGGAGGTTACCTGGTTTGATAAATTTACATGTATTGGACATTTTTTTTAAAAATATTCACCATAGCTTTTCAATCCTTTTGTTTAATGTGAGTCTTATATAATCCAGTTCACGATTCACTAAATGTCAATCTAGTGTCTTTTCACATGATCGAAAAGATGCCTCATCAGCAAAACAATATATAGGTTACGTCTTTATTATATTTAAGAAAAATATCATCCGCTGAATGAGCCAGTCACCCATTCGATTAGGAGCTCAATGGCGCGCAGAACTGAGAATTCCAGTGTATGTTCGACATGACAAGATACTGGCAGATACATAAGTTGTCAGCTATCAAAATGTAACAAAACTTCACTTAAGATGTCATAAAAATATGAAGCGTAGAAGGGTGCCCTTTAAACATTTTATATATTGAAATAGTTTCGATTTTTTTACACTTCATGGTCCGATCAAAATCAAAACAACCTTTCTCGGTGCCCGACTGGTTTTTGAGGAATTCTTATTGTTGTGAAGGGTTTATTAAATTTGGTATATCTAAATAAATATAAGAAATATTGTAATGAAACTACGAGTATGTATATTTATTTATAATACTTCCACATTTAGTTTTGTATGGTAATTCTGTCAACGTTTTCCTTTGTGTAGAGTTACATCACGCTCCTTACACATGTACCGACTCTGCAGGGTTTTTCTTTTTACTCGTATATCAATTGAAAGAATACAAATCAACACATGTTAAGACACGTTCTTCGATAACCCGTTTGGAGGGTTCTGCAAATTAATTAATATACTATGCGTATCCAGAAAGTAAGTGTACTGAGGCTCTCACGACTGGATGGATTTTATTTTCGACATGTTGGCTACACTTCCGTGTAGCCTGACCCTTCCCCTCTGCAACGAGACCGGTTCGAGGTCAATATGTTGAGAAGTGTCGACGCGACAACACGTTTCGTAAAAAATGTCAATCCAATCTCCCACCAAGTGCGAAATACGCGGCGTCATCCGTTATCTCGTTTGGAAGGGAAAACCTCCGGTTGAGGTTTATAATGAGGTGAAAACTGCATATGGTGATAAAGCTATGAATCGTACGAGTGTGTACAAGTGGTGTCGCGAGTTTAAAAACGGTCACATCACACCTCTTCACCCTCCGCCAAAAAGTTCAAAACCACAATTTCAGCCAAGAAAATCATGGCATCCGTGTTTTGGGACTGTCAAGGCATAATTTTAATTGAATATATGCCTCAAGGGGAGACCATCAACTCTGCAAGATACTGTGAGACCCTAAAAAAATTGCGGAGGGCGATTCAGAACAAGAGGAGAGGCATGCTGACAAAGGGAGTCTGCCTGCTGCGCGACAATGCCAGACCACACACGGCCAACGCCACGAGGGAACTGCTCGCCTCGTTTAAATGGGATGTCCTGAACCATCCTGCGCATTCCCCTGACCTAGCACCTTCAGATTACTATCTCTTTACCTTCCTGAAGTTGCACATGGGTGGAAAAAGGTTTTCAACCGACGAGGAGGTAAAGGAGGAGGTGGAGAAGTGGACGGAGGGGTTGGCCGGAAACTGCTTCAAGGAAGGCATCAAAAAATTGATACCCCGCTTCGCTTCACCACCTGCATTGAGAGGAATGGCGACTATGTCGAAAAATAGCTTACATATGTACTACGGTAACCATGTAATTTTTTTGTTTAAATAAAAAAAATTGTAACCTACAAAAATTCAGTACACTTTCTTTCTGGATATGCCTCGTATTTGGACCCGGAGACTGTAATTGACCTTGAGATTAATATGTCAAAACCTTCAACATCAGACACTTCACTGCATACTAAAGACGTCAAAATTTCCATCATAAGTCAATTTTCACATATTTTTATTAAGGGATTTTTAAAAATCAGAAGTCAGGGTTATAACAGACATTAGATTAGGCTAGACGCCGATTTTTTTTGAAAAAGTATCTATAACGTGAAAACACGGGACTGGGACTCAACGCAAATCTAGTTTATCTCGTTTTAATACGGGATTATGTAAACATACCTTCTTATATTGTGTCGGTTGGTTTCCACCGATTATATGGGATCTAACATTCTAAACTATCACTTCTAACTGAAGTATTCTCAAAAGAGAGAAAATTCCTGAGAAGCTTTGGAGCATCGTCTCTTAAATGTTCTTATCATCTGTATGCGGATGACCTACAGATACGAGTATATATTCGTTTTGATCCTATTTTTTTTCACGCGGCTTTGAACAATTTAAATGCGGACCTTCAATCGATCTCGGAGTGGATTGGGGAGCATGGCTTACTCATAAATCCTAAGAAATCTCAAGCGGTCCTTATTGGCAGCCCTCAGCTTCTCGGTAAATTCGGCACTGACTTACTTTCTCCAATATTACTTGATGGTTCTATCATACCATTACATAAAACTGTTAAAAACCTAGGAGTGCTAATAGATAACACTCTCTCATGGCGAGATCAAATAAATGAGGTAAGCCGTAGGATCTTCTTCAGCCTTCATTCCCTTAAAGTGTTGCAAAGATTCCTACCAACTAAAATCAAAATTTTACTCGTACAATCTCTGCTCTTTCCGATTCTGGACTATGCAGACGTATGTTACTTGGATGTTACAGAGGAACAGCTGGACAAATTACAGCGTCTTCAAAATGTGTGTCTAAGATTCATTTTCAACCTACGAAAGTACGATCATATAACTTCATACCAGAAGGCATTGAACTGTTTGAATGATAGAAATAGACGCCAAATTCACATATGTCTGTATTGTATAACATTCTTAACTGTCCCGCCGCACCCTCTTAACTCGCCGAAAATTGTCAGCGTCTTTCCAATCATGGATTAGCGCTACGCTCAAACCGAGATTGTTTATTGGCCTTTCCAGTTCACCGCTCCTCTTTCTTTACGCCGTCCTTAACTGTTCATGTAGTGAGACTTTGGAATCAGTTACAAACCAATAAAAGACTCGCTCCGTCCTTGGCATGCTTTAAGAAGCGACTGAAAAAACTCTTAATTTCTAGTCAGTAAAATAACGTGTTTAATTCCCGAATTTTCTTTTCCTTTCCTCTCCACCACCCCTTCCTTTCCTTTTGATTGATGATATCTCACTTTATATGAAAAATAATGTTCGAGTGATTGTCCGTCTTTGTGGGGTTCGTGGGCATATGCTCACGTATATGTTTATGGATTTTGTGGGGATGGATAGTCATTTGAATGATTTATGCGACCATGTAACTTGCTTAATTTACTTTTGTCTGGTTGGTTGGAAGAGATGGCCGCCTGGCAATAAGCCCGCCAGATTGTATTACAATAAAAGTGTTAAATAAATAATAACTACTCTCATCCTTTTTCCTTATTTTTAAATAATCTAATATCGTTATTCTTTATATTTAAAAATAATAAATCATTAAGTTTTAGAGCTTTTTTCGAAACTTTAATATATTACTTTTATTTTTTTTTCATTATGCGTTTTTTGAACCGACACAGGGGTTGAAATTGTTCAGCGTTATATGAAGTACCAGGAATGTATAAAATTAAGAGAGTACGGTTGCAGTTAAGAGAGTACGGTTCTGTATCACTTCTTCTAGTTGCAATACTGTCGCATGTACCGTGTACGTGTGCAAGTATTGTTGACTCACGGCTACGGTCTTCAATAAGTATATCCAAATTACCAATTTGTCTGTGTTGAATGCGAATACGGAAGAGATATGAAATGTCACTTCGATATAATTCTGTTTTTTTTTTATCCTGTACCAATTTTTATCCTGTTAATTCTAAGACTAAAATGAAGCCCTTCGATCTTGAACTGTCTTGAGTCTCTTAATTTCTCCATGTTGATTAGTATATTGTCCGTTTAGCGCTACTTAATTTAATCTACAGGACTTCCGTGCGGAAAGTCGCATGTTCGAACCTCACACTGTGCTACTCTCGTCGCATGACTCAAGCATTTTTTGACATATTTATCGGAGTAACAAGGATATCCATGATTTAGATCTATATATTCTTTACAGAAAAAAACATACCGGTGTGGTCCGATTGTCTCATTTCGGTGTGTGGTCGGATCTCGTTAAGCGGTGTGGCCGGTGAGTTTGCTAGTATACAACGGCTTACTTATTTAAGGAAAAGAAGAAAGAAACAAAAACGTTACAACGCTGCTTCGCTTTCCAACTAAATAAACATTGGAATAGCGAAAGGATCCTTTACTACGAAGTCCAGCAATGACGACGAATTCATTCTAGGATCAAGTTCCACTTGGTCTACCCTAATGTACAATTCTGATTATTCGGTCAGTATCTGATCGGTATACATAACTAAAACATGCTAGTTCACTAGACTTGAAGGAACTTATAAGGTAAGGATTTGCGAGACAAGGCTCGAATCTCCTCGTTGCTTCTCTATATCCAGGGTCCCATTACTACGCCAGATCTTCAGTCAAAAATTGTTAAAAATGCTCTTTACATTAACATTATAGGGTCTTTCAAATTGAGCGGTTTTTTTAATTCTTAAATAAAACACACAATTTGCTTTGCATTCAAAATCTTTTTATTGGTCATTGAAGTATAATATATGACATTTAAACATAAAAAACAATATCCGCCAAATGTCTACCTCTTGCTGCTCCACAGATGTCCACTGTTTTGTCAAAAATTTTGATGACATTTTGGCGTAATTGCGGTTCTAATTCACCAATAACGCGAATAATTTCGTCCTTCAGCTCAGGAATTGATCGGGGATAATTCTTTTAGACCTGGCTTTTCACGTAACCTTAGAGAAAATATTCCAACGGTGTCAGATCACATGAACTTGGTGGCCAATTAACATCACCGTTTCCGGAGATTACAATATATAAAATAATACAACAATTTGAACGCGTTGTTGTATTGTATACGACTCCATTTTTATAAATGTCATACATTACACTTTTCAAATGTCACAAGACCCAGGCAAGTTCACGACGCCATCTGTGTTTTATCCAAGAATTAAAAAAAAACACTCAATTTGAAAGACCCTCTACAAAATTTTACTAGGAACCAGAGATAAAATAAGTATTTATTTAAGGAGATCATATTTTTAACTCTCTCTTTCTATTCCCATTTGAATCGAAATTAAGGTTTCTTAACAAAGTTATGAAATGTTGAAAAGTTTCGATTACTGAAGATAACAAGAAAGTAAGATCGTTATTGATGTTACCTTGTATAATAACAGAGCCGAGAATCCTGAAGGATGAACCAATGAAGAGCCGAGAAATTTTTCTCTCTCGGGAATGATAAATAATTCAGGTCTCGTGCTAGCTTCCTCTCTCTCGTTATCAGGATCGTACCTAGAAAATAATTTGCGCCTTTTGAAAATATCCTTGTGCAGGATTCAAGCAATCTGATTTCGTTTGTTTTAAGAAATAAGAAACTCTTCTCTTTCTTTAACTTTCTCTCAATGTGGTAAATTATATATCACTAGTTGCAACCCGTGAAATATTCACGGAAGTAAAACAAATTCTACATTTATGAAAATATATATTCATAAATGTTAAATTTGTTTATATATACCATTTGTACATCGTCCCCTTTTACACCGGTTCAATAATTGTAAGCTAGGCATTTAAAATTCATTCAGTATCACGGATCCACCGAGCTTCAAATTTCAAATTACTTTCGGAGACTATCCAAGTATTCCTCTCTCGCTATCTTGTATTCAAAATGCAATTCTCGTATTCTTTCTTTGACGATAACCATCGTACGGGTTTTGGCCTATTTATACTATGATACAATTTTTCAGCTAAATACTTTAATTGTTGTTTATTTTCTTTAAGATATTATATATTGCATAAAAAATAAGATATTCCGAAGAAGAATAAATCAGGAAATGTTTTCTGAAACTTGATAGCTTACTTTGATTGCAATTTTATTCACACGTAGGCTATTTTAAAAGAAGTCCAAAGAGATTTTTTTAGATACAAATAAAAACTAGCATTTATGAAAAATAATATACGTGTATTTTCTTTTAAAATCACTTCAATATAATTAAGACTCTATAAGGATGTTATTTTCATCACCACCAAATAAAAATTATTCACTCAATTTTAACATTTCCCTTCCTGTGCTAAAAAATCCGCCCATTCCGGTGATGTGTATTCAATACACATCAATACGTATGTAAAAAATTAACGATTTAAAATCGGAAAAATAAGAATATTCATAGCCAATCGCTTAAATTAATTAAATTTGAATTTAAAAGTGATATTGATTGAAATGTAATTGCTGAAAACATGAAGAAAAAAAACATCGAACGGCGTTCACAAAACGGGCGAAGCGACCACCTCGAACGAAAGCCGGCTGGCTACTAAACGAGAGAAACGAACGAACTGAGATTCTATTTTTTGCGTTCCCATATACCGAAATAGAGTAAGAGTGAGACGTGAATAGCGTCGCTTCCTTACCCATACGGAGTTTTAGAATGAATATACGTACATCACACACTGGCACACGTTTGATTGTATTGGTGAAATTCTTCCCGATTTTCACAAAATATCTCTGATGTGGCCGATAAGTGATAATTATTATTAATATTATTTTTTTCATTCAATGCGTAAATGTATTACGGAGGAATAACTAAAATCAGAACCCAGTATTTATTATATTTATAAAGATATCAAAGTTTTTAGAAGCAATGTGTACTAGTTACACATCATAGGGAAGGAAGGGTTCAGAAAACCGATGTCTAGATTATTTATTTTATGAAGTGATGTTTTGCAATATGTCCTTTCAGATTAGTATGCCCAAGATGATACGATGGTATATCAATAATTACAACCTACTAACGATGGAAACTAAAATTGCTCAATATATTTCTGCAAGTAAACTTCATCCTCAGGCCTGACCTGCTCTTCATCACAGAGTCCGAACGATGCTGTTCTCGTACTCTGGGAAACATTTCAATTAGACAGATCCCGGGAATGTTTATTCAATCGCTCTTCTTTATCTCTAAGAGTTGTTTTTTGATTCTAAATAAATACTCACTTTGAGGTTTTCTCTCCCTATCAGGAGAGAGGAAGACCCTCAGAGAGCCATGTTTATCAATAGCGAAAATGCGAACATTCGATTTATAAATATTTTGAAACGTCAACTTCAAAAATGAAGATTTAAATCAACGAAACACCTTATTTACTTTAAATTATCGAAAATTTGTATTTGAAAAATAAAGCAAATAAACAAGTATTTACTAATGAATAATTTTTGCTAAATTGATTATATAAGTGACAGAAATTCAATCCATTGATTTGAAGAACAATTCTATTTAGCGCCGTTTTACAGAGAAAATTCTCTTCAAAAGCGTTCTAACTCGGAAGTCGAATCCATTATTACTAAACAAATCCCGTCTGCCAGCTATAACAACGCCCGAGCGAAATATATGTAATATTTTCTTTGTATACGAAGAAAGATTTTTAAGTGACCTTACGTGAAAACCAGACAGAAAAGGAAAAAAACTAGGTGCTAGTGGAAAAACCCGCAACATTCGTGTCGAAGGACAGGTATATTACCAGCTTGACTAAGGAGGTCGTCAGAACATTTATAATTATTCTCATAAGTTAATTTCTTAATTTATTCGATTACATTTTAATTATACAAGTATAAAACGGACTTATTTTTCGTTCAGTTATTTCCCTTTGTTCAAGGTTAAGCACTCTCTTAAATTACGATAACACTTAACACAGAATTAACTGGAGAGAATCGATTAAGTTAAATAAATACTTCTTATTTTCCCACACAGAGGTATAGAATAAGCTCCCACATACTGTATTCGTTTAGACAAAATGTCATGCATAAAAAACTTATGAGAGAAGTAATTTTTTAATGAGGTATTTTCATTGATGTTTTTGTTCTTTATAATTCTTTCTAATGTAGGGTGAATTTTCCAAGTCTTAGCCTTCTAGAATTTATCGTTGCGTGTCAAGTCTTCACTAACTTCCAGCAATATTTATAGAGATATAAGAAAAATATAAATTTAATGTCAAATAAGTGATGCGGAACTTATTGAAAAGCATGGCTGTAAGACAATATTGTCTTAAACCTCAATAATCGAATCTTCAGGTATAGAACTACTCAAGTAGGTCAGTAACTCACAGTTCGTCATTCTGCATTAGGAAATAGAAACATAAACAATGTCTGTACATGTCTTGTACATGCGAGTATTGTTACCAGACGGAAACTTTAACATGGATGAAATCATTTTTTATATTTTGGGTATAACGCTTCTGTGAAAATCACTTAATCAAGAATTTAAATACCACAAGATATTTAGATATAACTAGCCCCAATAATCGATCCTTTGGGTAAAGCACCACTTAAGTAGCAGGTTCGTCATTGTGCGTTTGTAAACACTACCGTACGTGGAAAGGCTATTTATTACCTTCCACACACGTCTAGTACGAGTGAGTTTTATTATGAAACGATTTCTTAAACTTGTTCTATTTTTTTAGATACCTTCGGGGATTGAACCTAACACTTCAAGATAAAAAAAAACTTGCACAGTAGACCTCGGGGGTCGTTTAGTATCTTTAATTTTTTTTAATCTTTAAAAATATTTGGAAACCAGATACATTTTTATAAAATACCTAATGAAGAACACATATTTCCGAATTTTGACATCTCAAGTTAAGAAAGTACGAGTATGTTAATTTTAAAAAGTACTTGTACATTTGAATTAATTTTATGTAAACCGTCAAGTGCCCTTTGGGATACAAAAAAAAGATACAAAATAAATTTCAATACTGGCATGTCAACAGTGTTATACGAGTACAATGGAAAAAACAATACAAAACGATACTTAACACAATAACAATGCAAATTCATATAATTTACTTAATTCATTCCGGCAAGAACCAAATTACGTGAAAATCTACAAAATGTCAATATTGATTGCCTAGTCTAGGCAGTCTTGTTATGCATGAGTAATATAAATTATAACGGATAATAATTCCACTATGTATTCGAAAGCTCCCATGACTTATTGCGTGGTTATTGAAGATATTCTGAGCATTAAGCTTACTGTGGTAAAGTAATGATTCCTACAAAACTTTAATGAAAGGCTCATCTTTCAAATTGTAGAAGGATTTTTTTTTATTTGGCTATCCTCTTATTTGCAAATTGGAAAAATCACCATGTCCTCTTATTTGCAATTCATTGACTCTTATTTTGAAAAAAGTAGACAAATCGAATTTTCCGCACGCACAATTTCATTCCAGTATCAATGAGATAGTTTATTTTTTTTCGTTCCACAGCCAATTGAAAATGGTTTCCATATCTCATACTCAAACAAAAACGAGGTTAATATTGAAAAAAACATGACTATCGAATTTTCAAGTTCTTGAATTAACACTCCTTAAAAATATACAAGTGAAATTCTTTTAACATATTTGATGTAATTTTTTTGCTCTGCCTTACAAAAAACTGAAAACATTATTTATGAAAAACTTGGAAATATAAGAACTTTTGGTAAAGAAAAATGTATTCATGAAGGTATTTTTGTAAAATACAAACATTCTTTGACAAAGGATTTATTAATGTGATAATTTGTTTTTAATACTTTTTTTAATTAAATTATTCTAGCCATCAATACGTTTCTTCAACAACTTGGTATAAACTTTCAATTGAACTAAATTTATATACTTCATTTTCGATGTGCGCTTTGTAAATTTTTTGAGGTTTTTTGTGACATATATGCGTAATTTAAAATAATTACCGAGTTTCATTCCCAATTTGCCTTTTTTTCTCCACAATCGCTTATTTCTTCCTTAGACTGATTATATGTCACTTTAATTATTGTTATTTTAAATGTTTGCGAATTTTGTACAGAAGAGCACTCTAATTGATAATCGTATTGGCATGTGGAACGAATGAATTAAAAAAGAGTAACAAAACAAATATATTGTACAAATGTGAGTGGAAACCATGGGAGAAGAAGACCAAATAGATAATAGTTGATTATTGTTTGGGCATGTAGAACGAATGACTAAAGCATGACTAACAAAACAAATATATTGTGCAAATATGAATAGAAGACGTGGTTGAAGAAAACCAAGAAAATTACGGTTGGATCAAGTGAATATAATATTTTGAAAGAAGGAAACGTCGAAAGTCAGAAAAATCGGAAGAGTCGTATAAGAAGTTGTATGGATGTAAAAAGGCAAAGGATATATGTCAAGATAGAAAAATCTAGCGCTGTATCTTCTCTGCCTACCCCGGAAGGAAAATGGCGTGAAGGTATATGTGTATGTATGTATGAATTTCGTACAAATTAACAATAGTTTGAATTTTTTTTGTAACCATGAGCTATTATACATTCATTTAATTTTTCTTTGATCAGTTGGAGGATATTGCCTCTTGGCAATACACTTGCCAGATTATTTATCAAAAAGCGTTTATACATAAGTTTTTACTATGTATTATTTATAGTTAAGACATTAACACTGTAGAGATTTAAAGACATTGTAATTTGTTTACTCAAACACTGTTTATTCCACTTGATACAACGATATAACCCTATCGGTTTCAAAGATATCACCTCATCAGGATAGCAGAAACGAAATGTTTGTGCTATCCTGATGATGAGGTGAAAACCTTGAAACCGATAGGGTTATATTGTTATATTTAGTGGAATAAACAGTGTTTGACTAAACAAATTACTAAGTTTATACTATTTTATATATGAGGATGTTTTTTCAGTATTAAATTTGTTTTAATTCGCAGTTTTTAAGTCGAGAGCTTTAATTCTATAAAAAAATACTTTTATTTTTATTTACTTCTAAGAATCGTCGTCGTCGTTGCTGGGCCTCGTTGTCGAGGATCCCCTCGCCAATCCAATATGTCAATTCAGCTGGAAGGGAAAACTGTGCCGTGGAGCTTTTTTATTTTATTAAGTGAGTGAGCCGTTGCATAAATAAAAAGCTCACGCATTCGTGGAAGCCAAGGTGTTACAGGCATCAACAGCAAGATGGAAGAGAGGTGATTGAGATGGTATGGGCACGTTGAACGCAGATCACCCGATCACATTGTGAACCAGGCAATCTCCATGGATCTTCCTCGAATAACAACCAGAGGAAGACCAAAAAATTCATGGGTGGTGCAAAAAAATAACCTAATGCAGAGGCACGGCCTGGGGGATGCAGTCCGGGACAGAAGAACATACAACCTGAGGACGAGGAGAGCTGACCCCAACAGTCTTCGCAGACAGTGAGTTGGGATGGAGCCACGCAGAAGGAGAAGTGAGCCGTTGCATACCAGCAAACTCACCGACCACACCACTGCACTGGATTCGATGGTACACCTAAAGTGAGACGATCGGAGCAAATCGGCATGTTTTTTTTTTCTTTTTTTGAAGAATAGATTGTCCGAAGTCATAGGTATTATTATACCCACGAATATTAGGCGGAAAAAATACCTGTGTCATTCGAGGGAAATAGCACAGTTAGAACCGACGACCTCCCGCATGGAAGTTCAGTGCATTATCGCGCGGCCATGCACCTACTAAGTATCAATCCTTGTTATATCTGTCAAAAATTTGCTTTGTAAGTTGCTGTCCAGATGAACCGATCTGCTATGAATCTAAACCACTCCCAATACTTCTTCCACTACGTTGTATGCTCTTTTCTGAGAACCAAATTATTTCCATAATAGTTATATGGTATGCGTGAATCTGCCTATTTGTCATACCAGCACATAACAGGTCAAAAAAATTAAGTTATATAACTAAATTGAATTTTAAACTAATTCTTTATCCTTATACTCGTACAACGTAATTATTGTCAATCGTGCTCTCGGACTGACGACCGTGGATTTTTTACTAAATAACACTACTTGATAAGTATGGATTATGTTTTTTCTACAGCTAAGTAAAACTCATCAATTCGTAAAAGGAAAATAATTCGCCTCAATATTTGATGCTTAGTTGTTAACGTGCTTACCTTCCACCCGCGGGTTTCGGATTCGATTCCCGATAGCATCCGACTTTTTTTTTATTCCCAGTGTGGTAAGACTTTGTCTGGTAACAATACTCACAAGCGCTAGATGAATGCTAGTGTTGCTACCTCTTCATGTGCTGGGTAGTATGACGATCAAGTGCGATGACGAACTGCGAGTTACGTGCTTTCTTAATTGGTTCCAAGCTCAAAAGACTAAATAAAAATAAAGCGAAGCGTATCTTGTCTACTAAACACGCTTTTGAACATGTCCGAATCACCGATTCAAATGTGTTGAAAGTACTCGTATTCTAGTAATGAATAGATAAATTGAAAATAATTCTTACATTCTTGATCATATTAATTATTAATAAAAAAACTTATTAACGTTGGCTTTACCAATTCGAGTATTATTAAAGTTGGTCCATATACTTGAAATAATATTACCATAAAACAAGAACAAATACAATATAATTTAACTTTTCCGAAACTAGGAAGTATAATTTGAAATAGGCAAGAAGCATTGATTTCAAAGGGAGAGTTTAATTTCAAATAAGGGATTAAACTATTTTCCCGTAAATGGTATTTGTAATGGAAATAGTTGTATACAAAATTGTCAACAAATATCTATTGTTTTTCGAATTGGCTAACCCAGGGTCTTTTGGTAAACTGTGTTGAACATTATTAAACGTTTGGACGCATTTAAAAGAGTATCATAACTTATAAACGAAAATCAAATACGATCATTAATATTGAAAAACTTTATCCATTATGAAAACACATGTTCTGTGTGCTTACAATAATTAGTATAAACCTTATCCATTGATAGAAGCTAAAAACTAAAGTAAAATTTAAATTATATAACGAAACACGATCTATCTGGAAAACTTGTGTTTTCTTCTTGTATATCACCAGTACAAAGATTGTAAAATAAGGGGATGGTTGCCGTTTAATCTTCGGAGAGTTTGGCATAACTTCCATGAATCTTGATGACAGCTGGATGAAGACATCCCTTTTTGGCTGGAAGAACTTTGGTGAAATGAAACACGAAACGAAGGTTCAGACGAAAATATTTTTCAGTTCACTTGGCGTATATGGTCCTGCATACGCCGTAAGCATACCGGCCTAACAGCTTAAGCTGTAACATGTAGGGTAACGTAAATACAATTGCGATCCCTTTTCATTCCTTCATTCTTTTTCAAACGGTGGTCGCGCGTGGGTGTCATTCGACACCTGTTTATTGGCCAATTTAAACTTATTTATTTTTATCCGAGCCATCAGATCTATAATGTTGTGATAATATAAAACGACGTACAAAGACTTTTTATTAAAATACAATATAAATACAGATTAACATATAAGATTACCTTCTTAAGAAGGCCAAGTTAGACACCTACGAGTATTTTCCGACCAGGTGGCGGGTTCGATTCCCATTGGTACACGTTTATTTAAAGATGGTTCCACTTTAATTTTCACTTAAGGCCTCTTTAACATCTTGTCATTCTACTTAGTCAGCTTTATGAAAATAATATTGTAAATGTGAAAATCGAAGAAACCTACTCCATTTTTTCCGCATGGATGCCGGAGTACCGGTCACCATTTCAATTTTAAAAATAGGGTATCAGTATATGTATCAAATCAGGTATCTTTAACATATTTCTGATTGGATGTATGAGATTGCCACATAGCAATAAAACTACCAGGTTGCACTGTATACACCCAAAACATAATAAAATACAATATTATAGGTTGGTCCATAAGTCGTACTCTAATTCTCTTATTCAAAGCGTTGTTGTGAATCTTGTAGCTTCAATTCCTGCATCAATTGGATTTTATACAGAAAGTGCAAATCAATTATTTAGATTCGTTGTAGTGTCGTTTGAGACATTTGGAATTGAGTTGAACATCTCGTAATTGAAGTTACTCAATCATCAGCGACGCTCTGTAGAATCTTTGAATAATCTCTTTGGTGTGGATAGGAAGTCTTAGAAATGTGGAATTAATCTCCTAATCGTCCATCCTGCTAGACAATTTCCATCCATAAAATGACTTCGATATGCGCGTTGTGTTCGAATAATTGATTCTTGATTTGCAAAATAAAGTTCGGCCAATTTCGTTCGTTTCTCTATTGTTACATTCTCCATAGAAAGTCTTAAAGAAGCCTTTTTACATATCTGAAAAAAAAATGAATGTTTGAAACTGGAGCGTGGCTGATGGGCCATCCTTTGCAATAAATTGATGTTCTTCTATATTTGTTTTTTTTTTTTAGTTTTTCTCAACACCGGCATCACGGCAAATATCTTACTTCCATCAATTAGAAAAGCTACTTAAATTGAATGTTATTATTTAAAAAAAATACTTTCAACTAATGATTAAAATGTGTTTATATACAAAGTTATAAGAAACTCAGACATTTTTCATAAGAATATATACTGAAATGTTCGAGTTTCCACACTGCCTATTGGTACGTACATTTCATAGTTTAGTTATACTGACTTTTCTTATTATAGTTCGGAATTTCTAGGATGAGTCCTGTGAAGGCTCATGAATTTGCCCCAATACAACCTTGTGTAATGTGTTTACCTAAATAACTTGCTATTTATTGGAATTGAGGCTTATATTATAGTTGATAAAATAATTAAAATTACTGAACATCATTACAAGGTTGTAGTGGGGCCAATTTGTGAGCTATCACAGGACTCATCCTAGAATTTCCGAACTTTAACTAACATTTAATGAATAGTAGTTCATAAACAAACGAGCGAGTTTTTAAAAAAAACCGAAGACATGAAAAAATAAAATGCAATAAGAATTAAAAAAACAAATTTCCAAATTTATCATAAAAATATTTTTCTTTTACTAAAGTTAGACATTTGGTATATTATAATCAAGACTATCTCTCTTGATATATTGACTACTAATTATTATCCTTCCATCTTTTGGGAATTCTTCTTGAAGAATGAATTCCAGCAAATATTTCATGCATTGCCATGTGGATAACTCTTATGTGAACCATTCTTTCCACATGGTATGCATCGCCAGTATTTTCTGTGGTTATTGATCCATCTCGCAATATTCACTTCACGATTTTCTCGAATACTGGAGTTTATAGCTCTTTTTGCCTTTTATGTTTCAAAAGGTTTATATTTCATAAGCTGTGAGTATACTTTTTGTTCTTTGTTATATCTGTTCTAGGCTCGATTCCATGGGTCATTATTAGTCTAAAACATAGTTTCCCGAACTGTTTCGCCCGTAGACCACTTGCCGATTTTTTTGTTTTCCGTAGACCCCCTGCCTGCAAAATATTGAATTTTCAGCTGACACAGTGATGTTCACCTTGATAAGGTATTTTGTAGAGTGGACAATTGTAAAAAAATAAAAAAAACAATTTTTATTTATACCTTTATTGAAAATACACAAAATGCAAGTAAATATTAGACTTTGGAACGAAACAAATCAAAATCTCTTCCATAAAATTAATACACAAATAATACTGTTAATGAGAGGGATGAACCTGATTCTCTGATAGCAATGATTCAATATTTGGGTTCAAATTATTGAGGAATAGTCTTAAATCTGCACGTTCAATGATTTGCATTCAATTTCTTTATATAAGTATTATATTTTCTATATCTTATATAAGTATTATATGCACACAATCTGTGTTGGGTGTAATAAGACATTTACGGAACGCCCAAATATTGATGATGATCTGTTTAAATAGGATCCGCTCACGTGGACCCCCATTTACATCTCGTGCACCCCCAATTTCTTTTCTCGCTGACATAGACCCCTTGCAAGTCGAAATCGACCCTTGGGGGTTCATATAGACCACTTTGGGAATATTTGGTCTAAAACATGTTTTGTAAATTTCGACCTTACTGCATATTCGTATGAACAATATATCTTATTCCAAGCTACATATTTTAGACATCAATAGACAACAGCAAGTTTATTAACTTAGCCTATTATTTTGGTGCAGATATCATTGAAGCTATATGACAAAAAAATTATGACAGCCATAATTTTAAAAGATAACGATGATACTTTAATCAAGCGTGAGAACAATATATTAACCATAAAATCCATCAACTCCCTTAGGATCGTATGAGTATGCTTCGCTCGATTGAAAATATAAAAAAAAGTAACACGCAAAAAAATAATTTCAATATCCAAGAGAGCAATTAAAAACAAACAATAACGTATCGGCTTCTTTGATGTAGAAGATTGCAAGAAGTGCCATCTAACACGCCATCACAGTTTACCAGCAACGGCTCCAATCCCGATAGAACCAGTACCAATCAACGAGGATGAGCCAACCACAGGCCGATACGAGTGGATGCTCCAGAGACCAGGATGGATGGAGCTTGTAATTATCGAGAGCTGACCGCGGTTTTGGGTCACCGCTTAGTAATTCCAAGTTGATCGGTCTCATAACCCTTTGGCTAGTAGCGCGGAGGGATCATACCATGATGTGGATTGCTTCATCTTAATTGCTTTTGACCCTCGTGTTACTCTTTATTGATTTTTATTTTTTGAATTATATACTGTAAGTGAGAAAAGTCTTAGATTAATTGTTGGTCAAAACTGGTTAATTCATGTTTTCAATCACTTTAGGTTTTAACTTTAAACTCAATCATGAGTGCATGCGTACTTACTTGTATTTATGTTCTTTAATTAATATTAATATGAATCGCTTTTTTTATATTTTGATAAAATAAATGGTCTTTTTTCTAAAATCTAAGTAGATAAACTGGAAATTCTAGTGTATTTTAAATAACGACTTACAAATATCAATAACACCATACTTATTTGATGAAATTCAAGCTAATCTGTTTTTTTTTTATTATATGATAATTCATCAACACGACTAGGTGATTCGAACATATTGAAGAGCGGGACCAAAAGACGACATTATTCTCCTATTGGTCAAACCTTCGGGTTTGGAACCACTGTAATAGGCACGGAACTCACGATGCGTCATTTCATATTTCCGCTTGGTCGGATAAAATTATCAAATTGCAACACGCATTCTAGGTTTTACTGTTTAAAATAAAAGACTTTAAAACCAAATGATTAACTCCTACCGTGCACAGTTTCAGAGTTTTTGTAACGTTCCTGAACTGTTCCCGAAATGCATAAAAAACCAAACCGCATAAAAAACAACAATATCCCCCGACATATCAACTGACAGCTGATTGTCAAAACAGTGAAATTTTCACTCGCTACTGTTATTTAATACAACGTCAGAATGTGGATGGAAAGAAGGCATATTTCAATTTTATAATTGAATTATTATCGCACGCGCCTCATTTTATTAATAAATATCTAAATAATGCGAAATATGTTATTAAACATCAGAATAACCTTAATTATGATTGATAACTTTGTTAACGTTTTTCTGATTGGTTAGAAGATTGCCACGTGGTAATTCACCCACCAGGTTTTACCATATTCGATGAAAGTTTATTACAATACAATTATCACGAATGGAAGTTTTGTTTGAATAATTAAATGAAGAAACACTTATGAACCAAGTTCAACAGAAGAATATATTTGAACCTTCTGATTTATAAGCCAACACTAATAAATTATTCTGCTAACCATTGTGAAAAGAAACATCTGTGGATGATGATAATATAAAACACAATGAATTATTCGACATCCTTCACAATGTTATCTTCAGTATTGCCTGCAGACACGACAAGTCCTTTGTATCGACACAAAGCCTCCGGAATCAGGCACCCTCCAACGAGCGCAAAACTTAACTCATTTAGGAGTGATTGTGATGGAATGTCACCAAATACTGGATATTGTCATTTACAAAACTGTCCTTAGTACATTTGCCGCCCTTCACTTTTGAAAATTTATATAAACAATGTACTATTTTACTATACATATCTTCTCTTAGCACCTATCTTTCAATCAGGGGTTTCGAGTTCGATTCCCGACGGTACCCGAATTCAAAAGAAAAAAACAAGAGTTCTAATATTATAAAAGAGTTTATCTGACAACACTACTAACATACGCTAAACATATGCGAGTATTTTCAACTTTTCACGTTCGCCGTAGTATTATCAAGATATGCAATGACAAACTGCGAGATCCGTGCCTTCTCCAGTGGATCTAAACCCGAAGGCTCAATAATGGGGCCAAAGACAATGTTGTTTTCACTGCACAGTCTTCAATATATCCGAATTATTAATTCGAATGTATTGAAGGATACCATACAAATGGAAAAATAATGTCAGATGTACATCAAGTCATGCTGGTTTGTGTCTGAATTGGTAGATTTTTTGTCCACTCTCCGGTACAATATTCTCAAATATGTCTTAACATAAAATTATTTTCGGTCTTCAATATATCCGAATCATCAGTTCGTATATATTGAAGGGTACCATACAAATGAAAAAAATGTCGGATATACATCAACAAATACTGGTTTGATAGATTTTTTGTGCACTCTCCGGCACAATGTTCTCAAATATATTTAAATATAACATAAGATTATGTTTGTTTCTAAATATTTTAATAATGAAATATTTTAACTATCAGCAACATGTGTGTGCGATATTTGAATTATAATCTTTTACTTGATATATTTTTCTTTCAATATTATTGTTTTAATTTTTCTTGGCACTTTTCAACATGACTTAAATTAAAGCTCTTCTCAAAAAACGCTCAAAAATGTTATAAAAAATAACTTAACAATATGTGATGCTTGAAATTTTACTGGATAATTTGTAATGCTGTAAAATTTGACTGAACAAAATGTGTGATAAAAACAATCTTGAAGATGCTAGAATGAGTATCTGCTTGTTTTGTTTTGGTGGATATTTCAAACGTGGATGTTGTTGAGTTGTCCTTCGATGTCCTTCGCTGGTGTTTTGTCAATTCTTGAATTGGAAACTGGTTATTCTATTTTTGTTTTATTTTTCAGTATTGCATTACACATTAGTGATTTGATGCCCAAGTTTCTGCACTGTATCATGCTGATATGTTAGAGTCCTTGATATATTGCATTACACATTAGTGATTTGATGCACAGTTTCTGCACTGTACCATGCTGATATGCTAGAGTCCTTGATATTTTAAAATTTATTTTTTAATACTGTTATACAATAATTTGTAAAGGACACTTAAGTGTCGTCCATTTTACCAATGAATAAATAAAATGAAAGTTTAATTTTTTATAACACCTAGTATGTCATGTTAATTTTGAAACATTTTTTTATAGAATTAATCACTAGCTAGCTGCCAGTTACGGCCCTGATCTTGAGACACATAATACAATGTAAAGTTATTCGTGAAATCGGCTCAACTACTTTGACAATGTCCCCATAACGGATGTGTCCTGTCAATAACATTCAATGGACAGGTGTAAATTGGAACTACTGACTGAACTTTCCTAAAGAAAATTATGAACACTGTGACAAGAATATACTTTGGGTCCTTCCTACTCTCAATATATTGAATACTCGGAACTTTCAAGAGTCACACATTGTCTAATCAAATTTTCAAGCATCACACTTTTTCTAGTTAAATTTACTAGCATACACATTTTCCAATCAACTTTTTAAGTATAACATATCATCCAGTCAAGTTTTCAAGCCTCAAAAGTTATTTATTCTAATTTTCAAGTAACACACATTCTCATATATGTTAGATTTACAAAGATACACATTTTGCAAGCAAATGCCAGAATCACATGCTATCCAGTGAATTTTTCAAGCATCACGCATTATCCAGCTGAATTTTAAAGCATCACCGATTCATTATACAGTCCCATGGTTAAGCACACACATTTTTAAATCAAATAAGATAATATATTTTTTTAACCCGGCGAGTTTATTGCCATGTGGCAATCTCTTCCAACCAACCAGAAAGCTGTTTTTATAGGCCCTAAGCGTTAACCAGACTGGAATATTATTTAAAAAAATCTGGGTTCCAGCGGGGATCGAACCCGCAACCTCCGGATCATTCCATAAAGACAAAGACGAATATTGTTTAAAAGGAATCTTGTTTGCATATAATTTTGTGATATTAAGATATTTTTTATCATTCTCATTGAAAGGCTTAATAATCTAAGTTTTACGAAACTTGTAATTAAAATAACAAACATCGATTATTTAAAATAAAAATATATTTTCAAAGTAAAGTTGTAAGAATTATATAAATAACAAATAAAAAACTTGGGGAAAGTATCGTGCAATTTTCTTTGATCAATTTAACAGCAAACAAGAAATTTTATAAGATGTCTAGCGTCTAGACATTGACAGTTCTATAAAAGCGTATTACGAGTATAAGGTCAAAGAATTCTTAAGCCACTCACTGCAAAGATGCACATTTATGGTTTAAAACAACATAAAAATGAATGTAATGAAAGCACAAATAAATACCCAAAAGCGATATACATTTTAAGAGTAAATCAAAATGTACAAGGTGATTGAAACTCGATGCGATACATTAAAGAATATAATGTAGGGGGTATTGTAAAAGCAAAAACAAAAATTAAATGGACACCAAATCCCATCCATTATGGTGTTAGTAATTGGAGAAAAAATAATTGAAAATTCTCTTAAAAAACCTTTCGACATGTACGAGTATGTGTCATAAAATGATTTTACCACCTCAGGTTTTCAATAACTTAGTACGTTTTACAAATTATTTCGTTTGCAAAGATTTTGTTTAACGGGAAGTACCGAATTTATGTACCGTCTCAAACTCCACTTGATTTTATGTTGACCAATGGTTTGTGTTGAAATATTTCGTATTAAAATTAGTTTGCACTAATTTTTAAGACAAAATAATGTAATTTCAATGGGAACAATGAGTTTGATATGTAAAGACTGTTGTATTGACTAATTGATGCATTTTATTTCTTAACTGTAGGAAAAAGAGACACATGACGATGTTCTAGAATAATGCATCATTGTTATGCCATAAGGCATATTCATTCATCTTTTTTTATATAACCACACTTTGGAAATTTCATCCCTTTGGGAATTAAATCCGAACAGTCGATAGACAAACTTACTGGCTAGACCACTAGGTCACCTTATAATATGAAACGTCAAATATAATGGTGTAAATCAGAAAAACTGCTCTTTCTAAATTACACTATTATATTTACCAACACTTCTTTTTCGAAATAAATCACATTTTTTGTGAATTCAAATGAAATATTTTAAACCTATCTGACTTTAATTCATTTTTTATGTATCTTTAATACAATGTAAAAAATTCAAGTGAGTTCATTTGACTTGGAAAAAATCAATCACACACACACGTACAAAACAAATGATTCAGAATAGGAAACAATTTCTACCTATGCATATCTAACATTCCTCATTTTGTATGTATGATTTTTCCATGTGTGCTACTTCAACAAGGTTGATCCTTTGAACGTTCTGAAAAAAATAATTATTACTGAACGAAGAGTTATTTATTGAAGAATATAATAGATACTGTTGATATTTGGCATTTACAGTTATTGACTAAAGGATTCCTGTCTGTTTTTCATTTAAGGCTTGATTAACAAGTTGATTTGGAAAGATTTCCGCATGGTAATAAGCCCACTGTTTACAAGAAAAGTGTAATGTAATACAATGCAACCAATTATTATAATTCGAATTTATCTTTACAACTTTCAAGATATAATGTTAAAGAAGAATGGTAAAGGTATCGTGGACAGATTACAGAAGATCATTTTTTTCCTTGGTTAGCTAACCTACAATATGTTTGAATTCATTATCCGAATATGTTAAGAATCATGGCCGGGAAACATAATCGTATAATGCTCTATGTATTAAGCTGTCGTCTTCTAAACTCGTAGTTCATTATCGTATATGTCAGCAATACTACTGTTCCTACAAATTTAACAACACTCGCACATGTATAACTAATTAGCCAAACTGTGACCCGTTTTCTACCATTGAAAATTTTACCCAGAAGAAATAATAGTCTGGTTGGAAGACAAGCGTACTATATGTCAATTTATTATACTGATAACTATATTATCGACAACAACAAAAAATATGTAAAATCATTAAATATTTTAATTTATTAACACCAATAATCCAAAACTTACATTAATGTATTGTAAGTTATTTGAACAGCGTTGTTTCTTTGCCTCAAGAACCCATTATTTTGTTCTTTATGAAAAGCGAGTATAATTATTCAACCCTTGAATAATTACTATAACGTTTTCAATATATCAGACCATGGATACCGGCCATTTTCTGATATTTGATCAGATATATAAGTTATTACAAGTATCTAATAATGTTAAGTGGTGAGGTTAGTTTAGAATTTCTCAAGCCGGTTATTAACAACCGTTATCTCTATCTAGTTAAAGGAAATCAATAGCTTTCTTACAGCAATTTTGTCTAATTACTAATTAAAACAATATTTAATAAAAATTATAATTAATATATTAACATTTAAAAATATATTTTTTTTAAATGAAAATAGTTTCGTTTGGAATATAATGTAAGTTACATCTAACATTAATCCTCGTCCTTCGTTGTAAATAATGTTTTCAGATTTTCAGCTGTTAGAAGGTTGCGTGGAAACATAGATATCTCACTGGCGTAATAAAAAGTGTGAAGTGAAGATGTTACACCCCACGCAGTTCCCCGCCCCTGACACCCGACGTATCACCATTAATCATCACAAAACACTACGTCGTGATATTCCGAGGCGTTCGCTGGGCCATCTTAATTAATTTCAGCATTAGCTGATTCAGTGGCTTACGACGCGCGTTACGATATCCGCTCCTCCCAGTCTTGGAGTTTAATACTTCTCTCATAATATCAAAAACTTGTAATTGACAGATCATACTCAAAAAATATTCGACTGATTTGAAAAATATTCGATTAACCCAAAAAATACTGACGGTGATTGTTTACTGGAATGTTTCGAAAATGAAATAAAGACAATGTTGATTCGATGACTCATAGCTCGAATTTCAATATACTTTTTTCCCGGTCTTTAAAATCAATGCTGCTCTAAAAATAAAGATTACTTATAATTTACTGAATCCATACTCAATCAACTTAAAAATGATGTTACGATAGTGAATGGTTCTTGAGTAAAATTATTATATTGTGAACAATGCGAAAATAAGTGGATTCGAACAATATCGCGAGCGGTTGTGAATGATTCGTATAACATCTAGGACTAGCGTGAATTATTCTTTTAAAACCGCGAGCGAAAAGTTACCGTGTAAACAGATCTTTAATTCACATCGAATGACTTTGGCTGATTATTTTAACAATACTAAACGATTAACCGAGAAACATTTGTGAATTATATCATGTGCATCATCAATAATGATGAAATATTTAAACCGTTCCAGAAGGTATAGTAAAATACAAGAACTGAGGATATAGTTTTATTATTGTAAAAACAATGTTTATATGTTAACGAGACACTTATAAACATTGTTGGGATTATTTTTCTACTACTAGCGAAAACAATTCATTTTTCTTAAATCAAAAACGAAAGTTCTTTTCGCATAACGAACCACGCAGAATCTATCTCATATCAGGAGTGGAACAGTGGAATAATTTTCTCGAGTTAAACAGTGGAATACTTTTCACGAGTCAATTCCATATTTCAAATAACAGTGAATGGTTTCATTCGCAACACGAACGACAGTGAATTTATAATAAAACATAAACTATAAATTATTTAACTTGCAACACGAGCGGCAGTGAATTGGTCCGCTTACGTCGTGAGCGAGGGTTAAAACTGCTATCATGACGGAGGGGCGACAAGAGGATGGTGGAGGGGAAACACCCCTCATGTCGCTTGAGTCAGCCGACATATTTGATAAATACAATGGTAAGTAAAAAAAAATTAATGTTTCTTTATAGCTTACATGTACAAAAAACAAAATAGGTTAATGGATTTCAGTTAACTTATAATGGGTCAATTAAATTTTATAGATACAAGGTAAAATGGAATGGCAATATGGGTAAAAAGCTAAAAAAATGTGTAAATTTTGTGGAAAACTTGATATTTTTTTCGAATCATATAATTTAAGATTGTTTAAGATAATGACATTTTAAACTTTCTTGGTGTATTCTTACAAAAATAAGCGATCGTCAGTAAACATGCCTCATATTGAACAATTAGTAGATAGGGATTTTTATTAATTTGGTCTCCCCATGATACTTAAATTTAGCTTATTTGGTATTCCTTTGATACTTTTCCTCTGTACGTGTTCATATTAATAGTTGCCGTTGTTAATATCCATATTACCGAACTGTACGGCACCGGTACAAAGAACTGTCAATAGGTGAATGGCTGCTGCGCAATGCTCGGAGAATTCAGTGGTCAATTCCAAAGGCGTAGATCGATGAGAAGGTAGCAATGGTGAAGAGATTCCTCTTATGGCAGGTTGTAGCAGGTTTCAAAGTAAAACACAGTAGAGTAGAGTGTAAGAAGTAATATATTTAAAATTGAAAAAGACCCTTCTTATGAACGGTCAGTCGCTCATCGCAAGCGCTCACACCCCGCGAAATACAACAATTTTCGGAAGTTTGCGCAAAGCATAGACCGACTAGGCAGCGATATAGTCTCGACGCCCGTTCATAAGTCTACATTTCCGCCGCGGTCGCGATGCCGCGCGGACCCAAACAAACATAAATATTTCATACATAAATCAAAATATACCAAATTTATAATTCAAAGAAATATCAAATATAATTTACATATAAAATATACATACAATCAAACATACAAGAATCTATACACAGACAAGGGGTGACGCATACGTCCGATATCCGAACCTTGTATCTCTCAATTTCAGCGAATTTCAAAATGGTCTCCTCGTGAGACTCAAATTTCGTTTATTTAGTCTCCCTACGATACTTTTCCTCTGTGCATGTTCATGTGATGTTCAGTTTCCGTTGTAAATGTCCGTATTGCCGAAGCCTTGTATCTCTCAATTTCAGCATATTTCAATATGGTGTCCCAATGATATGTGAATTTAACGAATGTGGTCTCCCTATGATACTTTTAAAATTCTCCTTTAGTACCACGTTTCAAGTTTACTAAAAGGAAACAAAGTGTAGTTAAATTTTAAGACATGTATCACAGGGGTATCACAGTATCTAAATGATGCGACGTGTTATAGTGACTTGTTTACGTGTGGCGTACGTAAACACCAATCGATAAATTACTTCACTAACCGAGTTAAGGAGTGCCCTGATAAAGCAGATCCGTAAGCCATTTACCATAAATAGCTTCTTCATGGCAAAATATGCAAATATTTTTTTTGCTCAGATATATTATACTTACCTCCTTAACAACATCAAACAATGTTATGGTTTTGAACGGAATGTTTTTTTTTTTAATATTTTACGCTAAACATATTTTTATTTTCAAAAGATTATCGCAGTTAATTAACCATGTGTTCTATTAATTCATACTATATAGAATCTCTTAACCTGCAATACAAATATTTTAATCATACAGTATGATTTATTGTACATACTCGTACGTGTAGCTTTATTAAGGGGCATGTAATGAGTAGTTAATCATACAGTATGATTTATTATACATACTCGTACGTGTAGCTTTATTAAGGGGCATGTAATGAGTAGTTAATCATACAGTATGATTTATTGTACATACTCGTACGTGTAGCTTTATTAAGGGGCATGTAATGAGTAGTTAATCATACAGTATGATTTATTGTGCATACTCGTACGTGTAGCTTTATTAAGGGGCATGTAATGAGTAGTTAATCATACAGTATGATTTATTGTACATACTCGTACGTGTAGCTTTATTAAGGGGCATGTAATGAGTAGTTAATCATACAGTATGATTTATTGTACATACTCGTACGTGTAGCTTTATTAAGGGGCATGTAATGAGTAGTTAATCATACAGTATGATTTATTGTGCATACTCGTACGTGTAGCTTTATTAAGGGGCATGTAATGAGTAGTTAATCATACAGTATGATTTATTGTACATACTCGTACGTGTAGCTTTATTAAGGGGCATGTAATGAGTAGTTAATCATACAGTATGATTTATTGTACATACTCGTACGTGTAGCTTTATTAAGGGGCATGTAATGAGTAGTTAATCATACAGTATGATTTATTGTACATACTCGTACGTGTAGCTTTATTAAGGGGCATGTAATGAGTAGTTAATCATACAGTATGATTTATTGTACATACTCGTACGTGTAGCTTTATTAAGGGGCATGTAATGAGTAGTTAATCATACAGTATGATTTATTGTACATACTCGTACGTGTAGCTTTATTAAGCGGCATGTAATGAGTAGTTAAAGAGAATCCTTCGCGATCGAGTATCTAAATTGTTTTAGAACAGGCATAGTTTGAAATATTGATAAAATTATTGAATTACATTTGATTTTTAAATCAAAATACCATAAATATCGTATAAATTTCAACAGTTAATAAATTGAAGTGCTCAAGAGTAAATGAGAAGAATTGAGGTGGTTCGGCCACGAATAAAGAATAAGTTATGAAAAGTTTACAAAAATAATATATACAAGTAGAATAAAATGTACGGTAAGTTTTGAAAAAACAATAAAAACGTAACACGACCAAATTAATGCATTTCTGAAAGAAAGATGAGTGAAAATCCTTTATAATATGAGAGTATATATGATGAAGCGTATGAACATGTCAGAAACGAAATATGTTTGCTAAGATATACTAAAATGGAAATCTGTTTTTTGTGCCTGCCTCAATAGGGGTTCGATTAGATGATGATGATGAAGTCGAATGATACAAAAATAAATCCAAAAATATGTTTCACAAAATTCATTAAACCCCTTTTAATAACGTGGTGAAACATTAAATTACAGTACTTACAATTACACAAAGAATTTGCGTATGTAACGTACTTATTTTTGTAAAAGTCTGAGATGTAATATTATATGGAACGAAAATATTCAGATAACATAATGTCTTTATTATTTTCCAGAAGTTTTATAGCCGGTATGGTTTTTGATTCTATTAATTTTTTTATGTATTTTTTACTGCTTTTATATCATCTCCTTTAGTATGATAATATTTAAGAAAAGAGACCATTTTATGGCCAGACCAAGATAATAAAATTACACGAAAATGAATTGCTTACAACACATTTATTTCTGATGTATCAAGAATAAATGTTGATTGTATTGCATTATATTTTCATTGTTTACAGTATAACCTGGTGAGTTTATTGATATGTGAAAGTCTCTCCCAGCCAACCAGAACGACGTTAAAGAGACCTTGGATGAAAACCAGACTGCAATCCTAATTAAATAAATTACCCAAATTAGATTCGAACCCGAAATATTTGAATTGGAAGAATAAGCGTCTTACCAACTAGGCTTTACCTTAACAACGTAGTATATTTGCGGTATATGGCCTAGTGATGGTCTTTTATAGGCAGACACATCCCAAATTAGATGCAATATACTTAGTAAAGATGTTTTTTTTTTCCTTCCTAAAAAGACATTCGTTTGATAAAAGAGACATTATACGTACGACGAGATCCCCAGTTAGTAATCCATTTTGTCCAAAATGAGGATAAATAATTTTCACGGAGGTCTGAAACACAATTTGTTTGAAAGCAGGATTAATTATGGCGCTCGTCAATGAGCGCGCTTCAACCGCCTCAAAGGAGGCTCTCGTCCAATCAGCTACCGAGCTGGAGGATCAAGCTAGGAGAGGAGAGGGGGAAAGAAGCATAGAGAGGAGAAGTGTTAACACTCGATAAAATAATTCCTTTGAAAAAAGGCAATATGTTTGAAGTTTTATTGAATTTAAGAAAAAAGAAATAAAAAATAAACTAAGGGTTTTTTTTTCAAAATGGGTAAATAAGAATTTCTATATTACTTTGGCCTACAGCTATAAGACTTACTTATAAATAATTACTTTTTCACTATTCAAGATACAGTTAACCAATTAAAAAATATCATGATGTGAAGCATGGTATTACTTTGTTAGGTGTTCTGTGTTCAGGATCCAACAAACTAGGGTATTGCCCTAGTCTTCTTGGGCATCGTCACACCAATATTTTCATTTCAATATTAGATTCAAGTCCTGATTTAAATGCATTTCATTCTCATTTTGAACATTTATTAAAAGATTAAAAAAAACAATAAATTTCCTTATTAATAAAACACCCGATAACGCCTTAAAAACAATAAATAGAAAAACATCAAAAATCAAATCAAGGCAAAAATTTTGTCCCTGTCACCCCCCCCCCCCCCCCCTCTTCCCCCAGCATAATCAGAGAGTCAAGGTCCCAAAGTCATTTTGTACACCTCTGTGCGTCCATAGTATCAATTCTTTCTTGAAAAATCGTCCCTCTTCCAAATCTTTTAGGCTCTGCGGGATCTTACAAAAGACAAATGGCCCTATGTTTCTGAATTGCCAGAGAAGTTTTTTTATGAAAAAGACACGTTAAAATCTATTCGTGCACAGTATCTAGTAGCATATTTGTACGCGATTTGTTCGTTCTTGGAGTTTTTATACCTGATATATACTAATTCAACTTTATTAACATTAAAAACTCTGGGTCGGTTCTCTTTAGGGGAGTGAATCAAAAATAATTAGTAGTAATAAGTCAAGTCAAGTTCAGCTTGGTTGAAATACAAATTCAACATGAAAAGAAGATTATCTTTATATGCCATACAATTTATATGTTTTAATCTTCAATTTCATTGATTACTTGTATAAAAATATTGTAGGGTATTACTTGTTATTGACGTAGAGGCATAAAATATTGTTGGGTATTACTTGTTATTGACGTAGAGGCATAAAATATTGTAGGGTATTACTTGTTATTGACGTAGAGGCATAAAATATTGTAGGGTATTACTTGTTATTGACGTAGAGGCATAAAATATTGTAGGGTATTACTTGTTATTGACGTAGAGGCATACAATATTGTAGGGTATTACTTGTTATTGACGTAGAGGCATAGAATATTGTAGGGTATTACTTGTTATTGACGTAGAGGCATTAAAATATTGTAGGGTATTACTTGTTATTGACGTAGATGAAATGAAATATGAGGATGTTTGGCCGTGTATAATAGCCATTATTTATTAATTAATTTTTATTTTATTTTATTATTTTTGTTTATTTACATGACAAGTGATTACATGAATACATAGTTTATGAAAAACAAGACAAACAACAAGTAATAGGTACTTAAAAGTGAACACTCAATTTACCATATATGGATCTGAGAGTCTTTTATTTATCGTGTCCAATATAAACTAAGTTTTTACATATATCTTACTGAGGACACATACTCGTAAACATGAAAAATTATACTTTTTACCAATTGCTAATTATTAAATACCCTTTTCTCAAACTCTCATCAACTTGATACGTTATGGGACTTAATTATATATTTGTACCACGCAAGTGAACTTCTAATATACATAATTATTTCACCATTTTTAATTAATGTTAAATTAAAATTACATCTCACAAAGTTCTGCATACAATCATCAAAAACTTACCACTTCTAAGAGTTCACACAATTTTTGCTATAAATGTTCTCTCCTATAAGCCCAGGTACTGAAACTCCTGTCGTAATGCTAATATCAATATTAATAATTTTATAATAAAGATAATCTACGAATTTGATAAAAACAAAGATAAAGCAAGGCATCGCTGAAAATACCTTACAAGACGTGGCGCATCAATACATTCATCATGCTACAACTTGAGATTCAGAACAGGTTGTCCACGATTTGTCTGTTTCCAGGACTCCAGTTCTTTAGCTATGCAGGATATTGAATAATTTTGAAAGACTTGTCTTAACGGACATGATAGAGGGATGACGAGACAGTGGTTTATTACCAGCGACTAAGCCAAGAACACAACAGGGTCCTCTTTGATTATATACAAACCCCTGTAGATCTTCTATTTTCTCATTTAATGTATTTTTTAGCAAATACAGACACAGTGATGTTCCTTTAAATTCACAGCCACCAATTTCATATCGTTACAAAAAAATATGTTTTTCTATTGTAATATTTTTATATGTCTATAATAATTTGTTCAAATATAAATTTTCACCTTATTATTATTATTATTATTATTAGAACTCCAGGAAGCTAAAAATGGGAAGAGTGGGGAATTGTCATGGGCAGGGAATGCAAATGAACCAGAGAGATTATGGCCCCAGTCGTGAGAAATGGACAAAAAGAGAAAAATAAGTCTAATAAAGATTTTCAATTAAATTCCAGGTATGAAAATAAGTTTCACTTACTTGGGTATGATAAAAAAAAAATTCTTCCAAATAAACCTTAAAACAATGGTCCTGAAAAAATCATACCTTGAAATTTACAAACTTTCTCATTAAAGTGGGTCATGAAGAGTTTTTTCGAGCTTCCTGAAAAGACTTTGCAGTGAAAGGGTTAATTAAATGGCTTTTTTTCAGATCGTATTTTACAAGGACTTTAATTTCATTAAGAAAATTCTCGGACTTAGATTCCAACTGAGATTCTTGTGCAATGGTGAGCGTTATTTACTAGCAATTACGAAACTAAGCTAATATATTATGTATAGTTAAGTGAACTCAATGTAAAAACGAGATGGTTTAAGTCTTGGTATAATTTGGATACTTGGAGAGAATGAGTTATAAAAGACGTATAAATAAATGTATGTGAAATTGATCAGACGAAGGAACAGTTAGAAGTAAAGAGAGTAAGAAAGAGATATTTGGAGAAATTTCAATTGAGAGAAATGAGAGATGTACAAAACAAAAAAGCATGTATAGAAAAACCATCTCTACATCCCCTTAAAAGAACATTTCGTGATGATTCCGGTATGTATATATCACAATAAACATTTCGTGATGATTTCCGGTATGTATTATTTTATTTATTTTTCAAACAGCCAGCCTTACAGATATATGGTATCATATACATAATAATGTAAATAATTTGACCGCATTATTTTTTTTAAATTTTGACGAAGTAGTTCATTGTAAAGTATACAAATGGCAAGTTCATTGCACTGTAATAATTTCTTCCAACCAACCATACAAGAATAACGCAGATTCGTACCATTTTTTAAGTAAAAGCTTCCAAAAAAATATCCAAAAAGATGCAGACTTATTAAATACACTGATTAAAAACTATTAAAAAAACAATAGAAATATTGAAAATGAAGAAGATAAAGTGAAAACGGTGGATGATAATAAATCTATTTTTAACCAATTAGTTTTAGGTTACATTTCAATTTGTCGGAAAGCTGATTACAATATTTTTTTCTCAGAAAACAACTAGATATTTGTTTCAAACAAAAACATGACATGTTTTTCATTTTAAAGTTCGATACCCCGACTACCTTTATTATGTGACATAATGACAAAACTATCGATCGATGCCAGGTGTTATCAGCTATTTCTTTCCCAAATATGTCATTCGTATTAGCTTGATACTGAACTTGTGTATCAGTCAATGGCAGAAGACTTTAATGTTATAAGATATTCAAAGAAAATTATATTGCAGCACGAATAAATGTCACCAGTGGCGACACATCTAGTTGTAAAATGTATGCTACAAACGCAGGTGAACGATTTAAGGGGTATTCATGAAATATACCTCCCTTCTATCGAATATAAACAACTCATATAGAGCTTAAACCTCTAGGACGATTTTTTCGAAGCCGATCGGTTACTCGCAGCCTCTCTCCACTCCCAGTCTCCTAAGATCCTGCAGCGCGTTATCTAAAAGTCTCTATCGTTATCTGACAAGAGACCTATCGTATTGTTAAGCTTCCATGATATTTAATTTTATTCCAATGGTCAAATGACCTTTTCGATACAATAGATAAAAAAACAACAACAAATAAAATTCAAAAAGTGTTATACAATACTAAAAAAACTAGTACAAAGCCACCGCAACATACTAACAAGACAAACCCATAAAATTTAATAAATTCATCCTAGCAAGAACAACTTCATCCTTGTTCTTCTACCATATAAGTAGTCAAAGTTACGTGAAATAATGCCAATTTTGACTATCCAAGCTATGCAGTCTTATTATGCAAGAGCTGTACAAATAATTTGTTGCAACCACTCCATTATGTAACAAAACATTTTGTCAGGTGAGCCTACAAGAAACGTGTAACGTGACAATCAGGGTAACGTTCTGGACTTTCGAAATATGAACTGAAAATCTCAAATAATGCTATGAGGTCAAACGTTTTTCTTGTATCTGACAAAGTTGTTAGACTCATCACTTCCAACTATAGATCATGTTCTTACTGAGTTCTTGGGGTCTGCAGTTTCAACATGAATCGAATTGTAATCCAAAATTGGTCTTACCAGAGAAATATACAAAAATTAAACCCAGTCTGGATAGCGCTGCATATGTTATTTTTTCTATATGCGGAACAAAGCTCACCTTTTTTATCAAATATAAAGGTTGTATTTTTAAATGATTTAACTTCGAGAAGCGCATGAAGCTAGTTTTATTTATTTTAATGTTATTTAACCCTTCCTTCACTGTGATGTGTAACTAGTACACATTGCTTCTAAAAACTTTAATATCTCTATAAATATAGTAAATACTGGGTTCAGATTTTAGGTGGTCCTCCGTAATACATTTACGCATTGAATGAAAATATAATATTAATAATAATTAGCACTTATCGGCTATATCCAAGATATTTTGTGAAAATCGGGAATAAATTCACCAACACAATCAAGCGTGTGTGACATAGGTACATCCATTCTAAAAAAAACGCTTTGGGTGAGGAAATGACGCTATTCACGTCTCACTTTCACTCTACTTCGGTATATGGGAACGCAAGAAATAGAATCTCAGTTCGCTCGCATCTCTCGCTTCAGTAGCTTTCGGGCAGCCATTTGAGGTGGTCGCATCGCCCATTTTGTGAACGTCACCTCATGTTTTTTTTTTCATATTTTCAGCAATTAAATTTCAATTATTATCACTTTGACTTCAAATTTAATTAATTTAAGCAATTGGCTATGAATATTATATTGTTCCGATTTTAAATCGCTCATTTTTACATGTGTATTGATGTGTATTGAATACACAGCACCGGAACGCGCGGATTTTTTTTTAGCACAGGAAGGGAAAGGTTAACATACCTATATGTTTAAAAACCAAAATGTTCTCGAGGAGCTATATCGACATATGTGGCCTAGTTGGCAAGACGCATATCTCTCAACTCTGGGTTGTGAGTTCGATCCCGTTGGAATCTATATTTTCTTACAAAGGATTCTTGTTTTGTAATTTATTTTTATCAAACATTATTATTCCACTTTTTTGTAACGGTATAACCCTACCGGGTTTCAAGGCTTTCATCTCATCTTCACGGGAGCACAAACAAGACTAAATTCTGTTCGGACTGGTTTTTCAGTTATGGCCTCTTTCACATATTTCTAGTTGGTGGAAAGATATTTAAAAATGCTTGTAATCCCGCTAGATTGCAGTGTGAACAACGAAATTGTAATGTAATAAAATCCAACGTTCAAGCCTTGCTGAGCAGGTGTGTCCGTAAGGGTGTATTAAGTTTGTTATGGTTATCGTCGATCATAAGCAGGTCATCTGCATACACAATAAAAAAAACTATCGCATGGAATTCCATGTGATAGACTTTCTACTACACGTACCTACAACCTTCTCAAGAGCGATACATGTTGAAGAGAACAAGTGGTAACAGATCACCTTGTCGCAACCCTGTATTTACATGTAAGGATACAAAGCATTCTCAAACATTTAATTACATAAATTTACACCATTTATTTAAATTTCATGAACATTTCCTAGAATAATATAGATTAATTTTAATTTTGTTTCTTAACAAAACTATTGTGGCTTATGTTATCCTTAATTTAAATTATTTTTATACTCTTTGACCCAAATAAAGGTTTAAGAGATTTTCACTGGATATTACGTATTTTATTAATAAAATTATTCATCCGTTCGGATGGTACCCTCAAAATATTTGCTGATAATGTATGGGCATGTTGGAGCATGTCCTGTAGACAACTTTGTATACGGAAAACAGAACTCTTCGGCCCCAGTAATTCAGTCTTTTTTATGATGATATATATGATTTTTTTAAATATGATTAATCTATTTTGATAGTATTATATTTAACATAATTGATTAAAAATTAATATAGTATTGATTTAACAAGTTTGCTATTTCAAGTGTTGGCAGTCAACGAAATCTTGTGACATTCCTGTATTGAATTTGTGATCTACATACGCCACGCTATCCCTCCAGACTTCCCGTTAGCGCGAGTCTTTCCAAAATCTCTTCATCTCTGCATGCTATAGGACCAAATAATTCTTGTCGTAGATAAATCGACAGCTTTTCTAGACCACCAAAATGTTGGACGATGTATACATTGTAGCACCACGCTGTCCAATGTATTCTCAGCATGCGTCTCCAGCACCATATCTTGAATTGATCAACCATTTTTTCTCCTTTCTCTCCTTAGAATCCAGGTTTCATTCCGTGTACAAAAATTGAAGATCAAGTAATTTGCCTTTTTTGTTGCTTTTGAGATCATTCGTTTAATTTCCGTGTCCAAACCTTCAATGATGCTACGTGTATCCTGTAGGTGGATTCAGAGAGCGCCCTATCATTTGCAACTATCAGGTCTTGACCAGTACATACAATCACGATTTTTGGGCAAACTAGCGTGTGCTGTTTCTGTTTATACATCTTCACAATCATACGCAGTTCTACTTCGTTCAACACATCTCATACTTGCATGTTTACTTTGTATTTAACCCCCCCCCCCCCCCCCCCCCCGCCCCTACGCGGAATTGATTTAGTGATCTTCGAGTAGTTGGTGTCCAGGCAGTTGATGTCCAGGTACCATATTTTTCAATTTTGAAACGTTTCGATCCTATGTTATATAATAAGGGTGATTTTCGTTGATCGTGGACAAGTGGTAATTTCCTATACAGATAAATAACATAAACCTCTATATACTATATATCGATTGTTCAAGATCCTTCTCGAGAAAGATCGTCAGTTCATATTGTAGATGGATGACAAATGTGCACGATTTGTCTCATTAGAAAGCACACAAACTTGAAACAACACACCAAAATGTTCAATGGTAAAAAGATCCAAGGTTTATGATCATAGGTACTTTCAAACTATTATGACCTTTTGTTGAGCAAATTTATATATCCCATTTTATTTATATTGCTACAAAGCACTCCAAAAAGTTGGCGCTGCTTTTTGCATCCCTTACAGAGACCCTGAATAGTTAGTGTATACGTGTTACTACGTCTTGAACCGTCTTGGAGGTGACCTTTACCACAATAGAATGCTGAATAATGCACCTATGCATGTCATTTTAACTTTTCCAAGGAAACCGTCCGTGTTTGCTTAACAGTGAACTTGTTTTCATCTATGTCGAGTGAGCAGTATCCACCTACTTTTGTTTTATTCAATGTCTCATGAACAAGGATGTTTGTTTCAATATCGGGGTATAATTTTCATACATACATTTTTAAGTCCATGTTACATTTTCTGACGATTGTTTCGTAATTAATATTGTATTGTATTTTTAAAACATATTATTATAATCAGTTATTTTATTGTTATACGAGTACGTTAATAACACACACTTGTTTTGATTGGTGTCAATACAAATATTGTTTAATTCAATGATGTACATATATTTATACTAGTGTTAAATAAAAATTCCTTTCTACTGTTGTCTTTTTTTTTTCAAAATAATATAATCAATATTTTACGTCGTAATAACTTATACAATAGAAAATGTTTTTTTAAATCTCTTATCATACA